>JEMP01000034.1:4453-330809 GCA_000738655.1 Venturia pyrina ICMP 11032 | reverse complement strand
TTTCTATACCTCCCTCCTATTACCTAGGTTTTATTAGTCTATAGGATATATAGCTAATCCTAAAGAGTCTAGTCCTTATATTCCTCGGCCTAGGTAAGACGGAGGGCTCTGTTTTTCGTAGAGAGAGGTNGGGGCTAAAAGATTATCCTAATTCCTCTTTTACGTAGCTTATTTTGAGCTATATTCCCTATATACCTAGGCGTATTATCTTATATAAGAGAAAGATTAGGATTTATACGAAGCTAGCCGTATATAAGGGGTATAATCTTCTTAGAATATAAGACCTAAATTAGTTAGAATCTAGCTAAAAAAGATAGCTTAAAAGAGAGAATCTTACTTAGTTAATTAAGCCCTATTCTTTCTCCTAAAAGAGATACGGTCCTTTACTAGAAAGCCCTAAAAAGTAGCCCTAGAATATCTACCCTCTCCGTCTCTAAACCTTCTCTTTTATATAGTTAGGGTGGAGTTCCTCCTCTTTTTTCCGTATAACGTATTACTTTCTATACCTCCCTCCTATTACCTAGGTTTTATTAGTCTATAGAATATATAGCTAATCCTAGAGAGTCTAGTCCTTATATTCCTTAGCCTAGGTAAGACGGAGGGCTCTATTTTTCGCGGAGAGAGGTAGTTTCTAGCGTACTATATACCTTTTATAGCCTCTCTTAGCTACTACTCTCCGGATAGTGTGTTTAGAGACGTTGAAATAGGAGAATAGCCCTATAGAGAGGCTTAGGAATAACTCGAATCGTATAGCTTTAGACGTACAAATATACGTTATAAGGTCGTTAATCTAGTCCTCTAAAAGCTGCCCCTTTTTACCAGCTTTCCTTTTCTATAGTATAGGATAGCCGGCTTTGACTATATAGGAGATTTAGCGGATAGAGATATTAATAGGAGGTTCCTTCTAAAGGTAATAATTTCGAATTTAGTGGTGCTAGAAGCCTATATTATAGAGGGTAATAATACTAAGCCTAAGATCTCGAGATAGCTCTTAACGGTAGCGATAGGAGGCTGTAATAGTAGAACTACTACTTTCTTAAGACATAATAGGAGAGAGAGAGAGAGATATAAAGAAAGAGAGAGAGCGTAAGAAACTGTATTATAAGGTGATCTAAGGCCTGAGATAGATTAATCAAGGATTAATGCATTGACCACGGACTAACAACTATTCCGCTGGCAACCACAGTACAATTATATCTCTATCCCTGCATTTTGGATCTATTGATAAGTCCGATATCCAGCACAGACGTTTATGTGTGCTAATCACTCTTGTCCTTCGTATAAACATGAATGAATTACTCATGCGGTCCTATCCATGAGCAGCTGACAAAGCCAATTGCAACTCTTCGGTCGGACGTTGGGGAATCGGGTGGCCAAAGAAACAGTTTATAAGCCAGCGATACGATGCTTTTGAATAAAAGAATGAGCGGTCCAAACAACCTGCAACATTACCCTCCTCTTCCGATTCCAACTATTGCTCAAGAGCACGTCATTCGACGAAGTCATACTAGTACAATCGACACCCCATAAATAATTCTTCGACAGCTTCAAGACCTTCCAGATTATCATTTCTGTTCGGTGCCAGATCTCCCGATATCAGGCTTGATTTGACCCAGATCTTTCAGTTCTACGGCATTCAGAATCAAACGTTCCATGCTCAGATCACCGACTGCTATTGGAGACAAAACCGCCACTATTATGACTGTTCCAGAACACGAAGCGATTGAGACTCCACCTCGAGCCCCTTCACCCAGTAAGCTCTTTCACAGTCATGGTTGCATCAGCAGTTGCTTGCCTCCAACGATTATCCGAGAAGGATAAATCAAACTTCCACCGCGACTGATATCACTGGGGTTTGGAGACCTCAGAACTTGATGTCCAAAACTTTGGCTATATCAATCGTGAGTAGAGACTTGAGTTTCACCAACATCGTTATCATCTAGACAGGGCAGAGAAGCTGTGCATGGCTAGCTTAAGGTACCGGTTCACTAACGTTCGCTTTAGCTCGCGGCTTTGGTACACGCGCAGTTCATGCCGGATCACCTCACGATCCAGCAACTGGAGCTGTGATTGAGAGCATTTCTCTTTCCACCACATTCGCACAAACAAGCGTACGCGTGTATCTGGCCGTGCCTTGCGAACATATACTCACGTTTAATAGGTTGGAGTGCCTGTCGGTCTCTACGAATACACGCGAAGCGCCAATCCTAACCGTGACAATTTCGAGAAAGCTGTAGCAGCACTCGAGAATGCCAAATATGCGCTAGCATTTTCCAGTGGTTCTGCAACCACGGCAGTCATTTTGCAGAGCTTAGCAGCTGGAAGTCATGTCGTTAGCATCAGCGATGTCTACGGAGGAACACATAGATACTTTACGAAGGTGGCCAGGTAAGTTGAATCGTAGCTTGAGATAGGATTTATCATGCTAATTCTTTCCTTCAGCGCTCACAACGTCCACGTAACCTTCTCTCCCAGCATCGAGCTCGACCTTGCTGAGATGATACGACCCGAGACTAAATTGATCTGGATCGAAACCCCAAGCAACCCGACTCTTTCTCTCACAGATATCAGAGCTGTATCGAGAATTGCACACGACCATGGTATTCAGGTGGTGGTCGACAATACCTTCCTCTCGCCCTACATTCAGAATCCTTTAGATCACGGTGCAGACATCGTGGTGCACAGCGTCACCAAATACATAAATGGACACTCGGATGTGCTCATGGGAGTAGCGGCATTCAACTCAGATGCTCTCAACGAGAGACTGAGCTTCCTACAAAACGCAATTGGTGCTGTCCCAGGAGCGTTCGATTGCTGGCTTGGGCATCGTGGACTGAAGACCCTACACTTGAGAGTAAGAGAGGCAAGCTCTAATGCTACCCATATTGCTCATACTCTCGAATCCTCGCCTCACGTCATCTCTGTCAATTACCCGGG
Source organism: Venturia pyrina ICMP 11032 (assembly GCA_000738655.1). Taxonomy (NCBI): domain Eukaryota; kingdom Fungi; phylum Ascomycota; class Dothideomycetes; order Venturiales; family Venturiaceae; genus Venturia; species Venturia pyrina. The sequence goes on along the minus strand of JEMP01000034.1, from coordinate 327,872 downwards.
CCTCAACTCCCACAAGAGCCACTCAATTGCCCTCAAGCAACACCGTGACGGCATGGGGGGCGGTATGCTCTCATTCCGTATCAAGGGTGGACAGCAGGCGGCAAAAGATTTCTGCAAATACACCAACATTTTCACACTTGCTGAATCTCTTGGTGGTGTGGAGTCGCTGGTTGAGGTGCCTAGCAGCATGACCCACGCAGGAATCCCAAAGGAGTCGCGAGAGGCAGCAGGCGTGTTCGACGATCTCGTTCGAGTGAGCTGCGGGATCGAAGATGGAGCTGATTTGAAGGCAGATATTCTACAGGCTTTGGAAAAGGCCGTGGTTGGTCAGAAGTTGAGCAACGGGAACGGAAGGATCGCGGCTTGAATTGCTGATCATGGTGTTCTCGGCGAAGGGTTTCAATGCACCAAGGCTGATTTGATGATGATATGAACGTGGGCTTTACCTGGAAGCGGCTGAAGGTTCATCCTCCCCCCGGGCTTGCATTGTAGAAGGCCGGATCGAATAGACTTGTATTTTCCCTGTCGACACATGACTCTACGTGAATGTCGTCTGAGCTAACAAGAAACGTTACTGCTCTATCTTTTGTCTTTTCTTCTTAAGTTTTCAGTTTGTACATAAACCGTCCATTCAGTGTAGTTTCAGTCTCGTCTACCGAGTACTGCATAGTTCATGACTCAGCGGGAAACATCATGGATCCGACAATCGACACCGTGCGCAAGGTATTCTCCGAGTCCCGAATCTGGACTAGCTTTCTCCTGTTCCTCCAACCTAAAATACAATCCAAGCGCCCAACAAACCACCAACACGATAATTGCCCTGCCCTGAATCTGTATCTACATGAGGGAAAATCCATGGCGTCGATTCCCATGTGTCGAGTTTGGAACAATGTGAGGGCTGTAACTCTACAGTATCCAATCTAACTTACATCAGACAGAGTAGTACCGAGACGGTAGGTAGTCACGGCGGCGTCGAGTCATTGAGAACCTTCGCAGGCAGTATGACCATATCATCACAGATCTTTCCAAAGGACCGAGCGATGGCCATAGCTGCTTATAACATGCGGAATTCTGGGGGGGACCTTCAGAGGTACGACTGCTTCGTCAGTGGCAATGTCATACTCGTAGGTCTTTCCCGGAGATCAGGCCATTGGAGGTCTTCGTCCTCTCTTTTCCCTTTTGCAGTCATTCAGCGGGACCAATATGAAGTTTCTCGCGATTGCCGTGGCCTCGTTATGCTCTCTTGCTGTCTCGTCTGATTTCGGATCCGTGGACCTTTCTCTTCGCACATCGATCGATCCACACAGCCATAATCTCCTGCGTCGTAAAGCCTGCGCGACAGGGACAGACAATTGGGGGAATTGCGTAGAGGCAGACAGAGCTACCGTTACAATCCAACATTCGACAAGCGATACAGATGATGTGTCTGCAGCTTTCCTGAATGGCTTAATGAAGGCCAACAATGGTGGTCGCTTGTATCTTGAGCGAGGCAAAAAGTATGTCATCGCAAGAAAGTTGGACCTGACCTTTTTAAACGATGTCTACATCAGGTTAGATGGAGAGATCAAATTCACAGACAACATCACATACTGGCAGTCAAATAACTTCGCCCATCCCTTTCAAAATAGCATCGCGTTTTGGGTATGGGGAGGCAAAGATATCAAGATATACGGTAGTGGGACGATGAATGGCAATGGCCAGGTCTGGTACGACGGATTTTTTGGCAAAGAAATTCTGGTACGGGCAGACAATCTGTAGTGTTGTTATTACTCTGACAAGAAGCCATACAGGATAAAAGAAATGCCTTTTTAAGACCAATCCTTTTCATGACTGATAACGCCACCAACGTTGAAATTACTGGAATCAAGTTTCTCAACTCGCCCTGCTGGAACACGTTTTTGGTCCGTACAAAAAACGTCGCCTTTGATCGTTGCCGATTCCATGCCTTCTCGACGAGCAATGCGCCCCCTAAGAATACCGATGGCTTTGACTCCTATCAAGTCGATGGCCTTCGGGTTACCAATACCGAGCTAGATGTTGGAGACGATTGCTTCTCGCCAAAATCCAACACGAGTAACATCTACGTTGAGAACATTTGGTGCAACAACACACACGGGGTGTCCATGGGCTCGGTTGGTCAATATCCGGGAACCCTGGACTACATCACAAATGCCTACATCAAGAACGCCACAATTCTCAATGGTCAGACTGGGGCCCGGTTGAAGGCATGGGCAGGGAATGGCAAGGGATACGGTTACATTAGGAACGTCACCTTCGAGGATATCACCATCCAAAACACCGATCAGCCTGTGGTTGTGGACCAATGCTACTTCAATGTCAGCGACGACGAGTGCAAAAGATACCCATCCAAAGTCAACATAACCGACGTGAAGTTCATCAACATTCGCGGAACGAGTAGCGGGAAACGAGGCCCTGTAGTGGTAGAGCTGAAGTGCTCGCCTGGAGCCGAATGCTCCCAGATCCAACTCGAAGATGTTGAGATCGAGAGTCCGGCAGGAGAGAATATAGTGATATGTGATCATGTCGCCGGTGGTGTTGGTGTTCCCTGTATGACTGAGGAAGAAAGTACGATAAGACGGGGAACAGGGAAAGAGAAGGGAAATGACATTGAAGGATGGGAAAGGGTTTCGACAAAAGCAATTACAACCATTCCGCAAAGTGCGAAGCGCTAAGAAAAGACATCGACGTCCTATTCTATTCCTCTAAGAAAGATGGTGGTTCGATACAGCCTCATCGTTTTCTGGGCTACCGCTACGTTTCTGGGGTATTTGTGGATCGAGTGGGGAACGGCCTGAGATCGTATTTCGTTCGGATGCGGGGGTCTCGTAACCGTAAGATTTCTGATTCTTGGTGTTTAGCCTCGTTACCTTTTTTTTCCCTTTCCTCCTCACCTCCACGGCGTTCGACAGCCATTACTTAACATAGTATGGCCGTGGCCTTTGGAGCCGGAAAAATTCAGCTCCATTTAAATGCCAGCGCAAGTAATTTATTTCATACAGCACACGATCCATAACTCTTCTTTGCAGGGACATCAGCGGCCCGCGTCGCTCTCTAATTTCTCTAATTTAGTTCGATAAATACTTGTAGTGATCTTTCGCATAAGTTTGGCCGAGAGCTGCTTTTTTTTCGACCCTTGTTCGGAATGGAGTGGAGGACATGACGGTATATAAAACTTCCATTAAGTTCTTCCGCAGGTTGTAGCTTCCAAACCACTTTCCTTTTCGTCTGTCTATTTTGCAGGTCAAGACGGTCAACATGAAAACCTTTCCATTCTTTTCCACTGTGCTGGCACTTTCGTTGAACAGTGCCCTTTCGGCGGCAAAGGTACAATGTCCTGGCACATTCAAGCCAGTATCAGCAGCGCATTTTGTCAAGGCTATGACCCCTGGTAAGCAGCGTTGAACTCGAGTCGGAGAATAATTGTGAAGATCTAATATCTGCTAGGCTGGAACTTGGGGAACACCTTGGATGCGGTTGGCGGCGAAGGAAAGTGGAACAACCCACCAGTCGTAGAAAAGACCTTCAACGACATCAAAGCCGCAGGTTTCAGAGGCATAAGACTTCCCGGTATATATATAATCGACCCACCCTCTCCACCAAAAAACCCCAACTAACGCTCTGAATCTCAGTCACATGGACAACCAAAATCGGACCCGCACCATCCTATACTGTCGACGCCGCCTGGCTTACCCGTGTCTCGACAGTAATCGACCAAATCACCGCCCGCAACATGAGCGTGATAGTAAACGTCCACCATGACTCCTGGGAATGGTTCGACTTTACAAAAGACATGTCCCCCGCTAACATTGAAACCATAACTACCAAATTCTCCGCGCTGTGGAAGCAAATCGGTACGAAACTTGCCTGCAAGAATTCCATGGTGGCCTTTGAGCCTATCAATGAGCCCGTGGGGACCACGAAAGAACATGCGAACGTGCTGAACAAGATGAATGGGGTGTTCTTGAAGGCGATTGCGGCGAGCGGGGGGTGGAATGAGAAGAGGGTTGTTACCCTTGTGGGGCTGGGGGAGGATTCTGTCAAGACTAGTCAGTGGTTTAAGAAGCCGGAGGGGACGTGGGAGAATCCTTGGGCGATACAGTATCATTATTATTCTCCTTGTGAGTTGTCATTTGGACTGAAGTGGTGGAGTGGGCTGCTAATTGACTGCAATAGACGGATTTATCTTTTCGGCTATTGGAGCGACGACCTGGGGGTCTGACGCTGACAAGGCGGCTGTGGACTCGGATCTTCGTCTTATCCGTGGGAATTTCACGGATGTGCCACTCATCATTGGGGAATGGGCTGCCTCACCTGTTGCCACGGAACCAGCAGCGCGATGGAAGTACTTCGACTATTTTACCCGTACAGCCGCCAAACATAACACAGGCACCATCCTTTGGGACAATGGGAACGACTTCCTAGACCGTGCCAAAAGTACCTGGAAAGATGACGTGGCCAAACAAATCTATATCTCTGCTTCAAGGGGGGTTGCCAACTCGTTCCCAGAGAGTACTACAGATGCCCAAGCCACCGAGCAACAATCATCTGCATATCTCTTCCAAAAAGCTGGAAAGGCACCGCAGGCGCAAAACCTGAAATTCCACCTAAACGGCAACACCATCAAATCCGTCAAACTGGAAGATGGTTCATCGATGAAACCAGGCGATTACAGTGTCAACGGTTCTATGATCAATTTCTCAAACGGCTTCATTGGTCGCTATATGAATCCAACGACAACACCAGGAATCAAAGCAAATCTCACCGTGCATTTCTCCGCTGGCGCCAACTCTCGCATTCAGCTTGTACAATGGGACACGCCCAAAATCACTGGAGCGAAAAGTTCGAAGGCTGTTACAGGACAGGAGGTCAAGATTCCGGTTACGTTCAATGGACTTCCCAAGGTTGCGACGGTGAAGGCTTTGCTTTCAGATGGGAGATACCTTGTTGATGATTGGACACAATATTTGGGGCCCATGCAGAAGGCTCGAGCTGTAGGTGTTCTCTCCTTTCCCGCTTGATGGTTGAAGAAAGCTAATCCGAACAAGGCCTTCAACGGAATCTGGAATTTCGATGCCAGTAATCTGATACTGACAACTGGTGCTGCGAATGCTGTTGTGTCGGCGAAGAAGAGTGCGACGTTCACCTTTGAGTTTTACCCTAGAGTGCCAGGGAATGCCGTGAACTATACTTTGACGGTCTGAACTTGGACTGAGAATTGACACAAATTTCTATGACATGAACGGCCTGATAGGCTTTGACGTCCCCATACTCTGTGAATTATATGGACTTGAGAGCATGGCCCCCTCCAGAGCTGAAAAGCCGGGCGTCCTCCCTTCTGTGGCTCCTAAGCTTTTCAACTCTCCGTCCCGGCTTTCGGGTATAAACACTCTGAGCTTCAATGGAATCCATTAGTAAATATGCTCGGGTCAAAGTCGAGATTTTGAATCCTCAAAGGCAGAACCCAGGGAGCTTTCGGTATCGTGCTTGTGCCTTCCAGCACCACTCGAACTCGTCAATACGGTCGATGCAAGGAAGCCCAACTGGCTGAGTTCTTCGCACCTTATCCTCAGGTATAAGCCTCACTTTTCGCGTAGTGCCTTGTTACCTTCGCCAATACATGATCTGTGGACGTGTTCCGACGGTGCAGAACGAATATTCAGCCTTGCGATCGGCGGCGAGGAGCATTGCGGCCTCCTGATGAAACACCAGTTAATGCGGCAAGAGTTGTCAAGTAGGATTGATGACTTGAAGATGTGTTATTCGATCGAGATGAGGTCCAAGGGTTTGAGAGGCCATAACTTGGACAGCCTTGATGCCGCTCTGTTTGTGGAGCAAGCGCCGCACATCCTTGGAATGCCGCAGCCCTTCAGCTCCTCGATCGAACGATGGTGTGGTAGTACATGGTGGGCCATCTCCAAAGCCTTGGATGCTGTTGAAAGTATTCCGAAGCAAAGCCCTTGAAGGCTTGAGCTTACACGAACGCGATCTCTTCTTCCCCTGCACATATGCGAACTCTTGTAATGGCGTGGACATTGCTCGGCGACGACCTTGTTCCTTCAAAGGTGCAGCTGAGACACCAGATGGAGCAGACACCTTAGATCATATGTGCCTAGCAGCGCAAGGAGTAAGATATCAAATTAGGCTGGGTGGATGGAAGGGTTAAAAAGCTGATGAGGATGCTGGCACCTACCACTATCGTCCTTACGTCGGATAAAATTCGGGGCTCGAACTTTGTCCTTGGCTGTATGAAAGCCTGCAATCCCACCTCAAGAATTGATTACACCAACCAATAGACAGAGGTTGATGCAGAGAAGAATGGCGAGCGCGTCATCTGCTCGCCTGCCGGACGTTGGATTGCTCAGATCTGACAAATACAAGACGCCGGCTTGGCAGTTGGGTTGATTAGAAAGAACTGACTGTGTCGGTGATGGAGAACCGAGAGGTCGAGGAGATCACTAATCAGGATTTTGAAGGGGTTAAGTTTTGGTTTGATGGAAGAACGGAGATTCAAAACAAAAGGTGTTCTTGCTCAGTCAACAATAATCAACCGCGGCCGGCTGAGAGAGGGAAAGGCAGAGAGGACGAAAGGGCACGTAGGATATCATTTATCAATGCCTCCAGACAGTAGCCACAGGTCAGCCCGCGCAATTCGACGGGACCATGGTGATTGTCTTCGGGCCCTCGCAGATATAGCAAGTCCACCCCTGGAAGTCTACCCAGCTGGCCTCAATCAACGGCAAGGCTGCTTACGTTAGCGCTTTCTTCACACATGTCAGTCGCGCCTTGTACGGAGGTAGGCTGTCCTCATCTCATACCCCGTCTAGCAAGTCCCCTTTAGCGGCTGTCTTGCATCAGGCTTGACCCGCTCTCAGCCCTGTGCCTAGGTTGCTCGAGTTCATATTACTCCTAGATCTCCCCTGTCCACACCTACGCTAACTAGCTTAAGGCATCGGTATGCTCGAGTTGATATCTCACCATCTTGGTTCCTCGGCGACCTTCACCGATCTAATCACGCAGCTAAGGCCTCAGTCCATGGCCAATGGCATCCATCACGTCGAAATCATGTTCAGGAAACGATCGTCCATCGACGGAGAGTATAAATCACAACCTTTGCCTCCTCTGCCTGGCTATGCCGCACCACAGTAGGATTATTCATCTCTATTCCATTGTTCCACACGGTCATAGCCAAGTTCTCTGTTGGCCATACCGACATTTCAACATTGATATACATAAACTCTGTACCTTCCTCTCTTAGCATTTTTCTTTAAAATGGCTATGATAACCACCTTTCCTGTCGACTTGCAGGTCGCCCTGACCAGTCTCGATAGCTCCCTTCATCTCAAGAATAATGATTGGGATGCACTTCTCAGAGCGGCTCGAGATATCATCAGTTCTCTGGGAAGAATTTCCTTTTTTGGCGATCCCAAGCTACGCGAGCAAGAGATTTACACGATTGAAGTCTTGCAGAGACTAGCTTATCACGATGTAGATGCTGGCGGCATCGTAGACTTGGCTGAATGGTGTCTGGAACGTTGGCTAAAACTGCATCAAATGTACCCAGAAAATGTGGCTGTTTCAAGAGGTAAGTCCTATCAATCAGTGTTGACTCGAACATTCATCTGAAGTGTCACAGGAATCGGGCAGTGGTGGCTCTCAAAGGCACAGCCATGTCTGTCCAGGATACATGTCAGTGAAGGGACATCCAGAAGCAGACATGGGAGCGATCCAACTAGCTTTCGAAACAGCATAGAAGAAAAACCTGCAGGATTGGCCTCACAAACTCCAAACGGCTCCGCCGAAGCAGAACAGAGGCTCCATACAGCCGATTACGTCGAGGCTCGAGGTCTCCTACTTCCTGCAGTGGACTATCTTCGCAGAGCAGTCGCTCAGGCGACGTCCCAAAACTCGTTGAGCGGATCTTTGCTTGTAACTGTGAGTGCATTTCGACCAGATCAAGCTGTATCGAGCGCTAAGAGTTATTCACAGGCAGCCGAAGCCTACATGAGTCTCGGCAACGTGTCACACAGTCGTAAGAACCATGAGTATTTTTGCCAAGCCATAAGACATCTTCGAACAGCTTCGCAAATGCCAGGTTTTCCATTGCCAGCGCATCTCCGAAGGTAGGTCAACTTCTCGCTTGTCTAATGTGTCCACTAAGCACCGGAGCAGATATCTGGACGACTATGGGCGGTTCGCTGGATAAGACCAAGAAGGAGACGAGCTGGAAGTCAAGAATGCATGTAATTTTCTGATTTCTTAAAATCTTCACTCGGAATAGTTTGGCGTTGTAAGATTAGATGCGGGTTATAATTTGACGAACTGCCCTCCTTTGATGATGCGCTCAAGTTAGTTGGAACTTGATTATTCCTGGATCTTTCCGTAGCAGTAAGAATGGTAACGAGTTAAATTTTTTTACCAATCCTGAATCTGTAGCAGGGACCTTTTTGTGACGTGATTGATGCGACGTTGTTGATGTTGATTACTAGTATCATGATGTTACTCAGGAACTGATGTTGAGGCCCGCGAGCCCTGAGCGGCTCTCGCGCATCCGCTCGTAGTTCTACTGTCGATCAATTCTTGACTACAACATCATTTAATCCAATCTCAACGCCAGATAAAAATAAGAACGACCAGTACCGATCCCGGGCTCCCAATTCTGTTTCTATCGATCCCTGATTTCGTCCTCTCCCGAATCCCTTCCGCCTCTCTCTGGAATTACCAGCACCTGGTTCCCAGAACGGATCCCTAATAGTCCGTCTTAACCTTTGCTCTGCGACAATCCATCCGACACCATGTCCCAAGAAGAGAAGGAATTACAAATCAACCCAATCGTCCAAGATAGCGTCCAGCACAATGCAAAGGTACACCCCTCCCCATCCACTCTCAGTCCAAAGACCACCTATCATCGCCCCCTCAATTATTCAAACTAATACGTTCTCTAGACGGTGTCAAACATTCGGAACCTGACCTCCTCCCTTTTCGGCGTCGCCGCTGGAACCCTCGGACTCGAATCGTACCCTGGCTTCATCTTTTACCTACTAGGCACATTACTGGTATCTGCACTCATCTTTGCCTTCAGGACAGGGGCAAACCCAAAGGTCTACTTCTACAGGCCGTTTGGGGATTTGTGGGCAGGTGACTTGGTGTCGGGGCTGAGTAGTTTTGTGCTTACTTGGACACTGTTCTATGGGCTTGTGGTTTGAGGGAGGCGAAATATGCAAATTTTGAGCAAGAGTCGTAAGGAACAGGCAGAAGCTTACGTGTGGCCGGATAGACAATGTGCTCAATAGATAACCCTGAGCGATGGGTTGCCACCAGAGATGCTGTCCAAAGTAGCGCCAGAGGCAAATGTACGATCACGGAGGCGGACGGATAGTTGTTATATACCCCGACCTGCATGAGGCATCATGGTTAGGAATGCAACGAGGTTCAGTTCTGGCATCGCGAGGGAGATGGTTCAGCAAATGTGTATGAATGCAAACTGGATACACAAGTATTTCCCGAGTAAGCCTTCTCAATTCAATATACCACTTTCACATCCACACCGAACGTGGCAAAGACTCCTGTCAATAGCAATCCAAATATCCTTCGACGAACATCGATTGCCCGGTTGACAGTGATACAGTGGCTTTGCTGATGTACCTCCCTGGCAACACTCTGATGATCTCCAAAGTTGAAGCGTTACGAGGTTGCTTGGATATTAAGAACACGTCGACATCAGTACAGAGATAAAAATCCCAACTCTAGCCCTCAGTGGAGAAAAAGAGTCAGATTAACAAAGAAGCGACTAAGAAGCCAAAGACCACTCCAAATCGTGAGCATTCATATATGTAGTAAGTAGTAGAGGGTTCTCAGTCACTTATCAAAATCTTGAGCCATGTAAGTCTATATATCCCAAAAGTCTCCGATTTCCTCCCATGAATAGGCGCTATGGTATGGTCCCATAGTCAGGTCAAATTCATACTTTGTGTTGGAAACAGTAAGGCCCGGCCGGTTCGAACCACGTCCTCCGCAAACCACCATTCGACCGCTCAACTCCCACCGACCGATCGATCGATTCGAAGCTAAATCCCATCCAGTGGATTTACGTAGCTACACACCCGCCAGGTTGTGTTGTGATCTTTTTGCTGTTTTTTTGAGAGGCTTGGTGGTGGTGATGGTGGTGGTGATGGTGGTGGTGACTGTTATGGTGATGGTGGTGATTGTAATGGTGATGGGACCCGTTACTGTAGATTGCTTCAGTAGATGGAGCTTGGTGCTAAGCAGTCTAGATCATAGGTATATAAGATACCCTAGCCAACACTCACACTCCTCCGTCTGCGGCTTCGCATCATCATGATTATACCGAGTAAAGGCGCAACAAGGACAAATGCATCAGCACCAGCCCTCCGATCGACGAATCCCTAATCCTCCTTCAGTCATCGTCATCGTCTTCGTTGATGCGCTCGCACTCCACTGCATACCACAGCGTGGCATCTACACCCTCCTCATAACCATTCACAACCCCAACATCAAACCAGCCGGCACTAATATCTTGCCACGGTTCAATAGCCCCGGACATACTCTAGATGCCGTCTCTGATCCATCAGAAAACTGTCTATTACATGATTCAGCGAGGCGTTCTCGTTGGAGATATGCGACGAGTGGTGAGGAAGAGTGGTGAGATCGAAAGATGCACTCGTTTATTCTACCGGTATCACTGCGGCATGGGGAGACAAATTTTCATGATTGGTGTCTGGGTGTGATGTTGGCGTTATTGGAATTTCGTAGATCACCACCTATCAGAAATACGACACCATATATGAACATCTCGGACAGTTGGGTTCTTTTGACTACTTCTTTTTTATTTTGATCTACTTGTGCTACGTGCTAGTAGTAGCTAGTGGGCTGGGATCTAGATCTTCCTTCTTCAAAATCTGTATCTTGGTGCTTTCGCCCAGCTTTGGACCCGTGGGAACAGACCCGTCTCGATTATCACGATCTAAGCTCCTGTCCCAACTTGTTGGATCGACACCGATGATGCCACCCATATTGCCTCGATCACCTGGGATTGAAAACTCCTTAAATGCATATCGCCATTCGGTCAAGAACGTGCGAATCGCTTTTCCGATCTTGTCCTTCCCGTTTTTGGAGTGATGCCCATTTCCGGTGATCGCATAAACAGGTCGCATGGGACTACGGTTTTCGTGCTCGCGAAGGGCTTTCGTAAGATATGACACTGCTTCTTCTGGGTGGAGGCCTACACACATTAGCATCAAGTCATTTGTAAGCATGTCGAGCGCAGTACCATGCAAGTCAGCGTAGAGCTCTCTGGAGTTCGGACCAACATCCTTATTGCGTTCTTCATATAGGAGTCTCGCAGCTTCACGATGTGCCTCGCGCATAGCATTGTTCTCACTCTGACCACGAAGACTCAGTGCTTTGGCTGCGCGTGAATCATTCCGATTGTAGGCCTGGGCAGCACTCTGCAAGAATTTATTTCTCAGTCCACCATGCTTGATCGCTTCACTGCGCGCTTTGAGATAAGCTTTGTTCGCTGCTTCGCCTGTCGCGAGCCAAGGAATGTGCTCTGGCGGTGCTATCGCCATGGCTGCTCCACTGGTCTCACGGCTGCCAATATAGCTTCGAGACTTTTGGAATCCCTTTCGCAATGCCACAGGCCCTGGCGACGGTGACATACGGACGAGATCGGCTAAGGTACCAGGGTTTTCTTTGTGAGCATGACCATGCCCTCCGCGCTTACCATGATGCTTCTTGCCTCCTTTCACTGCTGCCGCAGATCCTAAAGTTGGGAAAGCTTCATTATCATCGACGGCCGGAATAGAAGGAGTAGGTGCGCGCGAGGTTTGACGACTGCCAGGTCTCGAAACAGGTCGGCTAGAATTGCTAGGGGTATAGGATGCAAGAGGATTGAGACCTGGAGGTGGCGCGACTGCTCCGGTGGGGTCATTTTGCTGTTCAAACGCATTCCAATCCAACCCCGCCATCTGAAAATAACTGTAGCTGCCAGGTTGTTGGAGTTGTCCCGTGTGCAACGTCGGGAATGCCTCATAATCTTGGATCTGGAAATTTGGCTGGACAGTCTGCATTGGAGGCGTAGACTGGCCTTCAATCATCATGCGTGCCATCAAGTTCGTGGGATCGTGCGAGAAGATGCAAGAGTCACCAGCCAAGCAATTGCCTGACAACCAGTATCTACTCAATTGGTCAGTATGTACTCTGCTATTAAGCATATCAAACACTCACTTGCAAACGACCTTGCTGGCATCGTGGCTGAATCTGCAATCAGCACGAGCACAGCTTCCATTCGCAAGGTAGTATTTGCAGAGGATGTGAGACTTCTGTTGTCCTAAGGGAGTTGCAGGTCTAAATTGAGGACTCATAGATTTGCCAACCAGAACCGTCTGGCCCGAGTCTGGCAGTACAATGGGCGGGCTTGGGGTCACGTAAGTTTGAGCGTCCATCAGCGCGTTGATCGTAGCACTGAGGTCGTAACCGTTCTCTTCAAGCGTCTTCTCTATGTCTTCATTCGAACGGTCATCTCGCATGATGGCACGAATCATGTCATATGGATCCATAGCCTGTGGTCCCATCCATTCGGCAGCGCCACCATTGAGCATGCCGTCTCCTGTGAACGAGGACGCATTGCTGCCAGTCTCATCATTGATAAGCCACTCCACAGAGTCACTCCCCATATCACCATAGTTATCAGCCGTAGGACTGGTGTCGCTGAACTGGTATGCATCAAGGCGTGGACTGTGGGGTATGTAAGGCGTCGCGAGTGCAAGGCGTGGCGAGGCGCGAGGGGATGTGAATGGGGAATTGGCAGTGGACGATTTGGTGCGGTTGAAAGCTGGAGAAGCAGTTCCTCCAAAGCCTGGAGGAGGTCCTACTATGCGCGGAGAGCTTTGGGCGGGAGTCGGAGTGCGAGAAAGCTGCCACGGGGCTGGCGACTGTCTGCGGATTATCGTGTGTCGCGTTGGTGGAGGCGAGGCCAGATTGGAGGTAGAGTTCTTATGCCGCCAGAGAGCATCAAGGACAGCGTTCTCGAGTTGCTTGCCGCTCAGAGTCGTCTTCAGCAGCTCCTCAAGCTTCTCAATCTTGTCCTCCTCTTCCAGACCGTCCTCCTGTAGGACAGGTAGGCACAGGTCGTACGTGTCGTCGGATATCATGGTAGGTCGGTGTTGATATTAGAGCAATGTCAAGTAGTTGCGAAATTCATAGGGGAGAGGGAGAGGCCGGGGGGAAGAAGAAGAGGAGTGGATGGTGAGACCAGTGCAACGAGGCAATAGCAGCTGAAGCGCGCTAAGCAGCCGACGACCATTGGAGGCCTCACTGAGTACTCGTAGGGAGACTTTCACTCTTAGTTCTACTGGACGAATGCATCATGCGGCCAGTATTGTGTTGCTGGCGGAGAAGGGGAGACGGATCGTTGGACTTGGGCTCAGAGCTCACCATCCAAGTATCCGTCACTTTCCCACTGATGATGACTAAAACTACCTATCTTGGACAGAAACGGACTCTCCAGACCCAAGTCTGCATGGTGGCTTTCGGGCGACTTCAAGATGCACATTGCAGGTATTGCATAGCGACAGTGGGTGAGAGAACGAGAGCAGTTGTTACCAACAGCAGTTGTACTCATGGCTTGTGCCAACAGCTTACCATACACAGTAGTATGCCAACAGCTGATGCCAGCAGCCTATAATTAGCATAGTTCTACTCCGTAACTCATTGAACCCATTGTCGCGAATGCAATGACATATCTAGCATGTCCATGTCCATGTCCATGTCCATGTCCTAGGTAGGTACGTATGTTCGTTACTAGAGGCGGAACGTGCCTTTTCGACTATACTATGTATACATAGTAGTACAGCCTCTTCCCCACAAAAGCTAGCACTCCAAGCATGCCAAACCCGGATTCCTCTTGGGATCATGAGATGTGATTTGATTTCTCCATCCTGACTCGAGTAATGACCAGCATCTGCATCGCATCTTATCTTCGGTGACTAAGAGCTGACTTGGCTCGTGGCTTCCGTGCGTTCATGATGTAAGCCGTTGTTCCCAAGGTACACGCTGCGCCTTTGTTACATAGCGAGCGTCAAATCGAAACCCGGTCCTAGAAACATCTCCCCATCAACATGACTTAGACTGTTGCTGCATTATCGACCTACACCTACTACCCTCGTCGCCTTTCACCTCAATACGACTCCCCCGTCATTTCCCGCCTTGACAGCCAGTTCCCAGCTGTCTTTCGGCACCATGTCTCAATCGAATCTACACGGAGAAGCGCGTGGAGCTCTTGCTTTACCAGTAGACGAGGACTCGCCGTCTCCCGCGAACAGAAGCACAAGTCCGTTTTGGACCCGACCAACAACGTACCGCCGATCAACATCCATCTCGAATTCACAGCGGCCGCCTAGAACCTATGCTGGACGGATGGCCCGCAATGCTGCGAAACTACAAAGACAAGCCTTGAAGCATTACAACAGGCTCTCAATGGTGCAAAGAGTTCTGCTGGGCATTGCTGGTGTAGTAAGCTTGGTCTTCGGCATACTGTTTCTTGTGTATAACGAGCGAATCTTTGCATGGTTGGCGCCTTGGGCAAAGAAATGGCGAGATGTGCCAGCAGGCTGGTTGATACTGTGGGCCATGACATTCGTTGTGTCCTTTCCCCCTCTGATCGGTTATTCTTCATGCGTTACAATCGCTGGGTTTGTCTATGGATTCCCTAATGGGTATGTTCTTGTCACAGTCCCATTCAAATACAACTTCTTCAAATCAAGATCAGCCTTTGCTACATTCTGGCAGTCAGGGATCATAGAGGCTTGTTCAAAAGCCGGCAAGGTCAAAATGGATTCATGCTGACTTGATATGCAGCTGGTTCATAGTCGCCTCAGCTACTGTTGTCGGAAGCTCTTGCTCATTCCTCGCGTCTCGATACCTTTTATCTGGATTCGTTTCACGTCTGATAAATCGCGACCCTCGCTTTGCTGCCCTGGCTCTTACACTCAAACATGATGGCATCAAGCTTTTAATCATGATTCGATTATGTCCACTGCCATACTCGCTGTCCAACGGTGCGATCAGTACTATCCCGACCGTATCGCTCGCGTCATTTGCTCTAGCCACTGCGATCGTTTCACCGAAATTGTTGCTCCATGTATTCGTTGGCGCCAAGCTGGGTGAGCTCGCTGAAAAGGGCGAAGACATGGATACGAAAACGAAGATAATATCATACATCTCCATAGCAATTGGCATATGCGCTGGTGCAATCACGGGCTGGGTCATATATCGCCAAACCAAAATTCGTGCTCGTCAACTTGAGGAAGAGGAGAGACGAACCGTCAGGCGGCGTAGCAGTGATGGAATTGCGGCCGAATATGCCGACGATCCATCGGCCCTTGAAGCTGCGGAGGCATTAAGAGAAGAGCAAGACGATATTTCTCTTCGGGAAACCTGGGACGAAGACTATGGCGAAGAAGATAGGGAAGAGGAGGACCTAATTGACGAGCCCGTTGTACGGCCATACAGTGATGAGATCACGGACGATGAGGATGCCAGAGAGATGGGAGATGCCTTTGTTGACGAGCTTGATGATCAGATGGACGCGAAGAACCTTAAGAAGTAAATTCTGTACGATGCGTGCATTTTTTGGAAACATAGACCGGGCGTTTTGATTACCCAGGCTTTCGGGCTCTCTTGCCGAATTGGATAGACTTGTTACATTAGGCTCAATAGTCTCTATTTACCTATCAACGTTGAGTGAGAACGACGAACTTCAAGTTGAGAATTATCTATTGACAGAGCTCTGGAGACTGAGACTGATCGAAGTCGCAGGACCACACTAAGCTTGAGATCAATTGTGCCCCTTCTAACTATCTGAAAATCAACGATAAGTTGAATCGCAGCTACTCGATCCTTCGGGCTCAGAAATTGTCTATTGTCCCATTCTCGATTTGAATAGCTATAAGTTCTATGATCTTGATCACGGATTGACCATCAGAAATTGTTTTCAGCCTGGTTGTCGAGCTTCGAAGGCTGACCTAACCCTTTTGAGCATCCACGATCCTCTCGCCAAAAAAGTGGTCGGAAAGCTCACAACTTCGGATAATTTCGAAACCTACCACAACCACGCGCAATCCTGACCACTGTCGCTCGTTGCACTTCAATTCGTCTTGTATATAAGTATTCTCCAATTGAATGATTCTACACCAATTGCGTTTCTAGCCATCATTCTGTCAGAAGCCCACGAAACGAGACCGCTCATCCTCCGAACCCATCCCCCGACCTGCACCAGACCACCCTCCAAACAGGCCAAATGGCCTCCAATACGACAACCGATCCCTCCTCTCCTCCAATTCCAGCTCCCGCAGACAATTCATTCACCTCCGACCGCTCCCGGCGCCAGCTAAAATTATGGGCAGGCGGTGCAGCATTCATGTTTCTCTCGGCCTATATAACACGAAGAGCAATAGACCGTCGCTACCGCGCCATTCGACCCAAGTTCTTCTACTACTCACACGACCCTCCCCCAATACACTTCAACGGACCTCTCGAGGCCCTCGAAGCTCTGAGTATTTCCACGATCAATGTTTTCAGTTTTGGGATGATGATGGTGGGAGGGACGTGTTGGGCTTTTGATATTGCGTCTGTGCAGGAGTTGAGGGAGAGGACGAGGAAGAGGTTGGGGTATGAAGAGGTTATTGAAATGGAGAGGAGGCAGGGAGGAAGTGTTATGGAGGCTGAGTGGATTCACAATACGCTTACCAAGGAAGAGGAGGAGAGGAGGAGGAAAGATGAGCCTTCGGCGGCGCTGCCTACACCGGTCAAGGATGAGGTGTTGAAGACGTTGGAAAGGAAACCGAGGAAATGGGGGCGTGAGGGTCCGGAATGAGAGGGCTGACTGCTTTGATCCTGCTCCATATTTGCTATGATTGAAAGCGGAAGCACGATACAGCTGCATGCAGATTTGCTGTGTCACTACGTTCTTTGACGGCAGCGTCAGAGATCATGCCAGATCTAACATGATATGATGCACCCCTCGTGTTAAGATCTGGGTGCCACGACTTTATGGTACGATGAGAGATTTGTACCTCGCCTGTGGCACGAAACGAAACTTTGGGTATCACCAAGAGAGAACCATTCATGTGGTTCCAGAAGAAGATCTCTTGAGATCCTGTACGAATATAATGACATCCATGCTCCCAACATCAACGTCGCCCATCCGAGCAGGAAAGCATCTTTTACGACAAGCGGGTTCATTGATTGCCACTACGTGACGCGTTACACTTCTCCCTCCTTCAACTTTCCTCCCTCATTACAAACAAAGTCCCTGCTCCCAAAACCCGATTAACTGATCAGCCTCCAACCTTCTCCCCCACCCCTCCATCTCTGTTCGCCCTCCAAACTCCCTCCTCCCCCTCAAACTTCTCCAACTTCCATATCTCGGCTCTTTCTTTACATTCTTCCAACGCTTCTTCGCCAGCTTGCCAGGCTGCTTTGCGGTGAGCGGAGGAGACGGCGATAAGGATGGATTCCTCGCCTATGGGGACGATGCCCAGGCGGTGGATTAGGGAAATTGCTGGGGGTGGTCAGAGGTGAGGAGAGGGGAGGAGAAAGAACAGATTGGGGAGGGAGATGGACAGAAGGATGAGGAAATGGATGAGGGAGAGGGAGAGAGATTAACGAAGATAATGAAGTAAAGCAAGGAGGGGAGATGAAAGAGAAAGAAAGGAAGAGTAGTCGCATTGTGGATAGGATGAAATCTACGCTTACCATTGAGGTTATGTTTGACTTTCATCGCTCTTGCGATTTTCAGAAGGGTCTGAAGAGCCAGAGGGATATAGGATTGGTACTCAAGATGTGTTACTGTTTTTGAGTCGAAGTTGTCGCGGGTTGTGCCTCCAGTAACATTAGACCAGTGCGTCGTTATCAAGATCAGTGGGCTAGATTATGTTCACCTGCAAATAGAACGATCGCTCCAGCTTTTGGCGATTTCACTTTTTCCATGACGGAACTGACGTCGAGATGATCATAGGTGATTTCAACGTGTATATTGTCTTCCTCGATCTTCGCTGGTGAGGGGGATGGGTCTGCCATGGTGGTTTGGTGTGTTTCTATTTCAAAGCAAGAATTAAGTTTCAGCCTCTTCGGAGAAGACGATGCCGGGTAGATGTCCCCTGAAGAAAAGGGATGATGTCAAGTCGTTTTTTTTCGGTGGCCTCAAGCCTCGTCAGGGTTTAGCGATCGGTTATTTTACACAGTAGACTCAGGCTATCATCGTGCCTGGAGTAGCAACGTAACCCTTCCAGGTCAAACCTATTATATTATGTACTCAGTAGAAAGACACAACTCAATAATATCTGACATGACACCATCGTTTCCGAATTATCCCTGGTGGCCCGGTTAATTCTCTAACGTATTCTGTTTGTGCAAGCCCGAAAGGCAGGAGACTTTCATAACACACCACAAAGCTTTTCGAGCAGCCTGATGGGATGTCGAGTGTGGCCCCAAGTATTTAGTCCAGGAGGCACCTCTCTCATTAAGAAGACATCTGAGTATTGATGCTTTCTTCGAAAATCCAGGTTTCTCTGTGAAGTCCCCTGGGAATCAGACATGCGGCTGCAGAGCTCCTCCAGGGAAATAAAGTCGTTAGTGAGTAAAATCCACCAGTATCCCATTGGAGGTAATCGAGTCTCCCACTCCACCAAGTAGTCCATGTCCTCGCTGCTTCGGCTTCAAAGGCAGCCTCCATACCACAATCTTTGTGATTGATGACGATAGTGGTAGTTTTGTCACTTATTACTTGGAAGTAGGTTCGCAGGATATGCGTTGATACCGTGGTTTACACAGGCAAGATAGTCCGTGAGCTGGATAATCATCTGAAACCAATCCTTCACCTGCTTTGGAGAAAGATGTGTTCGAAGAGAATTCGGCCGGCGATGAATATTTCTAGCTGATGTTGAGGCAGCGGGTTTTGCAGCGGACAGCGAGGGCCGGTGCGAGGATAATGTGTGTGTTATAGATTTCAGGACAGGGACCAAGCTCAGAAGCTGGTACGACCACTTTCAATCAATCTGAGGCTGTCCAGCTGCGGGCAGGGTCTTTGAGCCATTGCTGCTGGATGGTCTTTCAAGGAATATGCCAGAGCCCGACGATTACTGTGGTAAGACTTGAGAATCTTGAGGACAAGAGAATATTCGAGTACACATCCAGTAAACATCAGATGATCAAATTCAGGCCCCTATTTCTTGAGGACATGATCCCCCTTGTTTGTGCTCAGGCTGCAGTGTCACGACACGAATTTGCGCGAGAGGACCTCAAGGCTGTTGGCGTCTGCCCCCCACTGGCAGTCCGGCACCACACAACCTGAACCTCACACGTTGGCCATGGATTCGTGAAACAGAAAGCCCCAGTCGTCGTCTTCTAGAAGGTTTCCTTTGCCAATCACTACTTCAGGCCCTTTCAGCATCACAGTACTGTGGTACACACTACTATTACAAAGCTGACAGGACCTCTGTTGCTTACTCCGTACAATTACATACCCCAGCCAGTCTCCACGCAATCCGCTTGCGAGCCGTTTACCTGAGCTAGTTCTAGCTAACCGCCGACGGGATTCATCAGGTGGTCTGGCAGTAGAATACAGACAAGGGTCCTCCGCCTCTGAAGCGTACCCTCTCCTCCTTGGGTTCCTTGCTACCTTTAATTTTATTAAGGCGCGACGACTCAATTGTACAACACGCCGGACATTACAGCAGCAGGTAGCAGCATGCCAACACCTCCTGCGCCTACCTCTCCAGGCCTGAACACAACCGGCGACCGTAGATCGAGCTTCAACTTCCTTCGGCAGCAGAGCAAGAACGGCGGCGGCAGCAGCAGCAAGATGATCAAGAAACAGAAGCAGGGGCAGCCGGCCCAGTACCAGCAATCAACTGCGACCGTCCCGATGGTCCCTCCCCAGCTTCCATCTCACTCTCCACTGCCAAAGATCCATTCCTTTGGTGGTGAAAACGTTCGTCCAGACTCATATGCCATCATGTCGAACCAGCAGTACAACTCCAACGGCCATCAGCAACAACAACAACAACAACACCACCGAGCCCCGCAATACCAAAACGACGAGCACATGTCACCTCACGCAATTCCAATGCCACCCATGCCAGCCAGCACGCCGTCCGGCATGCCGTCCAGTCCGCCGACCACCAGTAATAGTAATGGAGGATACGACCCCTACTCGAGGTCCGAGAGCATGACCCATCGCGGAAGATACAGCTACGCAAGCAGTGCAGTCAGCACTACCACGGGCATAAACAGCCCACGTCGCGTGAGGAGGAGAAAAGACCCGACCCCATTCAAGTAAGTCCATTACTATATCAATTGAAGACTATTACTCATTTTGGCAGCATCCTAGTCATTGGCGAGTCCAATTCTGGCAAGTCTTCCTTTATCGACTTTCTCCACCGCGCCCTAGCTTCATCCGCTCGAAAGCAACAGCAACCGTCACCACCACAGACCGCTGTCGGCGGAGACTCTCCATTCACTCCTCACTATCTTGAGACCGATATCGACCAGGAGCGCATTGGCGTTACGCTATGGGACTCGCAGGGCTTGGAAAAGAAATTCGTGGACCTACAGCTCAGAGAGATGGCCTCATTCTTGGAATCAAAGTTCGAAGAGACTTTCACCGAGGAGCAGAAGGTCGTGCGAGCCCCAGGTGTGCGCGACACCCATATACACTGCGTGTTCCTCATTCTCGATCCTAGGCGTCTGGACACCAATCTCGCTTACTCTCGAAAGCTGCGACAGCAGCCAACCAAGTACGATGAAGCCGTACATCTGATGGGTGTGCTTGATGAAGATCTAGACATCCAGGTCATGCACAATCTTCAAGGCAAGACAACTGTCATACCTGTCATTAGCAAGGCAGACACGATCACTACATCGCACATGTCAATGTTGAAACGAGCCGTTTGGGACAGTCTCAAGCAAGCCAAACTCGATCCACTCGAGGCACTGAACATTGCTGATGACGACGACGAAGATGAGAAGGATTTTGATGAGCGTGATGAAGATGCCTATTTGCAGTCCGACAATGAAGCCGATGACAAGGAAGATTCTGATCTCATAGATAATCTCGTCGATCGCTCTTCTGATGGCGAAGCAGAAGTCCAAAATTCGACACCTCCAACCTCACCACTTAAGGATCCAAAATCGCACCGCGGAAGCATGTCCGGTACGTTAGCGGCCACCTCCAATGACGAGCTTCCCTTCCTGCCTCTTAGCATCCTCAGTCCCGACAGCTACGAACCGGGCGTTGTAGGACGCCGATTCCCCTGGGGATTTGCCGACCCTTACAACCAAGAACATTGTGACTTCGTTCGCCTCAAGGATGCGGTTTTCAGCGAATGGCGTGCTGAGCTTCGAGAGGCTAGTCGTGAAATCTGGTATGAAGGATGGCGCACGAGCAGGCTCAAGAAGAGAGCGCCTACAACGAGTCCTTCTGCTCGAGGAGCCGTGCAAAGTCTCAATCAAGGCCAGACCCCGCGAGCGAACGCTAGCGCCGCCATGCCAAACCCGACATCTAGCCCAGAAATGGGACGTGGTGCGTATCGGAATGGCGGGAATGCCTTCTAAAACCTTCAAGCATCGTTGGACTTTCGCTTACAATTTGCGAAACTAGCAATGCGCGGAGTCGGGCTGTCTCTCCGCTAAGATAAGACTGATCGATATCCAAAAATGCTCTCCAATCCCCGACGCGCTCGCTGATGATTGAGAGAGCTGTCCCTCTACAACATATCCCTCGCTCATCTTGACAGGTCTGTTTTTTTATGTCATGCTCATACCCCAACAACATACCCCTGGAGCGTTTTTTTATCTGTTTTGCGTTATCGATCTTGTCTGGACGTGGCTCCTCGGAAACAGTCGATAGGGGAAAGAATCTTGTACGTTTGTAGATTGCGAAATAGCGAGTTCTTTGATTTTCCGATATGGATGGTGGCTGAAATGGTATTTGGTCGTGTTCTATGATGATATTCTGATCGTTAAGGCACTCTTCTCTTCTTGTTGTCCTGCCCTTATCTTCGTGGGAAGATGATATTTTCTTTGTAAAATCTGTGGAATTATTTGGGGAGAGGTTTCGAGGTGTGGACAATTATCTTCTGCGCTGGACGTTTTGACGGAGAGATGAGCTCACCTGTTCGGTATTTCTGTATGTAGGTGAAGGTGAGAAGACAAATTCAAGCTCATATACATTGACATGCTTCCTGGCTACCTCCGTAGTTTCATTTGAGACACTGCAGTCCAACAGATGTACCCAAGATTGATTTTGCTTTGCAATCCCTCATTTCGGGATCACGATGGATGAGTTTTTAGCAGTCTCAAATTAGGATCACGCTCAAAATCCATGATTATATCTGTTCAGAGGGATGAACAGGCTCCCCTCACAGCTTGTAGAGGCTCAAGGCTGCAGGATAGCCTTGCGTGATGGGCCAAGATCCGCAATGTCCCCATCGGACCAAAAAAGGGCCGTGTTTACACTGGAATGAGAACGAGATCAACGAGAGCCGATGTCGACCCTATCTCCTTTTGCAATCCCTGCAAGACTTCTTTACCAACAAGCAGAATTTATGCCGTGAATCGCATTGCTCAGTCGATTGAAAGATTCCTTCATTCCGGCTCGTACATCCTATCAAAACAACATTATCCCTCCCATCCACTATGACTTCTCGAGTGACGCGCTCGCAGACTGGCGCGACGCCGAGGTGAGTCTCCAGGACCAGCGCATAGCTATGTCACCATTCACTATGGCTGTTGGCAGATCGAGTAGATAGCGAAGACTGACGCTTTCTATGCAGGAAGAGCTACAATTCCTTCGAAGGCTACGAGTCTATCTCCCGTCGATCCCCACAGGTCTCGAAGCTTTCCCAGTCTGTTTCACCGCCTCCCGAGCAATCAGACAATCACATCAAACACGAGAATACATTGGACTCCCCATCAAATGGTCGTGCTAAAGCCTTATCTAATGGCGTCACGAACGGCTCTTCCAATGGTACACCCAATGGCTCAGTCAAACGAGGACGAGGGCGGCCGAGAAAAATAGTCTCTGACCCCAAGGTCGATGAGCAGCCACAGTACGAGTTTGGAGGAACCTTGGGTGTCAGTGCCATGATGATTCTGTTCCCGATCTTGATGTGGTATATGTGGATTGGCGCAACATACTACGATGGAAAATTCCCAACTCGAGAACCTGGACAATCGTACGGAGCCTTCTTTGAACATCTTGTAAATCTGGTCTATACGGGCGCTTTCCCACATGCTCGCGCTTGGATCATCTATTGGACATTTTTCATCGTACAGGGAGCGATGTATTGCCTCATGCCTGGTATTTGGACAAAAGGAAAGCCACTTGCCCATTTGGGTGGCCAGCAGCTTGACTATTATTGCTCGGCAGTTGCGTCCTGGTATGCAACCATTATCGGAGCCTTTGTTCTTCACTACACTGGCATCTTCAAGCTTTACACAATTATCGACGAATTTGGACCTATCATGAGTGTTGCTATTCTTTCAGGCTTTATTGTGAGCATTGTTGCTTACTTCAGTGCGTTATACCGAGGCGCTGAACACAGAATGACCGGATCTCCAGTTTACGATTTCTTCATGGGTGCAGAGCTCAATCCAAGAATGTTCGGTATCCTGGATTTCAAAATGTTCTTCGAGGTGCGAGTACCTTGGTTCATTCTCTTCCTGCTATCTCTCGGTACTGCTGCTCGTCAATACGAGACTCTGGGCTACATTAGTGGCGAAGTTGGATTTGTGCTTCTGGCACACTTCTTGTATGCAAATGCATGTGCGAAAGGCGAAGAGTTGATTCCACCAACTTGGTATGTCGAGCTTCTTTCTTGTATCCTACATCCATTCTAACAACTATAGGGATATGTACTACGAGAAATGGGGCTTCATGCTTATCTTCTGGAATCTTGCTGGCGTGCCCCTTTCTTATTGCCATTGCACGATTTACCTCGCCAACCATCATCCATCAGAATACCATTGGTCCACTCCTGCTCTTGTTGCTTTATATACGTCCTACCTCTTCGTCTACTGGGTTTGGGACACTTGCAACAGCCAAAAGAATATGTTTCGTGCTGGAGAGCGCGGTACCGCACCTCAACGAGCAGCTTTCCCTCAACTCCCTTGGAAAGAAGTCAAGAATCCCGTCAAGATACCCACTTCTACCGGGGACTCGCTATTGTGTGACGGATGGTACGGCAAGGCGAGAAAGATTCACTACACTTGCGACGTTTTTTTTGCCATCACCTGGGGTCTGATTACTGGATTTAGCAGTCCATTCCCTTGGTTTTACAGCGTTTTCTTCTGCGGTATGATTGTGCACCGCGCGATGAGAGATATTGAGAGGTGCCAGGAGAAATACGGGGAAGCTTGGGAAGAGTACACGAGGCGGGTGCCTTATCTTTTCATTCCTGTAAGTCGGTTATGTAAACAGTACCCAGATTCCGAAGCTAACTTTGTGCAGGGTGTTATTTGAAGAAACTAGAGGGCATTTTAAGGATAGCGGGTAGCATAGGATAGGTACACGTTGAACACGGCATTTTGAAAACATTGGACAGGAACGGATGATCTGGGTGGAAACAAAACATTGTACAGTATCGTCATAGTCTAATTTGTAATAACAGAGATCGAATGGTCCTAAAGCCCCGGAGACGAGACACCATACCTCGATTTCCTCCAAGGACTGAATAGCGCCACTTTCAATGGGAGCCCAACCCGGAAAATCTTGCGCCCAGCTCACCATGTCCTATGCGAACTGTCTCTCCCGATCTACAGACGAAGTCAGCAGACCTTCTCCCTCATAAGGGTTCGTGGACTTGCGTTTGCGTCTGACCCAACGAAGGGAAGTCTTTATGTTGACTCTACGGGCATGTAGGTTCAACCATCGCAACGCAGTCTTCGGTCAGCCCAATCTAGGTGTCCCCTGTGCTCTTCGACATGGAGAGGTCTGGAGTCACCTCACGCTCCCTTCATGTCCGGGGGTTGAAGAGACCGCCAATCCATTTCAACCCCCAGACATGAAGGGAGCGTGATTTCTTGCAACCGTCGCACATCGAGTTGCCAAAGATCTAGCCATCTCGATGTCGATATGGGCATCTTGGTCCACCAACGGTATTTCGCCCAAGGACCGGCCTGACACCACCGTGGAGCTCTTGCTTATCTGCAATCGAGGGAAAGTACGACTGTGTCGGGATCGAGTAAAGACAACATCGAATTGTCCCCGGTGGTTCTGAACCCTCACAGATCTTCCTACCATGGCCATCAATTTCAACCCATTCAAGCCCTCCAAATCCACCAAGCCCAAGAAAGTCAACCACAGCAAAAGATACCACAGAAAACGAACCAAACAACTCATCTACACAACCACCGAAATTATCATCGTCGTTGAGAAGCTTCTCGCATCGAAACTCCTCTTGCGTGTGTCTATTTCCTTCTGTCCGACCCATCCACCTAATATTCATCCCATCCAGCTAATATCCATCCCATCCCATCCCATCCCATCCCATCCCCACAATGCCAAGCAAAATCACTGACCTGACAAACTCACCAGCAAACCGCGACTGGAAAGAAAACTCCATCCTCGACGTCTTCCGCGGCTCCATAACCAAATTTGTCGCCTACAACGTCTTTGCCGGTTTCTTCGCCAGCACCACCTTCGCCGTCGTCTCGATATTCGACCGCGTATGGCCACACTGGCCTGAAGCAACACGTGCCCGCAGAGCATGGATTCTCTGCGCCCTCCTCGCCGTCCTCTTCATGCTCACCAGTTCCGTTTACTTCTCCGTCACGGTCGCCAAGAATTTGGTTTCCATGGTTAGAGTTCGCGATGGGTTTATACCTTCTTTGGATCGGGAGGCGTTGGCTTATGCTAGTTTGGTTTTGACGTGGTTTGCGACGTGTGGGACGGTGTGGAGTTGTTGTTTGTTGGTTAGTTGCGCGTTGCGTGTTCAAGTTCATGGGCCTCTTTCGAAGTACGGGAGGGAAATGGAGGCGGAGGAAATAAGAGGCAAGGTGGCAGAAGATACTGAGAGGGAGTCGAAAGCAGTCCGGGCAGAGGAGGATGGAGACACAGTGGCAGTAAACGAGGGCATGCAGTTGGGAGTGGTCCAGGCAAGGGGGGATAGAGTGGTAGGGAACAATGAGATAGAGTTGGAAGCAGTCCGGGCAGCTTAGGGATGGGAGATAGATAGCTGCCATTGTTGATTTTTTCGGAATTTTACACTTACCTGCATCGATTTCGAATATTTCACCGATACTTCCGCATCTACGTCGCCGCAGTAGAGCCACCAGTCCACGTTCCCGTTGAACGTGTTCACCTTCGAAGTAGTATGTGACGGCGGAGGGATGGGGGTGGAGGGCAATGTAGAAGAACAAGCGCGGTGGAGTGGAGTCTCCACCATGACGCTCTTTGCCTTCTCTCTCGAAATATGGCACATCGACAGGTTCACAATCTCTCGCACAACGCCGTGCTCACCGGGCTGAACCCTCTCCTACCCTCTCCACCCGCTTCTTCCCCAACCTCTTCCCCTCTCACGCTGCACCGCCCGCTTGCAAATCTGGAGGAGAAGAAGCGGATTAGGGGACTTGAGCTACCTCCTACCAGCTACCGCGGAAAAGCGTGGAGGCACGCGTGAACGAAGTGAGTATGTTGATTGATGATTGTCGGTTGACCATCAAAGCTATACGAGCCATCTAACGTGACTGACCGAGTGGCCTTGCCGACTCAAGCCGTGACAGATCCCCCCCTCGGAAAAGATTCCAACGTCCTCGTTGTCTATGTAAGTATGAAATTCCAAATTTTTTGTTGTCCATCGTTCGTTGATTGTCTGTCCGTCGAACCAGTATTGATTCACCATGACTTCTCCGTCATACATCCTATGTCGCTCCCATTTATCCTACCTATATGTGCGTTTACTTCCTAATCATGCAAATACATCACTCATCCCGTTCCTGGTTTCAACATCTACAACTCCAATCTAAAAGTCGCAACTTCAAACGCCCTCAGCTCAATTTCAACACCCTTCCCACCCTTCAGTATCACAAGCTCATCTCCAACATCTTCAAGCAAGTTCGTCTTGTAGACAGCCTTGACAGGGACGTTACCCCAAGTCAAGATACCCTTTGACTTACCACCCATCGCGTCGAAGATTCTGAGAATAACGCTCTTCCCTTTCTTGGCAGGTAGCTCCCCACGAGACACGTCGACGTCGTCATCACCACGTTTGACGGTGTCGATGATCAGAGATTTGGAGCCGTCAATGTTGAAAGAGGAAAGTAGAGATGAGACGGAGGCTGGCTTAGGATGATGATGAAGCTTCATTGGGTTGTTGAAACTGTATCCAGCCCGGATGGTCTTGTAATCGAGAGGCCCATTATGTGGGAAGATGGAGTAGCGGATTTGATGGCGGCCTAGTACGTTAGCACGTATGTTAAATATCATGTCAGATGCTACTCACCCATATCAGCATGCGCATCTGGTGCCTTGGGTGCTCGGAGCAAACTCAGTCTCATCAGGTTGCCACAAGTCGCGAAGCCATACTTCGAGTCATTCAAAATCGAAACGCCGTAGTTTGACTCCGAAAGATCAGCCCACTTGTGGCAGCAGACCTCGAATTTAGCCATATCCCAACTAGTGTTGTAATGGGTAGGTCGGCGCACAATGCCAAATTGTGTCTCATAGCTTGCCTCGGTGTTGCTGACATCAACGGGAAATTCTACCTTAAGGAACTTCATAGTTTCATGCCACTCAACCTCCGCCTCTATATCGATAGAGGCGTAACTGTCGTCTGTTGCCGCGTTGAGCGAGATTGTTGTCTTCACCCAACTCTCTTTGCTGATCTTAGTCTCCGTGACGACACTAACGCGGTGAGGGCCCTGTTCTGCGATCTTGCTTGTTGACGAAGACAATTCTTGTCGCGATTGCAGATGGAACACTTCGACGTCCCAGGCTTGCCAGTACAAGGGCTT
Source organism: Venturia pyrina ICMP 11032 (assembly GCA_000738655.1). Classification (NCBI taxonomy): domain Eukaryota; kingdom Fungi; phylum Ascomycota; class Dothideomycetes; order Venturiales; family Venturiaceae; genus Venturia; species Venturia pyrina. Next base: position 299,819 of record JEMP01000034.1, on the reverse strand, counting down.
GTCGTCGAAAATCACGAGTTGATTGGCTTTGCCACCATTCGCAATGACCTCTCGATTGGCGCGCTTGTCAAACAGCGAAGTAATTATACCTTCACTAATCTTGACATCGAATGCGCTGTTGGAGAGCTCGAAGGAACCTTTCTTAGTCTCTCGAATAGATACTGGAGCAGAAGAGGCTACAGTCAAAGCCTGTACGCTTCCCAAGCCGGTATAGGTGCTGTCGATGGTGGCATATTTCGGAATCTCCGATTTGATAGGTAGCTGTGTCATCTCGGATCGTGCCCATGGCAAGGTGTTGAGCGCGACAAGGTCCCCTACACTCGAGGTCTTCTTATCGTCATCGAAGCCAAGCTCGCTGAGTGCATCTGTGAGGACTTTGGTTCCGGTTTCAAAGACCTCAGCATAGAGCTGTTGTCGTAGTTAGTATCATCTGTGTATTTACTTATGGATCGCTTACCTTGTCAGAGTCGTCGTAGCACATCTCAATTGAGCTACCTGGCAAGCAGTCGTGGAACTGGCAAAGAAGCACAGCTTCCCACATGAAGTCAATCTCCTTCTTTGGGTACTTGTATGCGCTCATCTTCCCATCTACGTCACCCTTGATGGTGGCCATTGTGGCAAGGAATTCAATATCTCTCAGCATGAACTCGCTCTTCCTGTTATTCCTCTTGTTGTTTGCTTGAGTGGTGTATGTGCCTCGGTGAAGCTCGAAATACAGCTCACCGTACCAGGTCACAAAGTCAGTACCAGTCTCTGCCTTCTTTTCGAGTTTGGCGAAGAAGTCGTCTACAGAGTCTCCCAATTTCACTCGAGGGAGAAGTCCGATAGTGTCAGAGATACCACGAGCTCTGCGGAGCTTCTCGATGTGCTCCCATTGAGGTCCTCCGCCTCCGTCGCCTTTGCCAAAGACCAACAAAGACGTCTCGTCTTGGTCCAAGCTCTTATGCTGAGTGACACTCCTCTTCACATCGCCGAAGTGTGCTTCCGCAGTGTAGGTTTCGCTAGGAGCCATGTGACAGAGTACCTGACTTCCATCCAGGGCCACCCAGTTGAATGTAGTGTGTGGGAAATTGTTGATGTTGTTCCAGCTGAGCTTCTGAGTAAAGAAACGGCTCATACCTGCCAATCGACAAAGCTGTGGTAGTTGTGATGAGTAACCAAACGTGTCGGGCAGCCAGAAAGTGGTACACCTTTGGCCAAAGTGTGATTCGAAGAAGCGCTGTCCATAAACGAATTGTCGGACAAGTGACTCCCCGCTCGGCATATTGGTGTCATGCTCGACCCAGCTGCCTCCAATTGGCTGGAAATTGCCTTTCTTTACATGCTCCTTGACTCGATCGAAAAGAGATGGATACAGCATCTCTAGCCATTTGTACTGTTGAGCTTGCGAAGCACAGAATCGAAGCTCTGGATAGCGATCAAGCAGATCACACTGATTCGACCAAGAACGAGCAACCTTGCGTTTGGTTTCGGCCCACGGCCATAGCCAGCAGGTATCGATGTGGCAATGTCCTACTGCTGTGACCAGGGACGGGAGGTCTCCGTCGTAGATATCAGGAGTATCGACGTTGCCGATATATTCGCGGGCAATCTTGCGGCACTCTTTGATGCACTCCTTAGTGCCTTGTCCAGCGATGAAGCAGTCCATAATAGCATTGCATACTTGCAGTGCTTTATGAGATTCCCAGCCGTCACCAGGAAATTCTCTGGCACCATCTGCCGAATGTTAATTTTCTATAACTTCATGGATATGATCAAACCGCTTACCTCCGATTATCCAGAAGTCGATGTAGAGTTGTCGCGCATCAAGATTTACCGCGGTGATTTCTGCCGTATGCAACTGGAAGTACTTGTTTGGTGGAGGGGGCTGAATCGAGTCTCCCCCTGGCGCATTACCAAACATGCCATTGCAAGCCATCTCCACGTAGAATATATGTTCTTTTCCATCTCTCCAGCTCTCTGGTAAGATCCATTGCGTGCGTTCTCCACCACCAGTCAATCCATGTACGACCTCACCTTTGTCTGTCCATATCATGCCTTCATTGTTGGCATCCCAGACAAATTCAAGGTGCTCCTTCTTCGCGAGATCATCGGGTATGGTTAGGTAAATCTTGAACCAGTGGGTGGCCCAACTGGGGCCGAAGGACTCGCCGACATGGGTGTCACGGAACTTGTGGGAGGTTGCCTCCTTGAAGGTCGGCCGTGTGAGATCTGGTGGGGAGTAGACTTCAAGCCTCACCCACTTGTCACCGGATGCGCGGGCTTCAATGATCTTGCTGTGGTTACTGTCAGTACTAGGTAGCTGGTAGGTGGCAAAAGAAGCTGAGCGTACTCAAGTAGACCCTGCTTCTTGTATTGACCATTGTCCGTGAATTGTTGGAGACGATCTATGTATAAGTTGTGGATCTATGAAGTTGCTATTAGCGACTATTCTCTTCCATTTCACGAATCCAGCTGTCTAGGCACCTGTTTCCCTACTGGTTTCTCTACCAATGTAGGATACTTCGTCGAAGTTGGGGTATTATGGCTGCCTCCCATTGCGAATTGTGGTCTTCTGAAAGTGTGAGGTTATGTTGGTCTGAAAGGAGGATTCGAGGCAGGAAGCTATGGACAGCAGCTCACCCTGGCAATCGGCGGCATATGACCAGGTTTCCCCACTGAAACAGGGGACTAGTGGACCTGTGATCCCATATCTGTAACGCTATGGGGCATGGGCTATCAAAGAATGCGGAGGCTGGGTGAGAGCAGTCCAATATTTACCCTGATGGTGGGTAATACTCAGAACCTTTGATCCGATCAATAATATCGATCTCGAATCTGATCACAAGCGAATTGCAGGTCGATTCTACTTTGAGCCCATTGCAAGACCTTCTGTTCATCCTCATTCTGAACGTGCACGAGAAGCGGATTCATCCAATAGATTCAAACAAGTGCAGGAGAGAACCCACTTTGGAAGCCCAGCTTCAGGAATCAGCAGACCATGAGAATCAAATATCATTCAGATTGGTCAGTGTTCCCAAAAGTCCAGTCGATTAATAACTCAACTATAGTAAACAACACAAGAGAGAATATCTGTTTATATTGTACAAACTTCGGGGTATATATCTTGAAGCTTTTACCTCAACATCCTCGCAAGCATTACAACGTCCATGCTCCAACACAAACAATCACCAGTATCTACAGCTTTGTTGGGTATTCATTGACATCCGATCCATGGGGAGTGGATGTATGATCTTGAGCGTTGTGGATAGCACTCTGAACCGCGCTTGTAAGATCAATATGGAACAAAGGACGATTGACACCATGGACGACAGCGACTTTGCGTGACAGGATAGCGGCGTGTCCCTTGTTGGCACTCTTGGAGACCTCGACGTCGTCAGAGCTGGAGTGACTGTGAGCAGTCTCCACATCAAGAGTGTGTGATCGCTTCAGTTCGTCTTTATTTTGCTCGAATTCAGCTGCGTTGGCAGGGGACTCGTTTCCACCGATCTCAGCAACGCTGAAAATTGGCTTCCATCTCTTTGCGTCGCCGATTTCGTGAGAAGATGAAGGATGTCCAAACCCGGCGGAGGCCAAGGCACGTTTGGTCCATCTATTGTTGATGGAGGCAAAATGCCACTCGACAACTTCGGGAGAGGTGTAGCGATCCAGCTGGTTGCGAACATCGATGAGATTCTGGACACTAGTAATGTCGACATTGTTGACGGAGGAAAAGTCGAGGATAATCGCCTTCAAGGTGGGCTTGTTTTCCTCGACTATTGGTGCCTTTCCACGACCCGGACCTGGGTCATTCCATGGACGATCCTAGTTAATTGTCAGTAGTGTTCTGAAAATGTTCGAGACAAGAACTTACGCCGAGCCGGCCATAGCTGGCAGGATTTGTTCGGCGAGTCTCTGAAAAGATGACCTTGACCAAATGATCCAGGTAGTGATTGGCATTGGGATAATTGTAGCCTTCGGAGAATCTGTAGATGAAGATGCCGGGGTATGGAGCCTCTAGCTCGATTGCTGGATTGGATCCGTCATGATGGTCAATGGGCAAGAATGCGTTGCGGACGGAGGTGTGTTTTGTATGGTACTCGCTTACACCGTTCGGCCCAGCAGGTGCGTGTGTGAAGGGAGAATAATCACCCTTTGCTTTTCCTTCATCACCACCATCGAGGAGATGATCGCCGATGACAGAGTGAATCTTTACGCTCCCAAGGAAGCGACCCCTTGCCTTGAAAGCACGGAAGATGAATAGAGCGAAAGATGCGCTTATGGTGGTGTAAATACCGTTCTCGATAGAGCTGAAAATAGTGACGAAAACACCGGCGAAGAAAATGATAACCTCGAACGGAGAGATCTTCCAGAAACTGTAAACGACAGCTGGAGGGGTGATCAAATCACCGACAGCGTGAATGATGACCGCGGCGAGGGAAGCATTGGGGATGTAGAAGAATACGGCTGGCAGAGCATAAATGGCGAGAAGGACAACGAGCGCGGTAATGACACCAGCGAATGGGGTCCTAACACCAGCTTTAGACTTGATAGCAGTGCGCGAGAAACTTCCAGTGGCAGGGTAAGCTCCCACGAATGGACCGAGCAAGTTGCTGACACCAATGGCGACCAGCTCTTGAGATGGATCGATAGTGTAGTTGTTGATACGCCCAAAGGATTTTGAAATTGAAATGTGCTCGATCAAAAGTACAATAACGGAAGCAGGGATGTTGCTCGCGAAAGCGCTGATGATGGAGCTGTTAATGACTGGGACACCAGCGTCCTGGAATCCACGGGGCACCTTTCCGAGAATGCTGAACTTTGGCTTCGATCTGTGGTGTCGGTTGACGAGCCAGCTGATCATTACATACAAGAGAATGACAAAGGCTGTTCGTAGGGTCGAGATGAAGAACCAAAGCTTGCGCTTCGCCGGCTGCTTTTTAGCCATCGTGTTGCAGGCAAAACGAATGAGGTACAGCATGACGAGAGCTGAAAGACCCATTGCCGCGTTGAGGTTGGTATCGGGCAGGTGCTTGAATGAATTGATTATGACTTTGTAGGTTGCATCTCGAGTGTTAAATTTCGAATTGAATCCCATCATGGTCGGTACTTGACCAGCTGCGATGTTGATAGCCGATCCAGTCATGAATGCAGAGATGGCCGCGAGAGTGATGAATTCCGTGAGCCAACCAAGCTTGGCCAACCCAAGGAAGCAAATGATAGCACCACAGATAACGGCGAGAGCAGACGCTACCACGTGGGCAGGAATCCGGGGTAGCGTCTTATGAACTTCGGTTACGACGTTTCCGGTGATGGTGGACATGACAGCAACGGGACCAATGGTGATATCTTTAGACGTAGCGAAGAACCAGTAGATTAGAACACCCATGAAGGACGAGTAGAGACCAAATTCAACGGGCAAGTTGGCCAGTTTGGCATATGCCATACTTTGAGGTACAACAACAGCGCCGACAGTCAGACCTGTTAGGTGATTAGAATCTTTGTATCCATATCAAAGTCTGAACCAGTCACACTCACCGGCAACCAGGTCCCCGTAAAACCATTGTAAGTTGTAACGAGTGATCCAATGGGTGAATGGAAAAAGGCCGTAAAAGTAAAGGAAAATGCCTCTTGGAGTGGGAGCGGACTCGCGAAGCCACTCTCCAACGGTGGGTTCGTCTTCGATGTACGTGTCGGCGCTGTCGATAGAGAAGGCGGATTCTCCTCGAGTGACTTTGTCATGTTGATTTTGGTGGTCCAATTTGATGCCGAGCACCTTGGCCAGGCCGTGACCGACTTTCGTTGCAGACATATTGACAATGATCTGTGGAAACCGGGACGGCACGCGTATTAATAAAGCTCAAAGTCGATGAGCAAGGTATGAGATAGACGTGGGATCTGGGAACCAGACGACTGGGATATATAGTTGCTTTGAGATGCAGAGATCCAGGACGCGTGGGTTCCCGTCTCGCCAAGCGCGATGAAAAGTGCTTCTTGTAGGAGTCCAAAGCACGCGATGGTCTTAGGCGTCGATTTGCAGTTGCGTGAATGCAGCCGTAGATGATGTGCCCGTCCCGAGCAGCCAGTGGCAGCAAGGTATGGCAAAAAGCAAAAGTGTAGCGGCGCGAGGCTGAAGTCGAGACTGAGGATTGATATTAAACGATAGAGATGGTACTGAGCAACGACAGTATTGACATTGGGTTCTCCGAAGAGTTTTCAAGGCTGTGCCGGGCTGGATCCCGTAGCACTGACCTGGATTCTGAGAGCTCGGGCATGGGGACGGGGTGAAGAGTAAGACACTTTGCCATACGGAGTGGTGAGTACCGCCTAAGAGGAGCAAGATGACAACGCGCCCTGCCCGGTGGACTGGTATAGACAGGGCGGCCGGGCACTTTTGGCAAAAGAAGTCAAGGACGTGCAAGGACGCGCAGAAACAGTCGCATTTCTTGGAGGCGAAAGCTCGAGTTGGTGGTGAGGGGCTTTGTGATTTGTTGGTTGTGATCACGAAAGCACTAGCCCCGAGCACGCAATGAGAAGTGAGAATGACGGGGCCCGAATTGTGGATAGCAATGATGTACTCTGTCCAATTTTCTTTGGACTATGGTACCCGTCACCATAAGACCCTACAGTACGGGGTAGGGCCTCAAATCTTGGTGGCGGGTAAGTACTGGGAGTCCACGTAAAAGCTTTGATGCGCGGGTCTCTCGTCTGTGGTCCACGACTACTGGAGGTAGTAGGTAGGAGGTAGGAGGCATCTTGCCAGTACTTGTACGCTTGCGGCCAGTCCGTCGTCGTTGAGTTGTGGCGTCTGTCCTCGAGAGAGCCCAGAGTCTACTCGTATCCTCGAGAGAGCCCAGAGTCTATCCTCGAGAGAGTCCCGTCCAGTGTCTGTCCTCGAGAGAGTCCCGTCCAGAGTCACGGTCTGCCACTGCCACCACCCTGCCATCGAGAGAGCACGTTTCTGGACTGCCATTGAGGACATCCAGGCGTTGATCAAGACTGCTTGGGATGGTCTTGTCCGTTTTCATCCACGTACCCTACACCATCACCATCCCTCGTCTGCAACTCTGCATTTCGTGCACCTCTCTGTAGCCGCGGGACTAATTGGCCGATGGAAGGCTAAACGTGTGTGCACAGTAGCTTTACACAGTAGACAATTAGTAGCCTTCGCATCGCTGCAGGGCAGTCGGTTGAGCGCGTCTCGAGCTTCTAGTCGCCGCCGTCATGTGGCCATATCCGACACCTTGCTCTCCTCGGTCTAAACTTTGCTGTTGTAGCCTGGCTATTCCTCCAGCAATCCCCTGTAGGCTGCGGCGCTTGACGCTTGATATGGCAGTATTGTTGGAGTGTCAGAGTGCAGACCGCGGAGAAAGGGAACAGCCAGCACCAGCCTGAGGTCTATAGCCACCCGGACTGCATACGAGGCCTGTGACAAATTCAATGGGCACGCCTTGTCCATGGCTGAAAAGGGCAATGCATTCATCAACGAAATATTCGATGTACGACGAACAGATTGGGCTCATTTCAGCAAGAGATCAAGAATAAGACACAGACACGCGGGCATATGACTTTTCAACAATATCAACATAGGGGGCTCTTTTTTTGCAACGCCATCTTGGCTGGTCCTGGGATTGAATCATCTGTGAGTTTCAACACATTCCTCAGGGGTTCCCACTTGCACGTCTTCCTACCCGCAAGGATAGAGTGGTTTAAGTCAATATCCATGTCGAAAAACCGCTGGCCATCTTTCGAATCGAAACCGCCAGGGAATAGCGATGTCAATCTTGAGTTGAACCAATATTCTTTTCGTTCCCTCATGAAATCCGTCGCCAGATTCCCTTCCTCAACTGCCTCCTGCCGTAACGATCTGCACCATCAGCTGTAGCACCTACCGTTATGACACAGCCAGCGCGTCGCCAGCCTCCTTCGCCATACAATTCTGGCTGAGAAGCCACGCCGACTCACTACAAACTCTCCGGAAATGGGAAAACATATCCCAAGAGGGTGAAACCACGTCCGATCCTACAAGAAGACATATGCGTCACCCATGCTGGAACGAAGGATCATCGCGAGCGCTAGAAGGTAGGTACCGCATAATCGGCTGTTAAGGAAACAATATCATGACTTCTTTAAAAGAGATCATCCACTATACCATGCCTGAAGACCTCAGGAATGATGCCCAAGGTTTAGTAGGCTCGTCATCTCGGTGTCACGACCAAATCAATATCACTATCAGCACGATGGTTTAGTAATCCTCTCCCCTTGAACCATATCTTAGAAATTGGTTCAATACGTCCTAGTGAAAATCGATACTGATCAATTTTCGGAAGGAGGATTTGCTAAGATCGCCAGAATTTTGACGACATCGATCGTGAATTAGCAAAGATTAGGCGCATAACTATTAAAGTCGTGTTTCCCGGAGCCTTCGGAGCACTGCATTGATGAATGCCAGTCCCCGGTACGACAACATCAAACATCTGGTCTCGAGGAGCATACTTACATCGTTCAACTAGCAGATGGATCGAGATGCTGGTGTCCTTTACAGGAGTTTGATGATCGCGTCGAGTTGCCATATGGCGAGAATCTCAGGTATGCATTGCAAGAAAAAGACGACAATTACGTTCACAAGTTCGCATTGGGAACGCATTGGACAAGCTTGGTTTTCGATCGAGAACCACTTACCCATTCGATTAACAAATTCCGAGGTGGGTGCGGAGGATATAGTAGAGAAGGGAGTAAGCTTCACCAAGATATACGAATCAAACACGCAAATAGATCGAGAGAAATGAATTCTACGTACAGAGCCCAGTCTTCCCACCATCCGCAGAAGAGGATAAATGACGGAGGGAATCACGCGCAGGGAGCTCGTTCGCAAAAATTCTAGGATAGGGTTTGAAGGAGGAGATGGGTTTCCCTTGGCCGTGGCCATGCTTCACCATCACCAACATCTGGTTCGGAGATGAGGACGCAGTTTCTATTATACATCTATAGAATCAGCGAAAAAATCCCAGGTCTCGCTCTCAAAGATTACACATACTTTAGTCCGCCTCCTTTTATGCCGTGAAGCTCTTGGTGAAGCTTGTGACAACCTCCTTCAACTTAGCCTCCAAATCCTTGCTTAATGCTCCTTCCTTGTCGAGAGTTTTAAGAAGATCCGACTCGTTGCTCTTCAAGTGGGCCAAAAAGTCAGATTCCCATACCAAGATTTTGTCGACTGGGACGCTGTCCAAGTGACCGTTGACACCAGCGTAAATAAGAGGGACCATCTCGTTGACGGCCATAGGGGAGTACTGCTTCTGTTTGAGCAACTCGGTCAAACGCTCACCACGGGACAAGGTCTGTTTGGTGGCAGCGTCCAAATCGGAACCAAACTGGGCAAAAGCTGCGACCTCACGATATTGGGCCAAGAAAAGCTTGAGGGAACCGGCGACTTGCTTCATGGCCTTGAGCTGGGCAGCGGAACCGACACGGGATACAGAAAGACCGACGTTAATGGCTGGTCGGATACCCTTGTAAAAGAGTTCGGCCTCCAAGAAGATCTGTCCGTCTGTGATGGAAATGACGTTGGTTGGGATATAAGCGGACACATCACCACCCTGGGTCTCAATGATTGGGAGAGCAGTGAGGGATCCACCACCGTGCTTGTCGCTCATCTTGGCGGCACGCTCAAGCAGACGAGAGTGGAGGTAGAAAACATCACCGGGGTAAGCCTCACGTCCTGGAGGCCTACGGAGCAAGAGAGACATCTGGCTTTGCGGGTGTTAGCATGGACGTCAAGAATGAGATGGTGTGAACATACCGATAGGCAACGGCTTGCTTGGACAAGTCATCGTAAACTTGGGATTCGTTAGCATGAAGTCAAGATGAGAGGACTGTAAAGAAACTTACTGATAACAGCATGCTTGCCGTTATCCCTAAACCATTCACCCATGGAGGTGCCAGTGAAGGGAGCAATGTACTGAAGAGGGGCAGCCTCGGAAGCGGTGGCGGCGACAATAATGGAGTACTTGTTTTCTCATTAGCACGATTCTTAGCCAAGGGTGGAAAATACATACCTTCATGGCGTCGTTTTCCTCCAGGGTCTTGACAAGCTGGGCAACGGTGGATCGCTTTTGTCCAACAGCAACGTAGATGCAGTAAAGTTTTTTGGTCTCATCGGATCCGTCGTTCCATCGCTTCTGGTTGAGAATGGTGTCGAGGGCAACGGCAGTCTTTCCGGTTTGACGATCACCAATAATCAGCTCACGCTGACCACGACCGATGGGCACCATGGCGTCGACAGACTTAAGACCAGTTTGGACGGGTTGGTTGACAGAGTGACGAGGAAGAATACCGGGGGCTTTGAGCTGGGCACGACGCTTCTCGGTGGACTTGATGGGTCCCTTTCCATCAATTGGGTTTCCGAGGGCATCAACGACACGTCCGAGGAGTTCAATACCAACTGGAACATCGACCTGTGGGGGTATTAGCTATGGATATGGTCAATAGGGAAAGTTTTGACGCACAATTTCTCCTGTACGCTTGACAGTCTCGCCTTCCTTGACCAATCGATCGGATCCGAAAAGCACGACACCAACTTGGCCGGCTTCCAAGTTCATGCACATACCCTTGACACCAGACGCGAACCTATGTTCCTCGTTAATTTTGCGATCGTCATTTGGATTCGATTTTAGACGCACTCGACAAGCTCCTCGGCCTGGACGTTGTTCATGCCATGGACACGAGCAATACCATCACTATGCCATTGTCAGTTCCAATTCTTTCCTGCGTCAAACTCCTTCATCCCATACCCGACGGAAAGAACACGACCAGTCTCAGCGAGACCTGCCTCTTCCTGAACACCTGCGCGACTATCAGTTTTGCTGTATCCCTCGACCCGGCCTTTGTAGCATACCTCGGATGCGCTGTTCAAGAATGGAGGAGACCTCAGTAGGTGAGGCTTTCGCTTCTGACGCGTATGCTCTTATCGCATGTCTGGCGACTGGTGTGCGGACCTATTAAAGTGTTAGCCTGTGAGGTCGCTTGTTTTTGATAGCTCGAAGACAGTCCTAATCCATCAATTGATGATCCCAAAACCGGTTCATAGCCCCCAGTTCATCGAGTAGAGTCCGCGAAAGGTGTCCGGGGACACCGACGATGGTTGTTGAGGGCCAATGCCTCGCGGTGATGGCAGGAGAGGTGTTGAGGCAAGAATTTGCTTACCGAAGTCCTCGCAGCGGCTGCGACCAGCGAGCGGCGGGCAGCATTTCGGAACATTGTGCTCGGTTTCTATAACTCCCAGTGCCAATTGGCTTCCTTGGAGATGAAATGGAGTGGAGAGAGGGTAGATGGGTTGAGGTTGAAATGGTGTGAAAGATCCAAGGCGAAGTTCGAGCTCGATTCTCAAGACTTGGCGTTCCACTCCGAACTATTCCGACTTGAGAACTTAACACGGCAGACCTTCACAACTCATGGAACAGCTAAGATTGACAGAATTTCTTGAGAACAAGATCGATATCGATAAAATTATGGCCTTTATAACATAGCCAGTCGATAGCAATCCATCGATTGTGATCTCCAGTTCAAAACCCTAAGAGTTGTGTTGAAATTACCCGCATTTGCCCCCAATTTCATGCAATACTCAAGTATACTGTACCTTTCCAGTGCTTCCTAACATCATTGATCTCACCCTTTCGAGGTCATAATCTCGCTCTCTTTCTATTCTCTGTTTCAGGATCTTCCAAGCTGCTTTCTTGGAACCCCATGGGGCCCAGCAGTGCGAAAGAGAGACAAGTACCTCGAAGCATTTTTTTTTCAAATTCCCAGTATGCGGAAGCGTAATAGGAGTAAGGTTACTGTGAGACTGAAAGACTTGGAACAGAGATGCTAATGCTCGCTCAGTACCATGAAATAAAGAAAGCTCTCGATCTGGAATAGAGAAAGCAGGAGTCCTCCAGCGAGATTGAAGCTTCTTTGGAGGGATTCTGCTCACCATTTAATCCCTACGGCCTTGTCATCTCATATTACCTTCTCACCATAGGCCACCTGCTCTCTCTTGATAGCAGGCTCATTCACCATTCATTCAGACATGTTCCTGATACAGATATGCACATTGCTAATGCCAAACTCCCATACACTGGCCTATATAAGCTTAACTCAATCGCTAAAAATTGCACATGAAGCCGTTCGTCTCTCCTTATTCGCTAGCATAATCTTCTCAAACCAAGTTTCCAAACCAAAATCCCTCGCTCATTCATGACGATTTCCCATTCAACTTCTTGTCTGCCTTGGCCTTCTTGAATTTCTCAATCTCAACCTGAATAGCCTTGTCGACTCTCGATTTGAGCTCTGGCCTGTAGCCCAAGAAGAACAATATTTCCATCCATACGAAGAAGGGTGCAAGGAAGAGAGCCTGGACTAGGTTGTCAAGCAATGCAGGTGCCCGGCCCTCAAATGCTCCGTGACCAATGAATTGGGCAATCCAGGCAAAGATGTGAACAGCTCCCGCCCACTTGTTGGCAGTATTGCCATATGTTGCGATGAGGTGGTTACTGTACGCAGTACTTCCCATCAATATCGGGAAAAGCAATGATCCTGCTACGGGCTCCATCAATATGTATAATATGGAATAGCCAAATGCCGCGACGGTTCCGAGATTCACGGGAAGGTTCGGTACTGATAGGTAGCTTGGTAACGGTAAACTGGGGGAGTTCGAGGCCTGTCCAAGCTTTAGATTTGAGGCAGATACAGGAAAGGCAGCGTATCTCGTACCAATAGCAGAGCGCTTAGGAGGATTGCTGGGACACAAGTGACATGTATGCCGACGTTAACCTGATGTAGGCCCTCAATCAGAATACTGCATTCGCTCGTACTCGTGGGTGTGAACAAACCGGGTTATGGTGATAGGCGCCATACTGGACAAACAAATTAGCATATTGCTACCGTGTTCTACATGTGAGATCTTTCATACGAAGGTCAACTGCTTTTCAAGGTGTAGCGACATTCTGGATGTTGCGGCTTTAGGTGTCTATGAGAGAAGTCTTGAGGATTGCCTATGACATGACATGTAAACGCAAAGCTCAAGTGACGAGACCTCGCCTGAGCGGTTTGAAGTGATCGAGGGAGCTGATCGAGTGGTGAACTGTTGATACTCGGCAATGATAATGCCGCCTTTCACATGGGTCGTGTCAGGAAATGCCTAATATTTGAGGCTACCAACGCGCTTTCTTTGGATTCTGGCGCGACTACCTAAAGGGACTCGAGACTCCCAATTCCACACTCATTAACACGTAGAGATACATGATCGCAGGTCCGCAACCAAAGAAGCCTAGGATCAGATTGAATAGCTAGTAACACTTTCGGAGCGACTCCGTTCTGCGCCTATACTACAACACCGTGCCGGTGCTATAAAACAAAAGTCCGGCACAAGAGGTAAGCAATGCAATTCCGCATCTGGCCAGGAATTCATTGACTGCTCTCTGAGACTGGCATACTGATGTCAATAGTCTGAAGAACGTTTCTGAACCTTTTCGCGCGATCCAAGATTGTGTTCCCCGACCGCCTGAATCCGAGTCTCTTCGCGCCGGCTTCCATACCTATTCTTTACGCGCCAATCATGTTTTTCTACAAAGAAGAGGAGAGAACCATAAATCTACATCCTTCCTTCTTCGGGCCAAACATTACCAAATATCTCGATGATCAACTCCTTGGAGATGTTGAGGGCACACTTCAAGGAGACTACTTCGTGGTCTGCGTGATGCAACCACATGAATACTCGGACGGCAAAATTGTCCCTGGGAGCTCTTTTGCGGAATTTGTAGTGCACTACAGGGCGATTGTCTGGAAGCCATTCAAGGGCGAAGTCGTATGTCGCAGAGGCGGGACTACCGGACATCGCTGATGAATGTCACAGGTCGATGCGCAAGTAACTGGAGTAGCTGACAACGGCTTCTTCTGCGAGATTGGACCTCTCAAGGTCTTCGTCTCAAAGAGTGTCAGTAGATGCTGCCAACTTGAGGATTACGACTGACTTTAGGCAGATGATCCCTTCGGACATCAAATACGACGGCCATGCTACACCACCGCAATGGACGGACGGCGCCGACCAGACCATCGAAAAGGGCACACAGATTAGGCTCAAAATCAAGGGAATGCGTACCGATATGGGGTCACTTTACGCTATCGGAACTATCAAGGAGGATTACTTGGGAGTGACAGAGGTCTCGGGATGAGCAAACTGAAATCATCACGATGGTAATGCAAACAATTCACAGGAGGAATGGAATGACGGGCACTTTCATGAGGTTGGAAAGGCTGAAGGATTGATGAGGATTCACGATACCCAGATTGATCGAAAAGATGCAGCTTGCTGGCAACCTTCAGAAATGAGCCGCTATATTCTTTGGCTTTTTGGGGATGGAAAGAGTGGAAATCGTCCAACACGAAAAGACCAAGTTAGACGATCTTATGGCCAGAGTTATCCGAAGGTCACTGTCAACATTTCTAGATATAAGAGGCCTGCATGCAGAGGACGTAGACTGTCCAGACGTGCAGAAAGTGCAAAGCTCATAGAACACCCACTCGGAATTGTGAGATTCTTGATAGCAAGTTCCTTTCTACCTAGCTAAAGACTCGATGTCCCTGATCGGATGCGGGCCTCGTTTGATTGAATAACTACCTATGCACGCAGTACTACCACCATCAACACATATACGACATGAATCTTTACATATACCCACGAGACTCTGTGATGTGTCTTAGATGAGGATCTCTATATTCCTAAAGACTGTCCGTGTTATGATTAAACTTAGTCTCAGATTCTATAATAAGAAGATCTTGTTTGAATAGTCCGGAGGTGTAACGACCAAACCAAATAGAGTACTAACTTCCCCCGTATTAAGCACACCTATGACAACTTCTCAATTCCAGGTCAATTTCTCGCTGCTTCTGACGACTATACTTCTAATATTCTAATTTCTCACGAAATCGCATTCATAGCTTTCCGCCTCATCACATGCAGACCGTTCACGGAGCTAGGTAGTTACCGACCGGCAGGATGACAGAGAAAGAACTCGACTTCGAGGAGACACAGCCTCTCACACAGCCGCGCAGAGATCGCGAGTCGCAAGAAGAGCCACGGACCTCTCTCGAATCCATATCAACGACCAGCGCAATCCTCGAACAAATAGGCGGTATCTCCACGACGAAGTACACGGACGACGAACATTCCGAGAGCACTTTAGGAAAGCAAGAGGGGTTCGATGTTGAAGACGGGGGCAAATACTACGCGCATAAAGGAGTAGACAAGAAGTACAAGAGGTTATTATGGATTGTAGGATTCGTATGTCTGGCTGGCTGGAGTCTGGCGGCCTTCCTGTTCGTCGCAAAGGGATCTTATAAGCATGCTTCTACGAAACCTCACGATCCAGCAGCGACAGCTTCAAGAGGATCGGGGAAGAAGGTCACTTTAGACCAGGTCTTGGGCGGAAATTGGCGAGCGAAGAAACATTCACTCTGGTGGATCGCTGGACCCAAAGGCGAGGATGGACTACTGCTTGAGCGTGAAGATCCAAGGAATAGGGAATTTTTGGTCGTAAAGAACGTGCGTGAAGAGAGCGGTGTCTCCTCTTCGAGCACTCGGATACTTATGGCTCAAGCAGAATTCACCGTCAATGGCGAATTTGTCTATCCTAGTGAAACATGGCCAAGTCCAGATCTCAAGAAAGTCCTCGTCGTAGCTGATCGTCAACCGAACTGGAGGCACTCTTTCACTGGAACGTACTACATTTTCGACGTTGATACTCAAAAGGGGGAACCATTAGAACCATTGAACTCGAAAGGACGGATACAATTGGCATCCTGGTCACCGCAATCAGACGCTGTGGTTTTTACTAGGGACAACAACATGTATTTGCGCTCCATGAAAGGAGGTGTCAAGCAAATAACGACAGATGGAGGCCCAGAACTCTTTTACGGAGTCCCAGATTGGGTCTACGAGGAAGAGGTATTCTCAGGAAATAGTGCTACTTGGTGGTCGGACGACGGACAGTACATCGCATTCTTGCGAACAAACGAAACTCGAGTTCCAACTTTTCCAATCCAGTACTATCTATCAAGGCCAAGTGGCGTCAAGCCGAAGCCAGGAGTGGAGAACTATCCTGAAGTCCGGGATATCAAATACCCTAAAGCTGGCGCGCCAAATCCATTTGTCAACCTGCAATTCTACGATGTGAAGAAGGGCGAAGTCTTCTCTGTCAACATTGATGGGGACTTTTCTGACGAAGAGAGATTAATTACAGAAGTGGTGTGGGCCGGAAATGGCGGCAAGGTCATCGTGCGTGAAACAAACCGGGAGAGTGATCTGTTGAAAGTTGTCCTCATGGATGTGGAACGTCGCAATGGTCAGACCGTTAGAGAAGTTGATGTCAATGCTCTGGATGGAGGATGGTTTGAGGTTTCGGAAGATACCACATTCATTCCTAGCGACCCTGGAAATGGTCGTCCTCATGGTGGATACATCGACACCGTCATTCACGAAGGTAACGATCACCTCGCTTACTTCACACCTCTGGATAACCCGAAGCCGATCTATCTCACTTCTGGCGACTGGGAAGTCGTCAATGCACCATCTGCCGTCGACTTAGAGAACAACTATGTCTACTTTGTATCAACCAAAGAAAGCTCAATTCAGAGACACGTGTATAGAGTCAAACTTGATGGCACAGGCATGGAAGCAATCACAGACATCAACAACGAAGGCTACTATGACGTGAGCTTCTCCAAAGGTGGAGGATACGCCCTCTTGAGCTACAACGGTCCCAACATTCCCTGGCAAAAAGTCATCAGTATGCCAGGTGTCGGCGAGAAATATGAAGACTCCATTGAGGAGAACAAATCCTTGAAGAAGTTTGCCTCGGAGCACGAATTGCCCATCCTCATCTATTCGACAATCACCATCGATGGATTCGAGCTCAACACTGTGGAGAGGAGACCTCCTCACTTCAATTCAAACCGCAAATACCCTGTTCTATTCTGGATGTATCAAGGCCCAGGTTCACAATCTGTAGACAAGAAATTCACCGTTGATTTCCAGGCTTATGTCGCAGCTGGATTGGGGTACATTGTTGTCACTGTCGATGGTCGAGGCACTGGATTCCGTGGACGCAAGACTCGATGTGTCATCCGTGGCGAGATGGGCAAATGGGAATCCTACGACCAAATCGAGGCAGCAAAGATGTGGGCAAAGAAGAAGTATGTTGATGAGAACCGACTTGCGATTTGGGGGTGGAGTTTTGGTGGATTTATGGCGCTGAAGACGCTTGAGGTTGACGCGGGAAGAACCTTCAAATATGGCATGGCTGTTGCGCCTGTTACTGATTGGAGATTTTATGGTGAGTTGCTTTCAATTCTAGACCATGACAGTTGTGTCCTACTAATGGTCTTCAGACTCTATCTACACTGAGAGATACATGCATACTCCTCAGCATAATCCCAAAGGGTACGACAATACAAGCATTCACGATGTCAACTCCCTGGCCAAGAATGTGCGGTTCTTGGTTATGCACGGAGCAGCCGATGACAATGTTCATACGCAAAGCACATATACACTTCTCGACAAGCTTGATTTGGCCGGTGTGGAGAATTACGATGTCCACATCTTCCCCGACTCAGATCATGGCATCTATTTCCACAACGCCAATAAGATTGTATACGATAGTGAGTCAAACACAACTACATGCTGATGCTTCGCTAATAACTTCTTCAGAACTAACAAGTTGGCTCATCAACGCGTTCAATGGCGAATGGCTGAAAACAGACCACCCAAAACCTCTCATCGAAATCGATGGAGCAAAGAAGGTCAAGAGATCTGCACCCATCAAC
Organism: Venturia pyrina ICMP 11032; assembly: GCA_000738655.1. Taxonomy (NCBI): domain Eukaryota; kingdom Fungi; phylum Ascomycota; class Dothideomycetes; order Venturiales; family Venturiaceae; genus Venturia; species Venturia pyrina. The sequence continues at coordinate 281,981 of JEMP01000034.1, read as the reverse complement.
CTCTCCTAGAAGGAATCATTATAGGCGTCCGACGTATCAAGGGCATTCAAGCGCATTCTTACTAGCACCCATGTCCTGTATCAAAATATGACCACACCATATCAAACTTCGTTCACTAACCTATCTCAAACAAATTTCTCACTCATCAAAGCGTGATCTGCATGTCCCGCTCCTCCTACAAAGATCTTCATGCTCTCCAACACTCGCCCCCTCAGATCAACATCGCCTCTGACATCTTGACCCATGAAACCCCCGAATGTCCTCACAAACTTACATGACTTGATCGCTGACCAGATGCCTTTGATGTCGTCGGGATTAAGGGGGATCATGTTTGGATAGGACCACATGAAGGAGTAGGATGTTGTGCCTTTCGGGCGAGCGATGTGGTAGAGGCCCGACTGCCGGATGTCAGTTGTAGTTGGAAGGGATGGATTTGTGGTTGATGGGGTGATACTGTTCGAGTAGGTGGACCATGTGTTGTTGGCGCCGGACATGCCTACCTATGACACACAACAGCCCATCAGCCCAACCCAATTTCATCCACAAATAAATCTAAAACATCAAGGAAATGATAAGAGTGCACAACTTACCGGAACAGTCATAATCGTATCCGCCAACATCAACGCATCACCCCTCGTCGACGATTGCACGTGTAACACTAGTGACCCTGGAAAATGCCCACCAGCTTTTATAGCCGTTATTCCTGGGACTATTTCTGTGGTTTGGGTCACGAGAGGAGTGCGGAGACCTGTTAGATCGGCGCGGGAGAGCCATTCGGAGTCGTCGGAGGAGACGTAGATGGGGCAGGAGAAGGCGGAGGCGTATTCTAGATGGGTTGTGTAGAAGTGGGGGTGGGATATCTTGGGAGGAGTTAGAGAGGATTAGAGAGGGTTAGAGAGGGTTATAGAGGGTAAGAGGGATTTTCATTTGGTGGAGGGGAAAGGGACGTACGACTACGGCTTTGAGACCGCCTTTTGACTTGACCTATGGTACTAATTAGTTTTGTTGAGAGAATTACCCATCGTACAATACAAGAGATGTTAATAGGGAGGAATAAAACTCACATCCTGGACAAACTTTTCATCGATATAAGGCACGCAGTCCCAAAGTACATTCCCTTCGTCTGTTTGGATAAGAATGGCTCGCTGGCCAATTCCTATCTTTTGATTTCAAGTGTTAGCTAATCAAGCTTTCTTTTACAGCATAGCTGACATCGTAATCATCTCACTTCCAAATTCCTATGATGTCTCAAGCTGATTTCCAAACAATCAAGGATCGATAACGGCGTTATAAAGACGCCCTCATTTCCCAATTGCCAAAAACTACTTTGAACGCCTCCGTTCAACAAGATCACCGCAGTTCCACATGATACAATGAACATACCTTAGGCTCACTCGTAACAAACCAAATCCTCTCATCAGCTTCATCTCTCGTCCACACATTTTTGAACCCAAATTCTCTCAGTTTGGAGAGGGACGTCCATGCTTGGCCTGTTGGAGGTACATATTGTCGAGGATCCTGTTGAAACATGAGTAACTTTGCTTGATTTTGGAAGGTCACTGCTGGGAAGAGGTGACAATGGGAAATTCACATCGCAGATTTTACAACCTTTCGGTGGAGAAGCAAGAGGGACGTCGAATTGTGTTCCGCATGTTACGCAGATTGCTAGCTCGGCTGATGGGATTGTCATTCTGGATTGGGGGACGGAAATCAAAGTATGTTTAAGAAGTTTCGGCTTTGTAGGTACAGCATAGAACAACCGGAAGGCTCTCGAAAAGAGATTGAAGTATTGATAGAGGTTGAAGAGTGGAGGAGTGGAGGGAGAGCAGGGATCTAAGAGATATCCGCCCCACTTCGTCATGCACAAGGCTTTGACACGAGGCTGATGATAGATGTTGCTTGAGCTGGATCGTGGTTCTTTTGACATGCGCAAATCTGGAGAATAACATGTCAACGCATGCTACATAGCGCGTGGAATCAGTTTGATCCTACGTCTCTGGGGTCCTGATGAGCCATGAATGTTTCGGCCGAAGCTGTCCTTTGCTACGTCGCTAAACAATTGAAGCCACCGGCCTGGAGTTTTTCAGTCGGCAACGCCATGTTCAACCTGATTCTTTCTGCTTCTTTGCTTTCCTGTCTTTCCTCTTGCTTTTTGGCGTAGGCTTCTCCTCTTGTTGCTCAACTTCCATAGCGTCGCCTACACCGTCCTCTTCCACCTCAGCCTCCTCTTCGACCTTGTCTGCCTTTCGCTTTTTCCTCGACTCTCCCAATGTGACCTCAGTTGTTGTTCCCAAGGCTTTCCCAGCAGTTGCACCAGCAAATGAGACAACCCGGCCAATGCGACCATCATCAAGCTCAACCTTCACTCCATCCCTGTGTGGTTTCTTTGAAAGGACCTTTGCTACGACGCCCTGACCTCCGTGAGGTAGCTTCTTCGCCTGGATAAAGACGCCATCTCCTACTTCGACTTGTTCAAATGACGGGCGTGCAGCTGAGCTATTGGACGGGGCAGAACTGAGTTCCAACTGCTGCAGTTTCCGATGTGCATTCTCTCTTTCCCTCGCTTTCCTCTCTGCCAACTCTTTATCGTATTTGTCGTTTCCAGATAATCCAGCTTTTATGAATCGACCTGCTGCTTCCTTGTTGAGAGTCATGTTTGTCCGTTTGCCGACATCAGGGTTCTCCACGAGAGCAACTTTTTGCATGTATTGTTGTATCCGCTTCAGCTCAGTCATGATAGGATGTGATTTCGGGTCTTCAGCGCCGCCCAGGCGGATTTGCGAGAATAGGATCGTTTCGATTGCGTACGTGAGCCATGTTAAGAGCTTTGCTCTTTCGAGCGGCGCAAGGTTTTTGTTCAGAGATGACAGGCTTTTGGCGGTAAGCAAAGGCTCCAGGACGGTTTCCAGGTCGTCGATGTTATCACCCAGCTCCTCCAGGAGGTCCGCGACGTTGTTGTCGTCTTCCATGGCGGTTGTTGTAAGATGGCAGTAGGAAAGAATAGGGCTGATTTATCTAAGCAGAAAAAGCCGACTCGTCAGCAAAGGTTCCTCGAATCTCACGAATCATGGAGAAATGCAACTCCGAGATCATCACCTTCACCACTTTCGGCCTGCCACGACGATAGCTTCAATCGATTTGCGCATTATGAGAGAAAAGTGTAATCTAGCCTGAGACTCCCGCTATTCAATCTGTCTCTTCTCAACCCCACATCTCCGCTTCTGCGGCTACGTCCTCGGATACCAAACATACACCCACCATGCCGCAGAGGTAACATAACACATGGCTGGGGAACCTGTATTGTGCAAAGCAAGGGAATTGCAACATGCTGGAGTGGATCAGCCGCCATGGAAAACACTCGGAATACACCTCCAGTACATACAGAACTGTCAGTATAAGAATCCAAGAACAGAAGGGTGCTGAGCTAACAGGCTTTGATCACAGCAGCGCGAAACGCTGTTCCTCGAGCTTTGCCGAACTACCATCCCTCGTGGACGAAGAGGGCGAAGATGCACAAACAATCCTCCCACGTCGAATACATATACTAGGACTTGGAGGCATTGGTTCTTTGGTCGCCCATTCTCTCAAAAGCCTCCCAGATCCACCGCCCATTACTCTCATTTTCCACCGCGGAAGAGCATACAACGACTGGCAGGACAGCTCCCAAGAAATCAAAGTCACCACCAATGGAATGACTGTGGCGAGAAGCGGTTTCGATGCTGAGCTGCAAAGAACTGGTTTTCGACGCCATGGAAAGACCGTCTCAGCCGAAGAGTTCTTCTCTACAACTGCAAAACCAGCAGACTACAAGGAATTTGATGCCATGGCCAGGCCGGATGAACCGGATGACTTTGCTCTCCTAGATAGAGACAACACGGTGCCAATTGATTATCTTATTGTGACAGTCAAGGCTCCTAAAACCGTCGGAGCACTTCTGGCTGTTCGGAACCGACTCGGACCCAGATCTACAATACTCTTCCTCCAGAATGGCGTAGGAATCATCGACGATGTGGACAACGAAGTGTTTCCAGATCCAGCGTCCCGACCACAATACATGATTGGCATTATAACCCATGGTGTTAATGTGCCTCAACAGACTCAGAATAAGAAAGCTTTTGGTGTGATTCACGCGGGCAAGGGCTCCATCTCCATCGGACTACCATTCACTCGCGAAACGTCCTCTTCTTCTCGCTCCTCCGATCCTTACGCCATGTCACCAGCGTCACACTATCTGCTGCGAACTGTCTGTAGGTCCCCAGTCCTCAGCGCCTTGCCTCTGTCGCCTGTCGAACTACTTCAAGCTCAACTTGAAAAGCTGGCCATCAATGCTATTATCAATCCTCTGACGGTATTGATTGACTGTCGGAACGGAGCTCTCCTGTACAATTATGCACTCAGTCGGGTCACGCGTCTTCTGCTTGCCGAGATCTCTTTGGTCATTCGCACACTACCAGAGTTGCAAAATATTCCCAATATCTCGACACGTTTCTCCACCGAGCGTCTAGAAACAAAAGTCGTAGGCATTGCCAAATCAACAGAAAACAACATCAGTTCCATGCTTACAGATGTGCGTCAAGGTAGAAGGACGGAGATTGATTACGTTACAGGATACATAGTCAAAAGAGGAGAGGAGCTGGGCATTTCATGTTTTATGAATTACATGATTATGCAAATAGTGAAAGGGAAACAGCACGTCATAGATAGGGAAAGAGATGACGAGTTACCCTTCCCGAACTCAGAAGGCGAGGGGCCACCGCGATACCCGATAGGGGACGAGAGGAATAGAAATTCGAGCAGCTAGCATGTTGATCGCAAGGCGCTAAACATCAAAAATTCGACGATACGTTTTTACGCAAGGCAAACTCAGGTAGCATTGTAACGATCCGATTTTCTAAGGATAAGAAGTCTCCAAAGATTCATGAATCCGCAAAGACGACACAAGGTCTGCACGTCGTAGTCTATGAGTTCCTGGGATCATAGTAGTTCCCCTCCTGCTGCTCGACTCCCTCCCCACCTTCCAACCACTTGACTCTATCCTTGCAAAATTGTTCAACCTGCTCAGTGTTAGTCCACATTCAAATATCCTTCCTCCCTAGCCAAGGAACGAAAAAGAAGAAGACAAAAACTCGCCCTTGGTTTCAGCGCCCCCTCGTGCAACGAATAATCATCCACAGTCCCTATCCTCGTCACCAACTTTCCGGGGAATCCACTACTCTTCCTATACATCAGCGTCCCGCACACGGAACAAAAATAATTCGCCATCTCGGAGCCTGAGTCAATGGTTCTGGATTGGGCGTAGCGGGTCAACTTGTCCTCACCGCGAATGTGCTTGGTAGAGGCTTCGGTGACGATGAAGTTGGATGCGAACATTGAGGCGGTGATTTTGCGGCAATCTGGATATGTTAAGGGCAAAGGGGCAAAGGGAGGAGGGGAGCTGGGAAAGGGAGGGAGTACCAGAGCAATTACAAATGAACGTATCAACGAGATCGGGTTTTTGGGTTGCGACCTCGATTTGAACGGTGCCGCAGTAGCATGTTGCTGTTGCGCGACCTGGTTTTGATTCTTGACCGCCGAGAGGGAAGTTTCCTTGGGATGTCATTTTGAGTTGTTTTTGTTACAGGTGGAGGATATATTGAAGACAATGGAGTGGGACCATTTTTATTTCGGGCTGTAAACAGCAAGCCGTTCTTATATTTTCGCTTGATTCGGTCGTGCGGAAGGGCTTTTTTTGTGATGTCATACGGATACAACTTCAACGGGATCGAGGGGACGGTATGGCTTTGCTACTTGATACTTCCTGGAGAAAGAGAAGATATGTAGGTTTCGATTGTATAATTTGGGCTGTATCTCTTGTTGGCAAGGCTTTTGGAGAATTTGTTTGTTCAGCCTTGTCCCAATGTGGTAGCTGTTTACCATGATGGTCTGTCCAACCAGGTGCCTCGTCGTATTAGCAGCTCCAACTCTAGTTGTTCCAAATCAAAGCTGATAACTGCAACTGTCTACTGGTGATAACAAGTGGATGATAGTGATTATGCATATAGTATGCAATCGATCTCATTCTCCTACCCTCGAACAGGTTTCTCCTTCCTAATCTGCTCGTTTTTATAATGTCCAGATTCTACAAATATGCTACTAATCAAGCCGGTATTTACGATTTGCTGGGCAAAATATCATTTCCATACGGTGCTCTATGCAGAGTGATTCGAGGTTGGACATATCGTTGAGTTTCCGAGCCTCTATGCTTTTCACGAGGAAGGCTGCCCCTTCTAATTCATTCCAATAGACTAATGCAAAGCCACGGCGCTGCACTCAATCGCACATGATTTAGTTGTCAGTGCATGTGGCGTAGAATCCACCCTCGCCGTGTTCGCCCATCGCCTGAGCAGTCTGCGTTTGTATCTTCACGGCCGGTCCATCGCCAGCAGTGGCCTCAGTATCGACTACCTCGTTAACGTCTTAGGATGCCGATTCCTAAATCACCATTTCCGGCCACTACTCTTACTGTTGTTGCTTTCAACAATCTCGTGTTACAAATCCTCTCAAAGCCAACTGTGAGGTTATCTTCGTTGGGTTCTTTCCGCCTCGCTACAATGGTACCCGTACTCGGAAGCCCTTCGTCATGGAATTCCCGCGTGTCACGGTACTGGCTTCTCAACTTGTAACTCCACTTCCCACAGGGACTTCTTCTGCCAATATACGCGTGCCTATTCCACATGCGCCAGATGGAGGACCTGATGCTATAACGGCCTCAGCCACGGCCAGTAGTTTTAGGTGCCAAGAGTTCACAAGAAAGCTTTGAACCATTCTTTGGTGTGAGTGATATGCTTATCGTGTTCTGTAGTCATCAATCGCGTAATGAAGAACGTATAGTATGAGGAGTTATGACACGGCTTTTCTCGTTGAATCCATGAGGACAGAAGGATGGTGCGAGAGTGGTCGATTGGATGGGAGTGATGTGTCGAAGTCTGAAGGTTGCTTACAGATGTGACAACCTGTTCTGAAGTCTGTGTGCATCTAGCTCAACCATAAGATCGATTGAAGATGAACAGCCTACTATTGGAGGTGGTATGAAATCTCTTTTCGTGTGATTTATCAGAGTGGTGGGATAACAACACACCTTCATCTTCATGTTCTACGAATGCTTAATATCCTGACAAGACTCTCACATGAACGCAGAGGGAAGTCTTTGAGAACTTGGCTACACACCGGGGCCATCGAGCCATGTGACGTCTGTCGTTTGAAGGACTGAGACAACTTGCAAGTTGTAGGCTGCCAGGAATCTGACAATCAAAACCTTGGCCTTGAGACGTCAAGCCGAGTACAAACGTGGGAGAGAGGGTTAAATAATGAAGGTCCGGCGGGAGGTCAAGACGTTGTTTAAGAGCGCAGAGAGAAAATTGCTTGGCTATCAGCTGGGCACTGGGCTGAGAACGGCGGTAGGACAAAGGTATTCAGTCCAAGCTGCTCCAAAGATCGTCACACTGTCTTTGAAGTGATTGGAATCACTGCTTTGCCAAAGAATTATTCGATAGAATACGTTCTGGGCCAAAAAGAAAGAAAAAGCGAAAAAAAAACCTGGGTTGAACCCACGGGTGTTTCCAAAGATTCTAAAGGCGGTGTTTGCAGATGATGATCACTGTTGAGTCTGGTAAAAGGCAAGACGCAAATCAGATTCGACCATTCACCCACCGCTGGGGACATGAAGGTCCTGTGTGGAATATATGGTGGATGCATAATAACGTCAACATCCCAGAAGCTGAGACCCCAACTTCATGCCTATGGTAAGCTTTCTAAGAATCAATCTCCAAAGTCTGATTATCCTTATTCGATTGAGGTTGTCGTCGTCGTGGATATATCGCGTGAGGCTGGGTAGTATTCATCACGGGATATATATCCAGACTGCCAAGAATGGACAACATACCTGAACCAATAGCTGCGATTTTCTCGAAGAAGTCCTCCAAGATCAGAGAAACAAGTTGTGCTGCTCCTCCGCCTATTGCTGGCCGCATTGAATCAATCCTGGCTCTTTGAACACGAGTGTGGCCGAGATGGCTTTGAGAACTGGAACCTGTGGAATTGATCGAACTCCAGAACATCTCAAAGAAATCAGGCTCCTGAGAGATGGATCTCTTCCAAGCAACAAGGCCCTGAAGTGGATTGTGGTTGTCTGAGCAGATACGTCTTCTTCAAATGTATCTATACTCTTCGCCCTAAGCAGAGGGTCCGAATCGAAACCAGATACAGAGTAGAAAGCGAGCTTCAGCCGAAAAGATGGTGACAGCGATATTCTCCTGAGAGGCATTGGTGGTTTGTCCGAATAGCACTGCAGTCTCCTGTCGTTGGTCCTGACGGAGTCTCCACAATCTACAAGAGAGGGGGTTCCAGTGTTCCACTTCCACCGGATTTTCTCCCAGCTGTTACATCGGATCCCTGACCAATACGGATTCGTAAGGCTTAGCCTTGCATTAGCTGCTCTATGTTTGGCTTTCGGTGACCATGCGTGCCATGATACTTGAAGAAGCTCGTCAGATCAAATCAAGTTGATCGACCACCTGTAACACACACAGCCACGACTCCCAACCCTCTCGGACAGCTCTACGTAGCTAGCGTTTCTCTAGGCACATCGTCTTCTTCCTTCTCGTATGCGGGCCATACACAATCAACTCTACCTTCAGTTGCCTTCCTGGGTATTACGCTTGCTTTTCTTAGGGCAGGACCTCTGGTTTCCAGGTTTGAATCAATCCGCGAAGTCAATCTGCGGTGCCAAGCTAGGCTGGAGCTGAACACAATCCCGATGCATCAACATCTCGAAGTCCATCTTTAAGCTGCTCGGTCGGCTTCCACTCATCTCCAAAGTCCCAGGATGGCTCCTTTCAATTTGGGACGCTCTAAGAAGGAGCGAAGCAAGAGCACGGCCTCGATCAACCCTCCCTACGGTACTTGAGAAGACGACAATGCTCTCGTCAACCAGCATGCTGACAGACTACTCCAGAAGACGAACAATTTGCCAGACGGTTGGCGAGCGGGAAGTTTACCGTGGACGGCTTTCCGCCTGCAAATCGTAACCCTGGTCGGCATGCGCCTAACAGCTTCGTCGACTCGGACGACTCAGAAACCGACGACTTTGGAATGGTGCACAAGAGAAAGAAATCCGAACCCATCAACCTGGGGCATACGAGAGCTCCCTCATACGAAGCGAAGCAAAGGTCCTCCCAATGTCCCACTTGCAACGAGGCTTGTCCAGTCGACGAGAGTAGCGATCTAGTCCAATGTCCAACATGCGACACGAAGATGTTTCCCACGCCCAACGAATCTCTCGACAAGAGGCCGCTGCCTCCAGTCCCGGTCCAACAACCAATGTCCTTGAAAGAGTTCGAGAACATGATGGAAGATATGTACCGACAATATGGCAGAATTGTCCTTCGGCAAGAAGCAGGAATCCAAGGCTTATCGCGCAGTCCATTACCACGGCCTAACACAAGCAATTATTTGAAGCTGCCAGAGACTCCAAATGGCCGGGCAAGAGCAGGCAGCGATTCGAGCGGCATGCCTATAGTTCCAGGGCATCACCAATCTCCGCCTCGTCTGAGAACTCCCAACAATTATCAACAGATGGACAACATGCCCGTTCGCCATAATACCATGCTCAGACCGGTTCGACCGCCAAACATTGATTTTCGAGACAGAGCTGCCAGTTCTCATGGACACCCACCCCCCAACCCCAGTCCTCAGGCCCCTCGGACACCTCTCAGCGATATGTCCTGGCGTAGACACGTGGAGAGAGAGCTTGGGCAGGCCAATTTTAGACCGGCCCAGATTGAAAGAATGGTAGAAGCCAGGGCAATGGTACTACCCATCAAAGACAGGTTGAGATCAATCTTCGGTAACTCAACCTGTCTCAACCAGTCATTTTGTACGACGCGTAGACCGGGCATAGCCTCGCGATCGAAGAGTGAAAACGCTCTTGAATCACCGAAACGAGAGAAACCGAACCACGAAAAGCCACGAGAAACATCCACAAATCAGCAGCCATTGCCTCCCCTGCCGTTGACTCCGGACCATTTGTATCGAGATCACAAAGCGCTCATGGTGGGTGAAGTATATGATGTCGTTCGTCCGCTCGCGGATGATAGAGATCAAACTGTGAGACCGCGTCCATCCCAAAGTCAACGGGATCGTCGCTCCGCTTCTGCATATATAGATTGGGATGCATTGCGACATTGGTACAACGCTATGCTGCACTATTTCATGGATGTTGAAGGTTGTCTAAAATTGGTTTGCGACGGTCTCCATAATACTCAGCAAGGTGGACCGCTCCGAGATGAGGTCAGATGGATAGGACTTGATATGATGAAAGCCCTGCTCGAGATGATCGATTTTGTGGTGACGGCGCCTCGGCACACTCCACTTAATGTCAATGATTTACGATATCTTGTCGTGCTGTTGGTAAATCCAATGCTGGGCCCGAAGCAATCAAATCTGGCGGAGGTTGAGTATCGTCGACGAGATAAACTGAGGACCATGGACTCGAGCTTGTATCAAGCCAAGCCTGGTATGGATCGACCTACAGGCAATCAAGATGCGAAAGATCGGAGGAAAGTCGTTGAGAGTCCCAAACAGCGAATCATGGGAATTATCCTTGGTCGGTTGGCAAATGCTCCGAGGCAGTACCAGCAAAGGTTGATCCACTGGTTTGCTGAACTGCCTGAGAGAGATTTCAGAGACCTGGTGGAGGCCCTGAAAAGGTTCATCGGGGAACGGATCAAACTGCTTAAACCTCGTTCAAAGGATGAGCGTGATGCCCTCCGAACTCAACGACATCTCTTTTCCGGGATGAAACTTCCAAATATGCCACCGCCAAAATCAAGTGTGCCTCGATATAGTAAGAGTCGATCGATGTGGGCGCTTCGAGCTGCGTGCTTGGTATTGGAGATGCTGTTCACGGCCAATAGAAAGCACGTTGATAAGCCAGAGTGGTGGGAGCGAGTGGGAGAGAGGACGATTCGTCACCCAGCTGTGAGAAAAAGACTCCTTCCGGACGACGAGTTCAGCTTCTCACTTCTGGATCCCTCAGCGGGTCGAATTGACGTGGAGGAAGATTTTGAGGCGTGGGAGACAAGAGCCGCGAGCTTCACCTTCTGTCAGTATCGATTCATGCTGACCTTGGGCACAAAGGTTAAGATCATGGAGCTGTACTGTAACCGGAGACGGAGAGAGATGGCGCAGCAGGAGTGGTTCAATAGCGCCAGGATGGATAGAGATGGGTACTTTCGTATGAACGTGAGGCGGGATTGCGTTGCCGATGATAGTTTGAAACAACTCAGGCAAGCTATTGGCTCGGGCTCAGGGGAGACAATGAAGAAACTCAGAGTCAAATTTGAGGACGAGATGGCGATAGATGGTGGTGGGCCAGCAAAGGAGTGGTTTCTTTCACTGGCACAGGATCTCTTCCACGGCGACCATGGTATGTTCTCTTGTTTGCACAAAACAATTCAAGTTTGCTAGCTAACGTCATGCAGGACTCTTCTTCTTCAATCCCGATTCCCAGTACTGCTATTTTAATGCGCACTATTACGATTCCACAGAAATATACGAGCTTGTCGGAGCCCTCTTCGGACTAGCAGTCTACAACCAGACATCTCTTTATGCTCCATTTCCACCCTTCCTCTTCCAGAAACTCGCTGCGGCGGCTCCAGTCTACTCGCCCAAGCTCTCCTCTGAGCCATCCACATGGCGAAGTAGCTGGCGGCCATCACTAGAAGACCTCACACAGCTCGACCCTGACCGAGCGACTTTCCTTCGTAATCTACTCAACGAGCAGGAAGACTTCGAGATGTTCTGGGAGTATCCGCTTTTCAAATACGACATTGTTGAAGTCACACCAATCGTTCCGGGCGGATCAGATAAATTGGTCACCAAGGACAATCGAGAAGATTATGTCCAAGCAGCCGTCCAGTTTGCCATAGACACATCTGTCGAGAAGCAATTTACTGCTTTTGCTCGCGGCTTCTACTTGCTTTGCGGTGGTCCGGCGCTGTCCCTCTTCCGAGGTGAAGAATTGGAACTTCTTCTGCGTGGCTCCGAAGACTTTGACATGGATACACTTCGTGCAGCAGCTACATACGATGGCTGGGACGATTTGATGACTGAGGAGGATGTTTGCAAGGAGTTCCCGATTATTGGGTACTTCTGGGATTTCTTTGCATCATCCTCTCTGACAACAAAGCAAAAAATCCTTCGTTTCATAACAGGCACCGACAGACTACCTCCTGCTGGAGTCGCGAATCTGGTCATTCGTATCACAAGGCTGCGTGTGGATTGCGTCCATCTCCCCCAAGCTCGGACATGCTTCTCCCAGCTTGAGCTTCCGGACCATCCCGTAGGAAGAATGCAGTTTGAAACCTTGTTCTTGAAAGCGTTGGAGCATGGATCGGATTCTTTTGGGCGGAAGTAAGAAGGTAAACAGACACACCGACAGGACTGGTTCGGTGCTGTCAATTACAGTTGGAATTGACATGTTGTGGATGACAAGTTGGATATGCGAGGATCCACTCATATATTGGATCTGTCTGCCATTGTATGATCTTTCTTGCTGGTCCTATCAGGCTGGCATCTTGATCGATATGGGAAATGGATGAGTTTGGGGTATGGAATAGCTATAACATGCGCAATCTGAGGAGCGTTAGCAAGAATTGGCGTTTTTTTCAGCATTTCCCATCATCGAAATACCCTGGCAGGTTGAAGCCGCTGGATCTTCCTGGTCGTGGATAGGAATAGGATTCACATGGTTTATCTCATATGATCAATTAGATAGAAATAGAGCGAGTGCATATACAATCCCAGAGAATGGTTCACAGCTACCGTGCTCGGAATTGTCAGCACTGCTTACATAGTACACTTCTGGAGTCGGTGATCAACGTGGTGTTAAGAGTCCGACTGCTTCTTCATTTCTTCTCTAGAGCGAGATCAGATGTTGTGATTTTCCATACTGCTAGCAACCGTATTCTTCTTCCATCCTGCCATTGAAGTGATTTCACTTATTATGAGAATGGCGACAGCTGCGGATTGAACAAGAATGCCAATACTGAGTACAGACTCTTGCCATAAGCACAGCAGTGTATTGAGTCCACGGTGGATAATGAAGACCAGGCTGTCCTCAGAATTCAGGTCCCCCTGGGCCCTGGTCGAGACACATTGCTCCGAGAACCGGAGGTCCATCGAAAAAAAGCTCAGGCATTATTAGTTCTAGCGCAAATCTGAAGTTCAATACATATGCGACCCATTTCCACCATAATCCCCAATTTCTCCATCTCCCCTCACATAACAGAAATATCCATCATGGCCTCACGAAACGCAAGCAGAGCTTTGCGCAGCTCTTTAACCCAATTGGCCAAGCCTGCCGTCCAGCGACGAGCCTTTGTCGCGGCCGCCAACGCTGTGCGAAGTACTGCCCCAAAGGCCGCTGTCTCGACCTCATTCCAGCAGACCCGCGGTGTCAAGACAATTGACTTTGCTGGTACCACCGAGAAGGTCTATGGTATGACATTTCGATTGACATATCATGCTTCAATTGCTGACCGCCTTTATAGAGCGTGAGGACTGGCCAAGAGAGAAGCTCCTCGTGAGTCACTGTCTGCTGGCAAAAAGTACAGCGAGACTGTATTCACTAACAAAATTACAGGACTACTTCAAGAACGACACTCTTGCCCTCATTGGATACGGATCGCAAGGTCACGGTCAAGGTCTCAACCTCCGCGACAACGGCCTAAACGTTATCATTGGTGTACGGAAAGATGGTCAATCGTGGAAGGAGGCCATTCAGGATGGCTGGGTACCAGGCACCAACTTATTCGAGATGGACGAGGCCATTACCCGGGGTACCGTTATCATGAACCTGCTCTCTGACGCTGCTCAGAGTGAGACATGGGCTCACATCAAGCCTCAATTAACCAAAGGAAAGGTACGGCATTATGAACTGTGTGTGCGAATTGTCATACTGATTGCAAAGTTAGACCCTCTACTTCTCCCACGGTTTCTCCCCCGTTTTCAAGGACCGAACTGGCGTCGAAGTGCCAAAGGATATCGATGTCATCCTCGTCGCGCCAAAGGGTTCCGGTCGAACCGTGCGATCTCTCTTCCGTGAGGGACGTGGTATCAACTCTTCCGTTGCTGTCTTCCAAGATGTGACTGGCAAGGCTTTGGAGAAAGCCATCGCTATGGGTGTCGCTGTCGGCAGTGGTTACCTGTACGAAACCACATTTGAAAAGGAGGTCTATTCGGATCTCTACGGTGAGCGCGGTTGCCTCATGGGTGGTATCCACGGCATGTTCCTCGCACAATACGAGGTTCTCCGTGAGCGTGGCCACTCTCCAAGCGAGGCCTTCAACGAGACTGTTGAGGAGGCTACCCAGAGTTTGTACCCACTGATCGGTGGTAACGGCATGGACTACATGTACGCTGCTTGCTCGACGACAGCTCGTCGTGGTGCTATTGACTGGAGCAAGAAGTTCAAGGACACTCTTAAGCCAGTGTTCAACGAGCTCTACGATCGCGTTGCCGATGGATCCGAGACCCAGCGTTCCCTCGACTACAACAGTCGCTCCGACTACCGTGATGCTTACGAGAAGGAGATGGAGGAGATCCGCGGTTTGGAAATCTGGAGAGCAGGAAAGGCTGTCCGGTGAGTTTCCCCTTCTACAACACACACACACAAGGCATGTGCTAATGTCATGCCAGATCTCTCCGCCCAGAGAACAACTAAATGTACCCCATTATTTTACAAGATTCCCAACACAAGGAGCGTGCAGCAATGCTTCTTTCTGGACACGGACGATCTGTACGATGACTGGCATTGCTCCTTACTCTCTCCCCCCGGGAAAACAGGAGTCGGCTGTCCCTAGCGAGCTTTTTTGGGCGTGGTGTTTGTTATTTTTGAAGTTCATGTCCACATGTAGGTAGTTTGTTATACTAGGTACACGGGGCGCAATACAAGGGCACTACAAAAGTTTGTCTTTCGACATGTATCTCTGCTTGCGATAAGCTACTAGTAATGTCATGATGGTGATTCTGCTTGCGATAAGCTACTTGTAATGTCATGATGGAGATGTTTATGGAGCCGTGTTTGATGGGCGGACTGCGAAATGTCACGAAGGGATCTGTGCATCTGCATCCAATGGCATTGCGAATATTAATCATGTCACGTGATTCAATACGGCCCTCGCAGGCACAGACTGCCCTTGCACGGAGTACGGAGCACAGTACGGAGGTCCACGGGTGTGGAGGTCTAGTATTGTGGTATCAAGATTCAAGAGTGACATTCCAGAATGAAGACTGCCCTGCCTCACCTGCCTGCCCTGCCTCACCTGCCTCACCTGCCTCACCTGCCTGACCTGCCTGACCTGCCTGAGAGAAGCAAGAAAGCCAAGAGGTGCTAGTGCATACTATACCTCCCGGTAGACTAGAAGTAAGGAACTTGAAGCGTCTCCAGGATTCAACCTGTCACGCATTTTGTTTCCACGCACGCTCTCCAACGGCGTGTATTCTTCCTCATCGGATTGAAACCAGTTGGCACTTCAATTGACACACACACCCATAGTTCTACTGAGGCAGCAGTCGTTCGTTGCATGGCTCGTGCCTGGTCACCGAATCAACGGCGGAGATGGTGTAAGGCGCCACATCCTCCTCCATGGCACTCATGGGCCCTCCGTCCCCAAATCACTCCGGAGGTATCAATTGGCGCGAAAACCGTTTTGCATCAACAGCAACGGCCACAGACAATTCATCAATGAATGGCCTCTCCCACTGCTGTTGGCTGTTGATCAACAACATCCCACTCTTTCCCTGTCAAACTTTGGGCTTCCGAAACCCTATGTGTGTTTGATTGTACTTGCCCCCATCCCATCTATCACCACTATATACTACCTTTGCCGTCAACTCCTGGTCTTGAACAAATTGTCAATTGATTGAGCCCGACTCATTGCCCGACGCCATTTTCAGTTATCAATTTCTTAGTGCCCTCTCAATCTCCATTCCTCACCTTCCACTCGCCCTCGCTGTCTGTCACTTCCCGCTTCCTCATTCCTGGTTGGTCGCTGGAGGAACGCTCAATTCCTCTGGAACGAAACAGCACTATACGAGCAACTTCTATACGGGTTTATCCGCTTAAGATCGCCCAGCTTCGAAGCTTGTTTCTTCTGGATTCAAATTTCCCATCGATTTAAATGTCCTCCCCCGCCAGTCCATAACCCGATCAATTCTCAAACTGCACAATGGCTCGAACGACAACAGTACTATTGCTGGCCCTCAGCTCTTTGGTTCCCTTCGTCGTTTCCGTCCCAGTTCTCGCCCAGGAGGAATGTGTTTGCAAGCCACTTCAAGGACAGTCCTTCAGCAACAGCTCGTTGGCATCATGCAACAAAATCGCGGAAGGCATTCAACAATGGAGAGCAGTGGCCTTCCACTCACCATATCTGGCTGATGCATTTGTGGATGCGGAACAGGGTCTTCAAGTCTTCCAGAATGGTAAACCGTTGGAAAGCAACCAGCATGTTCGGAGATCTGGCTGCCATGGTCTTGTGCAGCCTAATACTGTATTTGGTTAGTCTCCCCCAGTTTCGAACGATGTGATGGTTGACTAACTCGCCGATAGATAAGGCTGTCAGAAAGCTATTCGGGCAATGGAAACAACCAAACGAGGAAACCACGGCGTTCAAAAGCCCACCAAATAGAGAGCGTATTCTCGCCCCGGTTAGACCAACTTGGCCATGGGAACAGGCCCAGAACGACGACAAGAGTCCAGGACGCAACACCCAGCAGACATCTCAGCCGGCTTTCCTGGAGCCTGCACAGCGATACAGGATTCTTTGTCGGTCAAGGAAAACCCCGAATGAGTATAGCTTTGCTGGCAGGCCAGAATTGATATTGCTCGCGGGTCTAATAATTGTCGTGGTCTGCATGTCCATTTTTGATGTGGTGGTTGTTGCTTGGAGAGGGTGAGCGGATACACTACAATGACTGAGGTTTGCATGCTAATATGATGCGAAGATACAAAAGGGCCACGAAACCTGCGCCTGTCCTTCTCGGTGGTAATGAGAAGCGGATATACGCGTTATACAGGATTGAAGAGGAAGAATTTGAAGATGCTGTTGTGCCTGCAATATCCGATCTCTGAAACCTCAAGTGGAAGTATAGTACGGCGATTTGATCACGAACTATATGGCCAATACTGCCCGGATTACGACCTCATGGCGGAGAAAGACGATCTGGATTATGACCGACGAGTACGACCAAACCACCTTCTATCTACGAACAAAAATATCAACAGTCTGCAAAGGCTCATGGGAAGTTGCTCACGCAGCGACCTTCAGAACTCTGCCCAGTGTTTCCAAGAGCATGGAACTAACGGATGAAAATCTGTCAACCTTAAGCCCTGGCCAACATTTCCAATTCTGTTGGAGAGGGCTCTGCCCTAGTACGAATTCCCCAGTGGCAACATGTCTTGGAAGATGGACATAGGGCGAAGACTTTTCTAGAATCCGAAGAATTGTCGAGGGCTTGACATGGGCCAATGAGCGTCATCTCACATGCTCAACACCAGAATCGATACCAATTCTCTTTCCAGCGAAAGCATGTCCTTACCACCATTCACAGTCAGCGCGAGAGTGGAGGGGGAGAAGAGAAGATTTTAATGCGAAACTTTAAGACTTGGAATATTATAACCTCCTATCTAATTTATTCCATCGGTTCCATCATTTTAATATATTTTGACTGGACCATTTGCCGCATTTGTTCCACCTGTCCCACCATCTCCATCATTCCCACCATCTGCATCCCCTATCACTTCATCCTCCCTCGCCTCAAACGCTTTAACAAGCATACAAATCCTCATGAAAGTCTCCCCATCACTGTACTTTGGAAAACCCTGTTGCCAAACAATGCTCTTCGCGCTCCTAATCCTCCCCATTTACACAACCCAACTCATTCTTTAACCTCGCCTTTCTGACATGTAACTCTTCTATCCTGTTCGCATCATCTTCACGCTGGGGAGAATCGAGGAGGTGACTGGATATGGCAGAGTCCATTACTCTTCGGGGACGGGGGACAGTCCGTTTATGGAGGATTTTTTGGGAGGAAGAGGGGAGGGTGGTGTAATCTGGGAGAGCGGTGAGGGCATGGTTTGAGCGTGAAATGGTTGGTGGAGATTAGGTTTCGTTGGGTTGCTATTAATGTGGTGCTTATGTCTTGGATTGCTTTGAGATGGTTCATGGTTGTTCTGTTTTTGTGGAGGAGGGAGACTTGGTGGTCGTAGACTTATTTGTTTAGGTCGCAGAGGAAGTTGGGTGGTGAGGGTTTGGTTGGTTTTATCAAGGAGTAAAGCATTACCATAGATAAAGTTCCTGACCATCTTCACTGTGACAGACATCTACAGGCGACCTCGACTCGGCCGCTCTCCCACTGTCTTGCTAGAAGCAGTAAGAAGATTGAGCATGCCATCCTCCTTCCAGCTATCCTAGCTATCCATTCTGAATCCCACTTGTCAACCTCAGGGCATGCCGAAATTAACGACGGCGCCTGTAACTCGCACGCCACCGGTAAAACCGGGAGTGACTCTTACTCAAACCTACCTATGAGTTTTCAGTGAGATCTCTCTTACCAGAGTCAAACTCTGAGAAATGCGCTCGAACCATATCTTCCAACATGATCAACGGCCAGTCCTGTGTATGTCCCTTGAGTTGTCTTCCGACTCATTGTTGTAGGATGGACAATGAGCTAAATTGCAGACTGGAGTGGGTCTGTTAGCATTCTGATTGAAAATAGTGAAGCAGCATTGGATTTGAGTAGTCGAGTCCGGTGGAAAGTCAACCCCAAGCATTGACAGCATGGCCAGTCGTTGCTCGGTTTCAACTGAATTCCGCACCAATCCAACGAGGTTGGCATTATTTTTACGCCCTTATGTCGAAACCTCAATCAATCCTGGGCATTGTGAGCTCATCTGGAAGGTCCCACACGAATCTCATATCAAAGATCAAATGGCCCTTCTCGTCAAGGCACTGAATAGGAATGGAGAACCAAGACGAAGCAAATATCCATTTCATCCCTCCAAATAATGGATGGAAACCTAACGCCACGCCTGCCAATCTCGTACATGATGCCAGATATATGATACAGCAAATCCCGTTTTGAAGGTGGGTATCTCTATTTCTCGAATGACAACGCACCGAAGAACTATCTTCGTCCACTGCCCCTCCGGTATTCCCTTCCCAGGATCACATTATAAAGGACATAGTGGTTGCACTATGAGACAAGGATGTTGTTGACGGGAATGTGGATGAGCTTGACAACGAAACCGATGGCGCCCATGATGAGGAAGCCGATGCCGACTGCTTGGGAGATTTTCATAAACTCGCGCTTGTCGGGCTGAAAGATGGGTTAGTTGGGGACAATAAGGAGGTCGTGAGTGAATTCGATTGGGAACAAGACGGTCACGCTCGACGGGCAGCCAGAGGGAGGGAGACTGTGGAATATCATACCTTTGTACATCTGTTTAAGAATTGGGTTCCCTCCTTCATGAATTCGCGAGGGATCTCAGCGAGCTCCTGGGAGACGTGTTAGTGGTTGACGACAGGAGACGGTAGTTTTCAGGCGTACTTTGACTTGGTCTGCCATTGTGACTCGAGTACGAGGGGACGTTTGAGGGTGGATGTGGTTTGCTGTACAGGCGGTGACTGTGGTCGTGGGTGGTGAGATGTAATGGGAGAGTGGTGGCTGTATGGTCTTCGATGTCTCTCTGGCCAGATATGGCATCCAGAAATCGAAGCGAGAAGAAGTGAAAGTGGGTCATCCGCCCCTAACTTCCGATCTCCGACTCCGCCTACACCTCAGCAGTTGACCCTGGAGCTGCTGGCGCTACAACAACGACTAACCTTCACCATCATCGACCCAACCTCACCCTCATCAGCTCGCACGTCTCGAACCTTATCTTAATTGCCGCTTGCTGCTTTCCAGTTGTGCTATTCAAGTGCGAGTTCACCGTCAATTAACAACCCCTCACAGAAGCTTTGGGAACGACAGCCTCGCCTAAAACGCGACTCTTCCATCAGCCTCGAAAGCCATCCACTCGTCTCAACCTACATTCTCATCCCGCTAAGAAGCCTGCAGACACGGCATTGACGGCATTTTGATTCGGTGACGGGAAGGATTGTGTTTTCAAAAGCGGCAGATCTCTCAGGATCAAGCCTTCACTTCAGCTTCAGAATCTATCGAAGCTCACGCAGGGGAAT
The DNA here is from genome assembly GCA_000738655.1 of Venturia pyrina ICMP 11032. Taxonomy (NCBI): domain Eukaryota; kingdom Fungi; phylum Ascomycota; class Dothideomycetes; order Venturiales; family Venturiaceae; genus Venturia; species Venturia pyrina. The sequence continues at coordinate 261,702 of JEMP01000034.1, read as the reverse complement.
TGAGAGTTCTTGTGGACTGCTTCATACCAGCAATTTGGCTTTCAAAAGACTTGTAACAACCTACCGCAGAAGGAGACTCAGCATCGGGATCATATTCACATTCGCGTCTACACATTGTACCAAGCATCAGACATTCTGATTGGCAGAGCACGCATCTGTACTTGTATTAAGAGTTGACTGGGAGGATTGAGGGTACGTGTATAAATATGGCCCAAGCTGTATCATCTCTTTTTCCTTTGTTCAGTCGCGAGTCTGCTAGGTTGGCTTGCCATTCGAGATCGACGTCCTCTACACTTTCCGTTTCCGCTTGTAATTATTTCGTCCCTAACAACCAATTGCAGTTCAAACAAAGCCTGCATTCTATGCACCTTCTCTTTGAGTTGACCACCCTTATTCCTTCTGAAAACTGTCGACAAAATGGCCTTCAATGACAACGACGACCTCGATCTTTCCTACATGGATGAAAACCCGAACGATACGAATGGCCAATCTACACTGAAAAGCGAACCAGAAGATAACGTCGACTTCTATGACGACGACTTTGACCCAAACGTAAATCCGGAACAGAATATGGCAGATGCGCCCGCTGCGGATACGAATAATGAAGAGGTAAAAGATGAGAAGGCTGAAGAGACAAAGCTATCTGGCGAGAATTACTCCGCCAATACAGATCAAGCTCCACAGGAACCAAATGGCTCCCGTAAGCGCAAGGAACGCGATGACGATGATGAATTTAATCAGACTCAAACTCCTTCCGTGTCTCAGACGCCGCAACCGTCGACGTCAACTGCAATGCAGCACGCCCCCAGCTTCGGGCAAACCGCTACACAGGCACTGGACATCAAGCAGCTTCCAATTGAGATTACCGAAGAAACAATACGGGAGTGGGCTAACTCAGTGAATGTTGAGAACGAGATTGACGAGCTCAAATTTGACGAGCATAAGCAGAACGGCAAATCAAAAGGGTAAGCACATCCAGCAGTTGGGGAGATCTTGTCACTTCGCAATAGTCATTCTCATGGTCAAGTTCTGGCAAATCGATACCAGAACTGCCAGAAATTTGTTGTCCCACCAAGTCAATTGCGGACCCGACTGTGCCGGCTTTAAATGACAACGTTGCAAGTTTTGTGAGATACAGCTAACCACGTTGTATAGAGCTTGCTACGTCAAATTCAAAACACCAGCGGCAGCGCAGGCCGTGAAGAATCACATCACTTCTCTTCCTCCACCCCCTGGAAAGTCTGCTTACACAGCATATTACTGCGCTCAGAACCCATACCATCATCGTTCAGGAAAGGACAACTATTCAAACAATGGTGCTGGTGGCGGCGGATACACGCGTGGCGGACACCAAGGCCGTGGCAACTTCGGTGGCCAAGGCTACCAGGCACGAGGCAACTTCCAGCAGCGCGGAAACTTCAACAACAACGGTGGATATAACCGCGGTGGGGGCTTTCAACAAGGTTTCCAAGGCGGACGTGGTGGCCATCAAGGCGGCTACAATGCGCAAGCTTCTGGCTTCCAGTCAGGTGGAAACTTCGGAACTGGCTTCCCTAATAACGGCATGATGCAGCAGAACAACAACTTTGCTCGTGGAGGTGGTATGAACTTTCGCGGCGGCGGAAGAGGTGGGATGGGCGGTGCCATGGGTGTTAACAATATGGGTCGTGGCGGTATGGCTGCTTCGCCAATGGGCATGCTACCAATGGCAGGTCGCGGCGCCATGCCCATGGCTGGTGTTCAAAATTTTGGTATGAATCCTATGATGCAGGCCATGATGCAACAAGGTGGAATGGGGATGGGAATGCCAAACGCCGGCGCTGCTGGTATGGGCAGAGGAGGCTTCAATCCGATGGGGATGATGGGAGGGATGCAGGGCCGCGGAGGCTTTCAACAGGGCGGCGCTGCTCAAGGCGGACAGATGGGTGGTCACATGCAGAAGAAGACTAGGTACCAATAGGCGACATCCTTGACCTGTACTTCTCTAATCGTTCTATGTTGCCGGTTTGGACTTTTTGCGGCAAAGACACAGACGCAGAGCTCGGTAGGTAGCTAAAAGTTGGGGTGCTTGGGCTAACAGGAGCACAACTTCTGCGGAACGTCCTAACAAAACCGCCAACATTGCGAAGCAGACGATACTTGCACGATTCGGCATCAAACTTCATCGGGCAACAAACAAGGACATTGAGATGTGAACAGACAAGATACTTGGGCTTGTTGGTTCTACCCTCAGTTTCCCTCTTCGCTCGCTGATGTTTTTTTTATTTGGGCGTTTCAGATGGTGTAAAAGGTGAAGGGGGGCTTAGGAGGTTGGGATTTCAGACTGCCCATTTTGGGCTGACAAAACATATTGAGGGCTTTGACCTTACGGCATTTGGGACTGATAGGCTCCGTGGAACGAGACGGGGGCGTTTTGATGAAGAGACTGGTATGGTAGCGTTTTTTTCACTCGATCCTTTACCAGAATTGTATTAGTTATAATTTTTCTTCTCTTCGGGACGGGCATATCTTTTTACTTGTGTGGTGATGTTGTACTAGTGGCAGCTATTCCCCTTCGTTTCTTGTATAGCACCTGCATGGTGTTCTTTTGGTGTATTACTAACCAGTCTTCTTATGTATTTTCTAATGCTGTGCGAGATGCACGGAAGTGGATCGTTTTTCTGGATGGAAGTATGAAGGTAACATAGCGGAGCATACCTAGGATACACGTTCTTATTGTGATCCAACCAGAACCATGAAGCAGAAATCTTAGAGTGGCACGGTGGAGCTACCAGTGTAGTACACGTAATCTCCCTGTATGTTTATACCTTCCCAGCCTTTCCCAAATTCTGACTGGCGGCTGAAAGTAATCAAGCATTTTCCAATCAAAATATTGTTGGAGAGCAGAGTTTTGAACGAAGTGCGGGTAGGCAGGATGGAAGTAGAGGTGACCTAGGTGGAGATCAAGAGCAACAAAAATCGTGCCACCGTGATCAGATCTGCATGCTGTTAACATTATACACGGTTATGGGTGACCCTCTCTGCATGAATCTGGAAATAAAGAATCTTATGGTGGTCTTTACGGAATCGATTCAGCCACTCAGCATCACGAAAACCCGCGTATTGGGTCTTGATATCCACGGCGGTTCGAAGCATAACGAGCATCATCTTCAGCCAAGCATCACAAAAGTCTCACGTCAACTCCGTCAAGAGGCCCTCTCAATCTATTACAGCGAGAATATGTTCGATTTCGAGCAAGAAATGTGCGAATGGCGCTGGCTACCCTCGCAAAACTTCATGAAGATGGGGACGACAATCTGCGCAGCATCCGGACCTTCGTGATAAAGGAAATCAAGATCACCATCATGCCCAAATACTTCGCATTTCGAGCCACTCACCTTAAAACGAAGTACCTAATAATAGAGGGTCCTGTCTACAGACAGATACAAGTCGAATTCACGAAATCTCAAAACGAGCGTCTGAGTGAGGAATTGAAGCGAGATCGTGAGCTAGTTGGGCACGAGGATGTCTCATTTCTAAGCTTCCTGTGCCTGTTGGAAACAGCATGTGCAAATGGGCGTCAGTGGAAAACTACATTTACCTCCAAGCTGATTGAAGCGACCGTTAATGAAGTATCAGTCAGGTATCTCTCTGAATGGGAGAGCGGTGGGATTGAAGTCTTCCAGTCAAGGTGAGTTGATCAAGGATATGCTAGAAAGTCCAGGGATTGTGATACAGAACAATTCCACGGCTTTGACTTGATTACTTGGCAGTAGGTAATGTACATGCACACACCATATTTATATCAAGCATTGAGAAGTGGCCTGAAAGCTGAGGTCAGACAGAACCAGATCAACTGAAGCATTCAATTCATTGCACCAACTTCTGCTGACCAATTGATAGAATCTGACTATCTACGTTATTGAATAATGTCCGTATCGATGGTTCAGCAGATTCTGTCCCGCTCTCTGTGGCATAGTAAGCATGACTCCCAAAACGAGATCGTGCATCGCACCCATAGACATACCATACGGATCTTGGGATGCCGATCTCATAACGTCTTCTAGCCAATATCTTTCGACCGGTCAAAAAGGACCACGAGTACCTTAGAAAGCAACTTCTTGCCTCTGTAGCAAGTGCGCTTGGGGGCGACACAAGGAAGCTGTGGATGAGAGGATAAGCGTTCAGTTTGCACAAAAACAGTAGGGGGGAAAGGGAGCATATTAAAGCTGGGTTGAAGCGGTTCTGATGTATCCCAAGAGATCTTTTGCGCTGCCATCTTCAGAAGAACTTGGTCTCCAGGAGAACTGCATATACTGTAACATGTGGTTGGCGTGAACCACAAACTGTGTATGCTCAAATATCCTTCACTCAGCCATTCTGTGAGATTCTAATAAGAAACAATGTCAAGTGACTTACCTCCTCATTTTCATCTGTTGATCCACTTCACACCAGAACCACCACCACCACCACCACCAACCATCAACCCGCATCCTTCAAGCACTGTAAGATCTCCCTACTTCTCCCACCTCTTTCCAGAGCCAACTCCTCTACGCTGACTATCACAGATATACTTAATCCGCTCACTCCATTGCTCTGCCGCTACTCGCTCACTAACCTCACCTTCATTCGCGTTGTTGTTCTCGTTGTGTCGGAAGACTTTGCTGACTTCAGTTCCTTCTAGTACTTCTCAAGCATGCCGCACACACGTCTTGTTCCATCTCACTCCCACCAAGTCATGTTTGAGGACGTGAAGCAGATCGATCACTGGTAAGACAAAAAGACGCCGCCTGTGAGAAAGCCTGTTAACAGCTTCCAGCAACACCAGCATGGCAACGCGGCACAGCGCCGGAGCGCTGAAGGGACGAGACCGTGATGCACCATTCCCATTCTTCAAACTACCCGCCGAGGTTCGCAACAGGATCTACGTATACGCTGTCAAGGACGGCGGACCACGCGGATATATTTGTATTTGGAAGCGCGGTCCTTCTCGTGAACCGGAGCACGACCCAGCAAAAGTCTATGAAGCTCAACCTGCGATCACCAAAGTATGTCGTGAGCTCAGAGACGAGGCTCTTCCACTTTACTATGCCGAGAACACCTTCGACGTGTCGCAAAATCGAATGTGGGACAGCTACCACGCCGACAGTCTTGATGGATATTGGGTGGAGTTCCTCGAGGGAGAAATGGTCGTACCAAAGCAGGTATTCTGGAGATCCTTTGTGGCAGGCGACGCACCTCAGCTCAAGAACCTTCGGACAATTCGAGTTGGCTGCCCATTCAACTTGAATGTCGGGATCCGGCAGGACAACTCTAGCATCAAGATATATGGCAACAATCGTCAACTTCAGGGAGACAACAGAGCTGGAGATCGTATTGAGGCAGGGCGTCGAATCCTAACTAGACTGGCTGGAAATTCCTCGGGAGGGGAATTGAATGGCCTCCATCTTCTTAACATTGCTAGTGAGGTCAACAACCACCGAGAAGATGTCCTGGAGGCAGTCAAGTCTTCTCCAGCTTGGAAATGCTGCAATTGCGAGCTCTGCCAACATTGGGAGGATGGAGACTGGCAGCTGATCCCAAGTCAAGCTTCTAGTGTTGGTTCTGATCAAGAAACTGGTAATGGTCTACCGAGTCGTCGTCAGGCTGGCGGAGGAGCTGGTGGGCCTTCTCAAGCAGAGATTGTGGCTAGATTGATGGCTACCAATATGGAAGTCTGAGAGATGGCTGGTCAATCGGTCAATTGATGTTGGATGAATACTGGCTGGCGAATCTCTCTCTCTGTTTGAGATGGGACTCGGAGGTTGAATGGAGATGATCACGTGCAAAAGGACAGAGACCTCATCAGTACATGATACTAGTAGTCCAATGGAATAAGCGAACAAAAGAGTCTGCCAATCATCCTCATAGCAAAATGGCATCATTCTAGATGTCTTTCTCTGACCAACCACACAAAGTCACAGGCGCCGGAAGCTCCTATACTGCGCTTGGAAACGTACTAATAACGGAAATGATCGAATGACAAGGCAGACTCTTATCGCTCACCTCATTGCGAGGACTCATACATTTCGCATCGCCCATGCCAGAGGACGCGGACTCGATCCAAACTTCCATGCAGCTGACCCAAAAGTGACGTCTCATGCTGGACATCTGCCTCTTCATTCGCGACTCGGCCACGTACAACATGGAGATGACATGAAAGAAAAGCTCATTCCCATGATGTTACAGGAGTCCACATGGCCTGAAGCAGCCCGAGTCCACATGGCCGGAAGACCGTCTTCCCGTCAGGCTGAAGGAGGAGATTTCGCCAAGAAGAGTACCGAGACCGAGACCGAGTAATGATCCAATCCAGTTTCCTCACCATTGCGTCACGTCATAGGTATGCAGTGAGGGCTTCGAAGATTTATTCATGGATCGGCCATCATTGCAAGCTATAAGATGGGACCAGTCTGCTTGCTATAACTACCGCAACGTGCTGTACTTGTTTACTTCTTTCTCGTACAAATTATCTACTAATATCACTCACCAATTACGAGTATACCTCATATTACTCACCAATTACGAGTATACCTCATATTACTCACCGATTACGAGTATACCTCACATCCCACTCTACACTCACAGAAGCAATCTTCCAAATGGCTGAACGCGCATCTACACCCGTCCACCACACCGGCCGTGGAGGCAAGTTCTTCAAAGCTAGATACCGTTGTCAGTCATAACTAACCACATCCCAGGTGCTGGCAATGCCGGCAGAGATGCTGGTGTATCCTACATCGACGCAGGCATCAAGCGCGAAGGCATCCAAGGCGAATCCATCGACGGCGAATTCTCCTCCGGCCGTGGAGGAGCAGGCAACGTACGAACGACCCTCCCACTCCCCATCCTTCACCACTTCTAACAAAATCCCACAGATGGTAGAATCCCCGCGCGTCCGTGCCGTCGACGCCCGCCGCGGCTCTCAAGACATCATCCCCGATCAAAATATCGTCGAGGGACACCCAGATTTCCACACGGGCAGAGGAGGCGGGGGAAACGTTCACAGGGAGAAATATGGTGGTCACACCAGCGATCCAAACAAGCCTTCTTTGATTGAGAAGATCAAGGATACTGTTATCCCACACCACAAAGAGAAGAAGGTTGAGGGGGCTGCGCCACCTACTGCTTAGAATAAGTTGCATTTGAATGCGGGGGGATGTTACGATGATACCAGGCAAACGAGTTCTGCCATGTCCAGTTGTGTTTTTATTATTCAATGATTGCAATATAATATCTTGACCCCTTGCTCCTCAAACTTATACCGATGCAACTTCGCCAGTATTTGAATTCTATGAAGATACCTCCACCAGAAAAATAAGTTCGCAAGTGATTTCCCCACAAGTGTGAGGAACTTGACCATCTCAAGCGAGGCGATCTACATCTGATGGCTTGCGCGCAAGTCTTTGTAGTCGTGATGATAAGTACGGAATGTAGGTAGTTACTACACTCGTGAAGCGGACATCGTTCTGGTCTACAGCTTGACTAGTTATAAGCGACCAAAGCTTCTTTCTGGATCCCATTGTCAATTCACTCATGGTTCAATCACTGAACCCTTTCCATTCTTCTTCCTCCTCCTCCTCCTCCATCACCTCGTCATCGTCGTTATCTTCTTCAACCGAAAAGTTGCCAACCAAATCCCATCGATCCCCCTTCGCACTCTCACTAACAAACTTGACAAACTTCATAACCCCCGTGTCTCTCAAAACAAGCGTCAGTGTATTCCAACTCGCCGCATTGTTGAAAAGAACACCATCGTCCTCTTCATCACCAGCACTTTTGTAAATCGCTGGATCAGACTTTGTTTTCCTCTCTTTGCGTTGCCCAGCACCAGTACTGCTCGCTCCGCCTTGAGGAATCTCAATGCCATGATCCGACCCCTCGTCATCTTCATCATCATCGCCGGCCATGTACATTTCATATCCGCCAACAGGTTCGGCTTCAGGCTCAGGGGCTTTGAGATTCTCCTCGCGTACAGATTTGGCAAGGGCTTCAGCATCTTCCTCCTCTTCTGGTTCATCGGCGCCCCAGCCTGGCGTTGGTGTGATGCTGAGACATAGCTCAAGTTGTGGTTCGGGATCGTTATATGAAGTAGCGAGAGTGTAATCGAGACCCCTCCTGAACCGACGCGCCATAAATTCTGCGCGGCTAAAAGACAGCCCAGTGATGAGGGATAGCCATCGAGCGAAAAGTGGGGAAGGAAGGAGATGTTCTAGGAGTTGATCTAGCGGCGAGTCTGAGCTCTTTTCCTCGGCTCCGAGTGTTGGCTGACGGTAGACAAAGCGGTGTTTGTGTGGTGGTCTAGCCACGCCAACTTTGTCTGGTACGCCCTTCAGGGCTGGAAGAGTTCCCGGCGATTCCTTGTCAAGTGGTTCGATGTATGCTCGTAATTTTGCAGCAAACTTTGGGCGAAGGAATTCGCCGAGAGTTGCGACGAAGTTTTCTTCGAAGCTTTCCTTTATGGCTTCAACCGTGTCTGGTGTGAGGTAATTGGGATTAATGAATTGGAGAAGCCAGTCGATCTCGGCGTCTGTAAACGGTGCGCCGTCTTCGTCTTCTGTCTCTGGTGCGTCCTCCACCTCCTTCCAGTGAGGCACAGGCAGATCGAACTCGTCGGCCTTGCTTTGGAGCTGGTTGAGAGAGCTTCGCTCTGCCAATTTCTCTTCCAATCCTTCTTCGTACCCCTCTTCTCCTTTTTGGGGAATATGAAACCATCCACTTATTGCCATCCTCACTCTTCCTCCATCGTCATCAGCATCTGCCTCCTTCTTCGTGTACACCTCTTCCACATCATGGAAGCTTTCGCCAGGCTGGATCGCAAAGAAACTGAGCTGATTAAAAGCTGGAGGTATCGTGACTGAGAAGTCCGGACTCGGAACGATTGTTTTTGTGCCATCCCTGCTCTTCATTTTCGTTGTGGGATACAGTCGAAGGCCACCACCCCATTCAGCTCTCCACGGCTTGTCTGGATCTGTTAAATAGAGAATGTAGCTTATTCTCCTACTTCCAATCACATCGTCGTGACACAGAAGATGACATGTTGGCGTATATACGTTGATTGCCATGTCTGTCTTCCTTCCACTGACTGGCCCAGAGTGGGAGACGTGGGATATGTACTTTCGAAATGGAGCTGAGTATAAGGCATCGCGAAGTTTGAGGAGGGAGGGCAATCGGGAGAGAGAAGAGTTGTCGAGTCCGTCAAGGTTCGCGAGATCTCCAGACTGGTGGATTTTGTAGATATCGGTCTCCTTGGGCGTGAAATGGAGGTGTTCTTTGATCTCATCGCGGACCTTTCGTAGTAGAGAGGGATCAATTAGACCTTGTATTACTCCATGTTTGTAACTAGAGACTAATTGAGGATCTCATATTGTTCCTGGACCAGGCTTGGGCTTACGGTTGCGATTGGGCATATTCCTTTGTGTATGCCGACTGCATGGAGAAGACATGTTTGCCGAAGCAGTCTTTGGCAGCGCCGTCGGATATTGCTCGTTTTTTGGAGCCATTGGCTTTCTGAGTTTCTTCGTTCTTTCTCTTCATAATTGGATTTGATTGTGTGTGGTAGAAGAGATCTTGGATGTTTTACTATCATGTCGGGCATGTCCATGTCCATGTCACCATAAAAAAAATGTCGGCGAAAGAAAGGCCGATCTCGAGGGACTACTCCTACTCCTCCATCGCACCTCCGAGATACACGATCCTATCTCATTTACAGGTACCAGGAACAAACATGAAGTGACTCGGATGACCAGAGCATTTACTTTGTTCCATCACCACAAATGAAACCATATTCTACCCGTTCAGGCGCGTACTCGGTTACTAAAAAAGGCCTGGACATTCAATTTCCTCTTCTGCAAACTACCCAGCTGGACGAGTATCACACAATTCCTGGCTTCTACGGCGAAGATGATTTCGAAGGGTATGTGGCCTTTTCTCTCCGAATCATTGATCACGAAGGACATTCATACTAGATCTGATGCCGAAGTCGACGTTTTGACTGCCCTGGATCTTGCGGCAGGCGGCAGCAGAGTCTCAAAGAGTCTTCAGTTCCAGACTAGAACAGATCAAGGATACCAAAATATCTATCGAAAAGTGCTGGCTCAGAAACCACAACGGCACTTCATGTTCCGTCCATCAATAACTTCACTTAGCATCCGTGCTGCCGCAACCAAGATGGAATTCACGGCATGGTAAATTAAGCTTACTGAGAGATTGGCCGCGAAGACAAGCGGTTGTTACCTGGACGAGTATAGGTGGTACAAGGTCTCGGCAAATTGCTGCTACGGACAAAAAGAGCTCGATTATGCAGTCGCGTTGCGGTCCTTTCCCATTGGACATTGTTGCGGCAATCATTCTCCACGAATTGTGCTGAGGACAAAAAGATCATGCTCAAGTCCAATTTTGTGATTGATTTTGCGATGAAGATCGCCAATTCTGGCATGAAAGCGACTTTGTCGTTCAAACAGATTTGAGGTCAAGAGATTCTTGTTCTTGACGTTGAAATGGAGCAGCGCGTGGAAGGCTCAAGTAACGCTGCCCTTGTTTCTCCTACTTTGCAATGATATCCACAAGCCTTCACCTTTCAACAGGACCCGCTATAGCTTCGAATCCGTCAAAGTCTGCAGAGTCAATACTCGAACGCGCTGAAGGATAGCATCCAAGAAGACTCAGGATCTCCCAGCTGTAGGACTTGTCCCATGAACAGAGACGCGCGTCGAATAGTTTCTGTCCGAGCCATTCCGATGGACTCAAGCCCTGTAAAATCAGCAGGGTCTTTCGAATCCTCTGCATATCAGAAGACCTCGCAAATCCAGGAAATTCTAGCGAGGTCCCTTTTCATGTTATCGGAAGTTGAGCACAATCCATGATTTTGCAGCAGTCATTGAACATGAAGAAGTTGTCACTTCGAATGTGCCGATTCCCGCGACCCGCGGCCCGATGCAGATCCCGCGAAGTTGACAATCTCAAGTGGAGGTGGAGACGTTCAAGTAGTGCATCTCCAATTCGATTCGACCACAAAACCGAGAAGGCTCCTCCAGGCGATATTATGCTAGCGAGAAAGACGTTAACACTTGACACGCATCTACACAACAGTTAGTGGAGATTCCCCGGGGGGGGTTGCAAGGGGTTTCAAGCACGCTATATAGACTCACCGCCAGTTAAGTTCTGTAATTCATATAAAACCATTGCGTACGGAGGTAGTTCTTTTGGATGTAGGTGCCATGATGTCCATACAATTAGCCGTTTTCAGCCTAGTTTGGGCGATATGGTAATATACCTTGTGCGCTTGATTTCAGATCTGATACGTTGCCCTAGTGTGCTGGAATCCACACCAATATGGTGTGCGTTAAGATGCTTTGGAACCGATACACAGCTTACTCATCGCCGGCAGAATCACTCAATTACTCTGAAACCCCCCAGGAATCTCCACTGGTTAATGTGTAGATACGTGCCAAGTGTGAACGTCTTTCTCGCCAGCACAATATTCCACAGAAGGCCTCAAGACGGCAAAAGCATCTCACCCTTTGTCTTCGTCAAGTCCGGATATTTCCCTCTCGAAGAAAGATTCGTGCTTACTGCACTAACACTGGGCCGCACCCGATACATGTCTACTTCAAGGCCTGTCCTACAACCGCTCTTGTATCATCATCGATTGTACTACTACCACGATTAAAAATGCCTCGTCGAGGCTGGATCTTTTCGACGGTGATAGCCATCGCCGCGATTATCATCAGTTTCGTCCCTAAACAAAAGCAAGACACCGAGTCCAAACCAATGATACTTGGCCGCAACAACACTGCGCTTTTCATTTCGAATGCCGAGTATGGACAGCTTAATGTTTTCCTAGGCTCAGCCCAAGCTTTACTCCTTCATCATCCCGATATTGAAATACATTTTTGCACGTTTGGATCACGATCCAAGGATATTGATTCAATCAACCACTACGCAAAACTCAAATTATCGACCGTTGGCAGCATCACCTTCCACGAGATTGTGAGCGCACCTTCGTATAATGCCGTGATGAGGGCGAAGAATTGGACGATCGATGATGCGATACACCCTCCTGGATATCGAGGCTCGACCCAATTTTGTCGGCAAATTCAGGACTACTTGTGTAAGTGATTGCCAAACCTGTTGTACTATGTCCCAATAACTCCCGGGAATTGATGAAGCTAAACATGATACCTCTCGTTCTCGCAGATCCTTGGTCAGGACCACAGCATATTGCCATATTTGAGGAATTGTCCCAAATCATTCATAAAGTGGATCCTTCAGTAGTTTTGGTAGACTCATTTTTTAGTCCCTCTTTGGACGCAACAAGAGACCAAAATCGTCGACACGCCATTCTTTCGCCGAATGCGCTCGTCACTAACTTCGCTGAAATGCAACCATATGCGAGCGTACTTTGGAAATATCCTGCTATTGGAACATCATACTGTGAGTTCTTGTTTGTGTCTCTTCTGTGCGTCATATAGCGGTAGCGGAGCTGGCTGGTCTCCATTCTTTGCAGTGTTTTGTCATGAGAACATGAGACGATGCATGGTTATGGGCATACACTGACAGATTTCCTAAACCAAGCCTATCCCGTTCCATGGCACCTGATTCCAGCAAACATTTACATCAACCTCCGCTTTGCCTACAGTGTCTACGTAAACCCAGCCATGGTGTCCATGAAGAATTACCTCAAAGCCCATGGTATAGTGAAACCCGTGGATCTCTTTTCAGTCTATCGTCCGAACAACTTGACTTGGATCAGCCAAGGCTCTCTCGAAGCCGATTTTCCACTCACCATCATTCCCAACAATGTCAAAGCGGTGGGTCCCATCAACCTCGCTGCAGCTAGTGCTGCTGAACAAGACCCCGAGTTGGCGACTTGGATTAAAAAGGCGCCGACTGTGATGATCAACCTCGGGAGTCATGTTGATTATGACGAGAGAGATGCTAGGGAAATGGCGGGTGCGATTAAAACTTTGCTTGAATTCACGGACGTGCAGGTTCTGTGGAAGATCCAGAAGAGAAAGGGCAGAGGTGGTGCGGTAGCTGTTGATTTTCCCATGGATTTTGTGAAGGACTTGTTGGGCGGGAGTTTTGGGCGGTTGAGGATGACGAAGTGGCTTAGGATAGATCCGCCTGCCATGTTGGAGACTGGAAATATTGCCGCCGCTGTCACTCATGGCGGTGCAAGCTCGTTTTATGAAGCCATGATGTTAGTCGTTGCTTTCTCGCCTACTTTTTTTCAAATACTTACTGATATTACAAGCAATGGCGTCCCACAAGTCATTCTCCCCGTCTGGCTCGATCACTACGAATTCGCGACGCGAGCAGAGCTTTTTGGGATAGGCATCTGGGGTAGTAGAACAAAGGCTCCTAGTTGGGGAAGAAAGGAACTTGGAGATGCCTTCCTCACGGTACTGGGGAATAGTAGTCAGGCTATCCAAATACGGAAGAACGCGAAAGATTTTGCGAGGAAATTTGAGGGGAAGCCTGGAAGAGAAAGGGCTGCTGATATTATTGCTGATTTGGCTGGATTGGGTGAGTGAGTTGTCAATCCTTAATGGTTGATACAGAGATGTGATACAACAGGAGAGAAAGACGAGCAAGACATGTTATCAGAGCCTCTTCGCAGGCTGCGTGTCTCTGATATCAAGATTGGCCGTCCCTACTTCACGAGGTGTTGGGTACCAGATACCATGTCAGGCCATATGAGAAAACCCAGTCATTCTTACATTTCGTCGGATTTTACACAGTAGACGATCATCATTGGACTGAATGGCAAGTCAGAGGAGGTGAGCATCGGTTGATGTTCCGTAGGAACTTGTGAGATTAGCTAGTGCTTCGTGTTCGGATAGACCAACACGAGGCTCGTAATCGTACTTTAGTCACGCTACTACTCCAGAAACGTCAAGTTATATAACTGAAATAAAGAGTAATGTGAAGCTCAAGAAGAGAAGATAATTACTTTTGTAAAAGATCTTTTAAAAAGAGTTCTAAGAGGGACAGATCACTGACCGAAGGTATGACTAAGCGGATCACGAGGCTCGTATTAGCACGAGGCGCTAGCTAATCTCGCAACTGAAGTTATGGCGGTAGGTAGTTGTTGAGGTATACGTAGATCTATGGGAGACTCTACTTTTGCATGTGAAGAGAAGAGGGAAACGGAATGACTGAGTGGTGCTTCAGTGGCTCGTTATGACGGTGCAATTCATATTCTAGCACCTGATTTGTATCAATTTGTTTCTTGAAGGAATCTACTCTCCCAACACCATTCACGAGGTTCCTTGACCGTGCTACTTGATGCGATGGAGGACACAAGGTTAGTGACTCAATTCACACTGTCCATTTCACCTGGCTCTTTTACTATGGCTACATCATGCCAAACAAATGTCTGTGGAGCCGATCTTCGTGAGATAGATTTGCTGTAAAACATGGTTTGGACTGGGGGGCTCCACAGGCATTTATATAGCATGTAAACCATCCACAGTATGCCGGGGTGATGAATTATTCTTGTTGACTGCGCGAATAATAAGATGTATTGAACCTTCGAGCGCGAGTCACGTCAGTTAAGGCACACGGGTGGGTGTTTCATTTAGTTGATCCTCGACAGCGCTCAGCGGCCTCTGGAGTCTGATAGCAAGGAAAGATCCCAGAGTTAGCTCTTGATCTGATAACTTTGTTGTCTTCTTTCGAGGCTGTTGGAAACTTGGCGGAAAAGTTTGTATCTAAGTGCACATGTAGCCTACTTTCAGGCTTGCCAGTTGAGCAATCACAGAAACATATATTGACAGAAGTTTGGGTTGCTTTCAACGACGTTTCAATTTCACTTGCTATAACACGTGTGAAATACATACGCTGTTTCACTCACCTTTGCCAAGGCAGTTTTGGACATCTGATAGTGCGTTTAGACGAAACGATTCTGGAGACCATTACCATCTTCCCTTCTCAACCTTGCGATTTCTCTTCAGATAATTGATATATCATCGAATACAGAACATGGGAGCAGGAGGCCACTGAATAACGCATCCTCTCTCCGTCATCAGAGTGGAAGCTGATAATACGGTAGCCGATGCTGCACCTTGAATCCATCATTGAAGAGATCCAAGCTCCCCTTCTCTTTATACTTTCTCTCGCTCTTCGTCCCTAATTTCCGGAATTCCTTTCCCCGACAGATATATAACGCATCGCGGTGTATATCACCACGATCACACATCCCGATTTGTCCTCCAGCCCGGATCTTGAACCCCAGACCTCTAGAGTGGCCCTGCTCGCCTCTCCTCATCCACGCTCTTTCCTTCTTATTTGCGTCATTTTCATCTTCACCAGAAACCAATAGTAAAATCACAGGAACATCGGATATAGGGGGAAGTGGAGGGTGACGGATATCGGGAAGTGGGGTGCAAAAAATGCTAAGAACTCGAGACGCTCTCTCACAACCACAGGGCAAGGATCATGGGGTATCGTCAGAACAAAAAACCATGTAATAGAAGAAGATGTTTAAGTGAGTGAGGGGCGCAGCAAGTGCAAGAACAACTTCAGTGGATTTGCAACAAACCGCTTCCCCTTCTTTTCTCCACCATCCTTTCCCGATCCACCACGTATCTTACTTCCACTCCGCCAAGCTGTCACCGATTGGTGTCCCCATCCAACTCATTTTTCGCAATTTTTCGATATCGTCACACCGACGTACCAAGGGGTAAGACTCGCACACGACCCTTTTTTCGGATGCACCTGCCAGCCGCCACAATCGGTGCCAGTCTTGATGATTTCGATTTCGCAGTTTGGTATATTCGATGGTCGCCAAATCTGGTTCCTGCCGCTCAAAAAGTAACTTGACGCAAAGTAATTGCCGACGCTATATTTTGGTAATCAGCTTCTTTTCAATTGCTTATACGTGGATGGACTAGTACGCTTCGACGCAGCAATAGTAGTCTGCCAAGCTGGACTGCGCGAATAGGATCGCTGGGAGGAAGGTTTGGAAACGCATTGTTGGCTTATACAATTACGCTGAAAGCGAGATAGATGAGGATGCCGAGCAAGAATAGGGCTTCGTCTGTAAAAGACTGCTGATAATTGATGTCAGGTAGTCCCAACTAGTTCACTTATTATAATGAATTGCTCGCACGCCGAGCGGAGGGATTAATCTCTGTATTCTAACCGTTCCTTGCACCACTCAACTTTCTCGTTTCCTTGCCGATGCAGAGCAACGGTTTCTATTTCGGGCCGCATGTCTCGCTCAATATGTACCGACCTGACTGCAGTCCCAGTCTCCCAGAAGCATTTGACGGCCCTGTCAATTTAATAGTCCCAGTCTTGCTAAAAAAAGAGCCATGAGGGGTACCATTGAGGATTGCCAGTGACCTAGGTTCCTTGGCCGCGAATGAGCAAGTGTAGAGCAACTGCAGATGATGTCCCAGATGCTGTCCTACACAGTAGACCAGAGGATGTCCCAGAGGATGTCCCAGAGGATGTCCCAGAGGAAGTCCCAGATGGTGCCCCAGATGATGTGATACATGTACTGTGTACTGTTATCTACTGTGAAGAAGGGGTGACGATGGACTGGTATCTTCGTTACTATTTTCGAAATCCCAGTGGCTGTTCCGTCGGAGTTAAAATGATATCCAACCAGGCTTGTTAGGGCAAACCACGTGGCGGCTGTCGATATCGCAGTTTCATGGACCTGGACCTTCCGGGCGTTCCGAGACGATTGAGATCGGTATTTTGTTTGCTAAATGTAGAAACACTTCCTATGAACAAGTTCAATGATTCCGTCAATCTCACTGATTGGGCACGGGTGTTGTTGACTCGTTTGGCAAGGCCGTACGGAGTATTTCCGTTTGCTTCCGATTTGTTACAAAAAGCACTGCCTGTGCGAGCGGCCCTGAAGATCACCCTTTCTATTCCAGACGTCTTTCTACTTTTGGGCGCGTGAAAGTTTGGAAATGGGGAGATCAGACGAGGAATTACTATGGTCAGGGTACGGCTCGTCTCGTGAAACTCGGACGAGACTCCATAGACGGCAATGAATGTCGGGCTGAATCAAAGGCCATCCTTCAAGCCTGACATTGCGAGATAATACAACTTAATCTCACAGAGTGGTAGAAAGTGATCATTCGACACCTTCAGCTCAGGTTGTTTTTGGGAAGCGTCGAAAAATCAAGGATGTGTACGGAGTAGAGCCTGGGGCTTTGGGTCGGTAAGATTAGACACAATAGAAGGTGGAGCGGGATTGCCGTGAGATCATCTCAAAGAAGAGAGCGGCATACCGAATCCCAGACGTCGATTCTCTTTGCATTGGTCCTGGTCACAGCCACTAGGTCAATTCCGCCAAGACATGTATGGTGATAACACCACGCAGTCGAGTTGAGTCAAACAATGATCAGGGAATGCCAAAGGTTCACTCGCCAGGCAGCGTCCTGAGGTTCTATCTGCCGAGATAAAAGAGGTGCATAAAACCTTGCTTCGTTGCATACACGACGAATGCGACGAATATGCTGTGGCTGTACAGAATTGGGCTTGTATCCTACGATACTAAGATTGAGCGATTTTCCGATTCTAAAAGAATGGTTTGCAAAATCTGGAGAGCTGGTGAGATTTGTTGAGACAGGGTGTGCAAGGCCGCGTTACGGGATTGGACTTGGGCAGGGGATCTGTCTTTTCTTTTTCTCTGCCAGCTCCTCGTACTCCTAGTTTTGTTCGTTCACAAAGCCATTCCTATGTTGCTGCATGTTTGTGGTGTGGTATTCGTTCTACATAGTAATTGTTCGAGATGGCTATTCAGGACTCATGTAGCGGAGATTGGGTTACTTGAGCCACGTTGTGAGACCCTTGGGCGGGAGAGGCTGCACCATCTCGGCCGTGGATGGGGATGGGCTTCTCTACTGTGACTCGGTACCTGTAAAGGGCCGATGAAGGCCAAAATCGCCGTGGCTTGGCTGCTTTTGCTGAAGAAGACGAGTTTCTGATCATGGAAGCTCAGTCTGCACTCATCCCACCTCTACTGGCCCTGGTTTGGGCGTGGGCCTGGCCGATTATCAGGACTCAAATCACCGACAAACCCCATGCGGTGAGGATTTGCGTTCTTCCATGTCCTGCATTTCTGTGCTCGACGTCGCCATTGCGCCGAGTTGAGATTGCCTATTCTGGACATTAGGAGGACCACTCCGCGGCTTTAGAGACTGAGCGAACGAGAGGTCCATGAGCAGACACGATGTCAAATGCTGTCAAGGTGAAGTCCCAGCGTAGCCAGCGCGGAATGGCCGCCCGAGTTTGATGGCGCGATGCCACCAATCGGCGTGTTCGGCATGGTTTCGCAATTCCAGATGGTTGACAGAATATCAAAGTGAATATGAAAATCATTAAGAATATCAAAACCAGAGGCAGCCGTAATTTGACAGCCAGCTGTCTGTCGAGCGACTGTTTGAAGGCCCCTGATGAGACCCGATAGAGTCTGGTGCCCGGCAGTCCTACCCAACACAGTAATAACGATTTGGCTCGTATTAGGGGTCGAAAAGGATGTCTAGGTCAATGGCAGTTTGTGGTAGGTTATGATGCTCAGTTCCGTGGTAACTTTGTCATCGGTTCTCTCTGTTTCAAGGCGCAACAGTAGTGCCAGCTGCAGCAGGTTTCCAGCACAATGACCATGCTGCCAACGGCTATTCACTACTACCAGAGTACACGGTACTGCGTGGCTCCGTCCGGCTTGAGCTGGGGGCGGGACATCAGCCACACGCTTGGCCTGCTCTGAGTGGAACTTTGCATACTGTAAGGTAGGTACTCCTAGTCTACTGAGGTGAGTACGCAACTGCCAAGCCCAGCATCTTGCGATCGATTGTGACTAGACTTGAATGTACACGACTCCGTGTTCTTAAATCGGTAGTAGGCAGTGTTGGACTCGAGTCTGGAAAATCTCTCGCCAAGAAGTGCTTTCTCTTGTGTACTATTAAAATTTAGAGAGGGCTCTCCCAGTGTCCATCGCGGCACATGCCGTTAGCATTGATTTTCGAATGGGAAGCTCCACCATGATGATTATCAAATATCAAACGCTCTCACTGTAACTCTAGCCCGATCGCCAGCCTCACCCAAGCCCTTTCACGCTCTTGCCATCCCATGCCAAGTGCCTTCAAGTTTTGAGAGCCAAATTGCCAGTATCGAAAGCAAAAGAAAAGGCGAGCGTGCCAAGCGTGTCCAAAAGTAGCAGCAAAGTTGCCTAGCCATGTCACTGATCCGCCAAGCTGTCCATCACCATCAGCCGTTTTCTAACCCAGAATAATGCAGAGGTGTGTCGTCCGAAGTGCGAGGGCTCTGGCGATTGGATAGGGTTCGGAAGTCAAGCTATTCAGCACTCAGTAGCACTCAGAGTTATGCATAATGGCACTGCATGCGTCGTTGTTTCCCATGTGGCTCGGTACCTGAATCAGACTGGAATTATGAATACTCGTATTGATCACTTGTGGGGTAGTCAGAAGTCAGAACGCTTCGTGGCATCGGTCGTTGTCAACGTGTCCCACCAGCGGAAGCCCCAGCGCACGTTGATCGAGATGGATACTGTATGGATTGGGAAGAACAGTAGGGGACGGGCATGGCTGGGTTGCTCGGATCGGACAGGGTCATTCGCATAACTTGGTTGGACGTGAGGCGAAGCATCACAACGTCAACCAGTTCTGTGGCTGAATGAGGCTGGGGGGCCCTGCACTCGGCACTCGAGGCTCCAACGAGGTAGGCAGGTCAGAGTCCAGAGACCCTCGCTCCTCGCGGGGACGTTTTGCACAGAGTCCGTCAGTCGGCCCGATCGGTCGCGTTCGTTCGGGACCTCCTGTTCAGCCTGACCTGACCTGACCTGACCTGTTCCGTTGTGAGAGAGAGCAGTGCCAAGAGAGTCATGCTTTCCGTCCATGTATGATGTCCTATGTACGTCGCTGCACAGGACTGGTACTGTGTACTGTCGCTGTCTGGCTCGCAGCCTCGCAGCTCGACCCGGCAACATCAAACACGGCCTGATAGGCTGCCTGAGATACAGCCTATCGGGCTGCTCTCTCGGGTCTCGACTGCGTCTCTGCATCGGCCCGGACTGTCAACGTTTCGGCTTGCCGCCGAATATATTTGAACGCCCAAATCATGATTCTGGTTGCCTTTGCCATTCACTGCCCGGCTTGATCCAGATAGGAAGGAATATCGCGTGCGGCATGCAGATCTCAGGAACGCGATTGACGAGGCAGAATCGACAATGACAGCCGTTTGATTGACCAGCCCCATTTCATGACGACTTGTCGCCGTTTGAATCGCGTCGGTATCAACCGGCCAGCTAGCAGTCGCGAATCCCCAGGGATCGAGGGGCTCCATCTGGGAAGCACGAGCTATTTCAAGAACAGCTTTGAGTGCTCATATCCAGCATCTCGTGGTGCCGTGTCCAAAGGCACGGTACTGTGTACCCAGGCCGGCACCTGGACCTGGACCTGGACCTGGTGTGCAATCCTGAGCTATGCACCTCGAGTGATTTTGAGAATTTTGCGAGCTAATCAAAAGAAAATCAACCCGGCTGCATATCCTCGGGTTGGCGTGCAAGGAGTCCAGGACAAAACCATCAGACCCTGAGATGCAAGCATGCCACAAGATCTGGGCTTAGCAACCCATGTGACGTCTGTGGTTGTGGCCCGGGTCCGGATACAGCTGGAGAGGAGCATGTCGAGGACGGACTCGTACCACGGCAGGAAGACGTCTACTGTGTATTGTCTATTCCCCAGTGTACGTGCATGGCCTGCTGGGTGTATGGACTGTGTATCTGCCGGTACTGTGTATCTGCCAGTCCTGTGTATCTGCCAGTCCTGTTCCCCCCCTCCAGCTCGCTTAGAATCCGGTCTTGAGATTCAGATCAGCTCTATTAATATTGTCGTAGCGAAGACGGCGCTCAGTAGTGCTGGCAATGGCCATGGGGGATGGGGATGGGTGGGAAATTCTCACAATCGTACCAGGTAGTCTCACAGCCCTAGTCTGGAAACAGGCATTATCGCGCCAGGCTGGCTGCGGCTGCACATCTCTACACAGTAGCTCCTACACAGTACCTTGGTCGCTTGGCAGACTCGACTGCACAGTATGGCCATGACATCCCTGGCCGCTGTTTGCGTGCTCCAAAACTAAGGGTTTCAGGATCGTCGTCCATGCTTTCCTGTCCTTCCAATATCTTCGGCGATAATTATGTCCCGTCACTGTAAACTTTCATATTCGATGCTCGACAAAAACTCCATCTTGGCACCCTTCCTCTGTGCCCGTTCCCGTTCCGAATTCAAGGAAGGTCGGGCTTGGCTCGGTCTCTCCCAGCACCGACTGATCGCTGTGGTCTTTGCTGTCTCAGCCTGATATAGGATTTCCTACAGCTCATTACAGCCCTACCTCCAGTACTTAACTCGCCCAACTGCCTTCTCCATCTCGGCTCATACCCCATTTCATCTTTCAAAATGCTAGCCGTCAAACACGCCCAGCCATCTACCCATTTCACAATGGACCGCCCGACAAACGACTTCTTCACTTGCCAGTACTGTGCAGACCAGTTCAAGCGCGAAGACCACCTACGACGACACGAGCTCTCCCACCGCAGTCCAAAGTTCAAGTGCGTCCACGAAGGCTGTGGGAAGTCCTTCCACAGAAACGATGTATTGAAAAGACACCAGCTAGTCCATCGCCCGGAGCCAGAGAAACGGAAGAGATCCTGCAGAAAGCGAGTGGCAGCTCGGGGTAGCACAAGTCGTAGTCCACCAGTTTCGACCTCCAGCCAGGGTGGTTACAGCCCAGAACCTGCACCCTCAGTATCAAAGTCTCCTCCATCTACAACACAGCTCTTCCCCGCGCCCGCGCCATGGATTCAGATCGGCCCTTTTCTAGGTTCCAACGACAATTCAGCCATGATGAACAACTTCTCCATATCGCCATGGTTGACGCACAACACTTACCCTGAACTTCTGGATCACCCTCAACAGACCCCCACCACATCTGTAGGTGCTCACCGGTTGTTTCGTAACCCAACGATGATGCTAACCGTTGTAACTTCACCAGGTCACCGACTGTACACAGATGTGCGTGGATCGAGCCTTCCAGACTTCGTTATCCAGATTACCCTTTGTCCATCCATCCGCGTTGGATGATCCTGAGCTTCCCAGAGAACTTCACTTAGCGATAGCGGCTGTTGGCGCCCGAGATCTCGACGGTAACCGTGGCTTTGGGACAGACTTTTTCTACGAGTCTGAACAGCTTCTACAGCAAGCAAATAGTTCCGTAAGTCTTTGATCTGTGCAATTATTGATGAATCGGCAGCTAACCAAGTCAGACACAACTTAGACGTCTACAATGCCAGGTCTTGCTCATCGACTTTGCAACTTGGTCTGGGAATGAAACTCTTCGCCAATGGGCAATCAAGGAACAACAAGTCGTCGCAATGGCTATCAAGCACCTACTCCTCGATCCGCAACCTTTGTTGCAGAGTGGATGGTCGAAATGGCTTCATGCAGAGGAACTCAAGCGGTAAGCTCATTCAGATTTTCGCTTCGGCCCACGCTAACGTCTTTAGCACTCTTTTCGCCTTTTACTCCCTGTCTATATCGAGCGCAGTCCTTTTGGGCACCCAGATACCTCTGTCTTCTCGACATCTCGGCCTCGCCTTTCCCTGTGCGGACAATTTGTGGAGAGCTCGCAACGAAGTCGAGTGGGCACGACAGTTACCTTTGTGGGAGCCTGAAGTCGAGCTCACCCTAACTTTCCCAAACGCGGTGCACACCTTCCTTACTGGAAACATCGGCTTTATCCAAAACGATCTCACGAACCTCTCTCTCTTCAGCCAGCATGTCGTTCTTTGCGCCATAATTGAAGCGATAGAATCATCACGTCGGTTTCCACTGAATTACTCCTCTATCGAGGGATGGTAAGCGCATCAATCTTTTTCCCGCAGTAGAATTGGCACTGACCCTAAACAGGATATCCGGATCAGTATCCACATTTTCTTCAAGGAGCCATTTTCTACAAATTCTGAAACTCTGGAATGATTTCTATCAGCAACCGTTTGAGGGAAGCTGGGCCCACGGCGATCACGCAAGGCCACGAGTCGAAAGTGTGATGCTCTTCAAGTTCGTGGTAAACAAGCTTACCAACTCGGACGCGCCCATCGACAACCCTGATATTAGATTCGCGGCAGATCAGGCAGCAGACTCTCTCCTATGCGCTAGTAAGGTTGGAATTATGGAGGTCAGCATCGCCTAGACTCATTGCAAAGGACACAAGTGCTAACAACTCTCTCAGATCCCCAATAACATCTCACTTTCAATGAGCCCCAGTGCACTCTCCATCGCAACCAACCTTGCAGACACGATGAACCGATGGCTTCATCGACTGGACGCGTCAACCATCGGTGGTATAATGGATCCAGCTGACTCAGAAATCGTCGGCAAAATCCGCGAGGCTGTCGCAAACAGTGTGCTTTCAGTGTCACACCCAAGCTTCCAACCTGTCATGCCAGCCTTCGATGACCTGAAGGCGCTAGCGTCAAGATCCGTGGAGCTTTGGAGTATAATGCTTGGAAATACGGATTGGGTATCTCAAATGCCTTCGCCCGCGCAATCAGTCATGTAAATGTGTTTTTTTTTCTTTTCAGTTGGATACCAAAACTTGTTCGTCCTTTCCGCAAAGGAAATTGGATATTGCAGTGCACCCAATTAGCATTGTTACGATGAAAACGTTGTGACGATTGGAGTCATCGTTTCAGATCGTTTACAGAAAATAGAAATAATAAAAATAATCAACCAAAAACCATCTCTCTCCGACACCAGTGCCCCGAACTTTCGTGTTCGAAAGAACTCTGAAGTCGCGTTGTTGACATTATTGAGAGTCGCGAAAACAACAGGAATTTCAACCTCGGGAGGTTAACCCATTGGTGGATCTCAAGTCGATTCGACATAGGAAGACTCGCTCGAATACCCATCTCCCAACTAGTTTGTCAGCGAAAACTCCTTCCACAGTCCGAATCCTGACGCGTCTCACGATTTCCCTCCCTCCCGAGTTTAGGAGAATTCTACAGGCAAAATTCAAAAGTCCGAAAACTCTCCTTCGGTACCGTCAACGTGATATTTAGCCGACGGGCGAGCCCGAAGTCCCATTGGCCCTCGCTTCGGCAAGCACAAGGCTTGCGAGGGCAGCTCCTGACGTTTCCCCATGGCTTTCCGTGGGTTCCAATTGGGCTTAGTGGACGGCCGTTGCATGGCTGAGAAACACTATACTCGGATCTAGCCGGAAAACGCAGCAGCGAGAAATAAGCTTGAACAAGCTATTTGCCAATGGGCTTGGAGCATGAGTACCAAGACCCCTACCCTCTTCAGGTAGGAGGCTCGAGGAAACACATGTTGGGGTCCAATATAAGATGAGCTGTAATTAGCAGTCAGGCTGGGATGGCCCCCGTCAGGGATGGCGAATTGGATGATTTTCATGGGAGATGGGCCTGTCCTTTGGTGTCCTGTCCTATCAAGAAGATGAGACACATGCATGGAATTTTCCTAGCAGCCAGCATGGAAGGTTGGTCCAGCATAACCGGGCGTCATGATGCGATGGGAACAGGGACCCTTGGACAGCTCCCTTGAGTTCAAGCCTTGCCACGGCTATCCGACTCCCTCGGCATTTTGGGTTTCCAATCATTCCGAGTCAATGTGCCCCGCCGTCGGAGGCCGTACAGAGTTGATTCCCCCCGGCGGATGATTCCCTCCAGACGTTCAACCTGGGTCGGGGTACTTCTGAAGAGTCTCCTTGGTCCCGTACTCCGTACGCTGTCTCTCTCGGCTGATTCTTCGTGCAGGTATCGATGACATGAACAGGCCAAGCCAACTACCACGGCGTAGCAACTGCAAAGAGTTTTCCTCACAATCATAATTTGAGCCGAGCAAGCCCACAAGGTTGTATCTCGTGCTTACCAGCTTCCCTACCCGGCTGATGCTCTGATTGTTTGGGTAACCGAGTCCCGTGCGGTGTACTGTGTAGTAATAATAGCCCGGTGAAAGGGGCAACGGCGTTGGAAGGCCCACGGAACTGGAGAGAAATCGAGCAGCTGCAGCTGCTTCCATGGGTTCGACAGGGTAAACCCATACCTCTGTCTTTTACGAGCTCACGAAACCTGGTCCGACGTCTTCCCAACAGCCTTTGCAGCGCTGTTCGCCTTGTTGGGTTGGAATGTTCATTGTCGCGATCAGTCTGGACGGAAGTACCAACAACAATCCAACCTGTCTTCGGGGAACTCGGCAGTTCTCTCGCATGACGGACTGACCCGTAAATTACAGTGACAAAAACAAAGCTTTTATATTAACGCTCCCCGTGGCACCCTGGAAGGAGCCTCGTGCGTGTTTGCGGTTCCTGCCGTCGACGCATTGGAGCAAATCGCAGGTCCTGGCAACGACTTCATACCAGCATTTTCCTTCGTTCGGTATCAATGCTTGGAAGCTGTTGGAAAGGCCCGGTAGCAGATTGCTGGGGGCTAGCCGAGGCACGCACCAGATGATGCTCTTTGGCCCCAGCGCTCGTCATTGTTTAACCAGGTGTAGGCGCCGGAAAATAGCGACAGGGTAGAATAGATTACCATGTCCGGCGCGGTACAGATTTTCCGTGACCAAAAGCATGCAGTGGCCTTGCACTTCATCGGCGCGTGCAGTACACAGTACCACAGTACGTGTCTCCCATGGACCCTGCCAAAAGGCAGATAAGCGAAATGTGGAGAAGCATGTTGGTTGCCACTGTCACCGCCATGCTTCGCTATACTGTGTACTACAGTACATAGTATGCACAGTAGAGTTGAGCTGTGCAGGGATACATGTTACTGTGTCGAGGGACTCTTGTAGGCGGTCAGCTCGTCGCCATGGTACACTACTCACTGTGTTTCACTCTCTCGATGCACCATCATTCGCTGCAAGCCACTCAGTTCCATGTGTGAGCATATTGCTGCCTGACTCAATACATCATCGGCAAGGAATAGTCGGGCCTTTCTCGTGCTCTCATACAATCATCGTCGATCTTCACAGTGTCCAGCGCTCTATCGGCATGTTCGGCTTCTCCAGCATGAGTCCTTCCTGTTCCCTCACCCTCTGCTCTCACGATTCGTTCCGTCGGATCTCTGAATCAGCACGACCTCCCCCGAGAGCCTAACAGTACACCGTACAATACCTGAGGGCGTGCACAACTTGTCGAAACCTTGAACAAGTCCAACCTGCGCTTGACGCGTCTCGCCCCCATCCAACGACAGAAGAGGTGCCGTGCATAACCGGTGTGAATGCCGGAGGTACACTCCCCCTCGGGAAACTTCGCCAGGAATCGGAATCGGCAACTTGAAACAGCAAATTTCGGCTTACCGAGCATCGTGATTGGCCAGAAGATCTTCGTTGCGACCATAATGAAAAAGGACCTGATCTGCACCGTACTCGCTTGAGCCTGTCGAAGTGCCCATGTAATCGACGGAATTAGGCAGGCCTGCCTGGATGCACAATCAACCCGGTGCCACAGCATGAGGAAACAGAAGACGAGCCAGGCGTACCATCAACAAATCAACACGAAAGGTACGAGGACACGATTCTGATCAGCAGAGTGATATTCCCGCATCAAGGAGCAGGGGAGCAACATGACTGGAGCGGCTTTTCCGCAGCATTATCAATACCACGCTCTGGAAAGCTCGAGCACTACAACAAGCAATTCTTCTCATTGAGGTAATAACAATAGACGTGACACTAATGGCATCTTGCCATGAGCATAGTATCAAATCTTGGCTATTCTTTCGCTGCGTCCTTTTCCGAGGCTTTGCTTTCCTTTCCCAGCGCTGCCTCTAGGCTGCCGAATAGATCCGTCTCGCCGTCTGGAAACAAAACTTCCGTCGGCTGGGTGAGTTCTGATGTTGCTGGGGCCGCTTCCATAGCTGCTTCTGATTCCACCGCGCCAGTAGTTGAAGTGGGCACGCTAGGGCTTGTCTTTGTTGCCAGAGGAAGTTCTGGAGAGCTTGATAAGTCACGAGGAACGGTCGCATCAAATTTAGACGGGGGCGGTGTTGAGTTGATCGCTGGTAACTCAGATGCATGTGCATCAGTATCGAGAGTCTGTTTTCCTGCACCATCTGGCTCTGGCGTTTGGGACAATTCCCCTTCTTCCCGACCGTCTTCGTCTCCTTCCTCGCCGTCGGAGCCGCTATCATCGTCTTCTCCATCTTGAGCATCTGGCATGGGTGTGTCGCCCTGGGTAGACGGGACAGCAGATTCTGATGCAGCGTCAGCTGCAGCTGTTCCGGGTGCATTCAACGTGTTTGATGTCGCGCCGATGCCGGCACCACCGGAATCTGGAAACGTGACCTTCTTCTTGCCACGTCCAGGACCTCTCTTTGGCTTTCGACGCGGTGGGGGAGGCTTCTTCCTCGTCGGTGTTGGCTGCAGCAGATCGGTGGCGACAACCACACCCTCGGCATTGACAATACCGACTCCCTCAACGACAGTACCTGGCGCAACAGCAGTCTCTACCGGGGCAGATTTAAGCGTTTCATCTTCTTCAATAACCTCGCCTTCTATTCTTTGACCTTCTGGAGCGAGAACTTCGTAGATATGCGCAATACCTTCAGCATCAAACTTCCTGACCTTGGTCTTCCGAAAGGCAGTCTGCGAGGCAAAGGGACCTAGAGCCCCTCCGCTCAAGGTTGCAGGTAGGCCCTTTCGTCTCTTCGCGAGGTGCTCACGCTCAGGTTCCTCGAGATGTCTGGGTAGAACACTCCACTTCTTAGCGATGAAACCTTGCTGAACTTGCTTGACTTCTTCTTCCTCTGGGGGGATATCCTTTTCGTCCTCGTCGTGCACCGGTGTAGGAGGTCGATACATTCTCCCGGCACGCGCGGCACGTAAGAGCTGTTGGCTGACTTCGGGCAACTGGTGGGAATCACGGGGCATAGGCCATTCAGGCCATCTTTGCTTTCCGAATTGAGTTTGCGTTTCTGGTGGCGGACCAATAAGGGTTTCCGTTTGTCGCCATTGTCGGACTGGAAGACCTTTCATGACTGATGCATCATCTTCCCCCTGAGTGCGATTTGAACGATTTCGTAGCTGGAGATGATTAGCTGAATGGTTTTGGTATTAATCGTGAGGCTGAGTTGAGCGTATTGCCGATGTTGGACGATGCTTCAATAAGTGCAGCGGAAGTAATTGTTGAATGTCATTGAATATCAGTGAATATCATTGAACATCATTGAACATCATTGAATATCACCATGTCTTCATGTAGCATGGCTTTCGGCATATGGCAGCCATGTGAGTATCCGGGCTGCGTTGGAAGAAGGAACGAAGAGCCGGGCCTGAGGCAATAGGAAATAGGAAGGAACGAGTAGCTTACCGGGGCCATAACGATGGTGCAATTACGTTAGCAAACAACTTGAAAGGCAGTTGCGATGCGGAGCACGTGAGACTTGATGAACAGGCTCTCAGGCTATTCACGTTGTTTGTCTGTGGACGCGTAGAGGGAGTTGGAGGTCGGGGACATGAGACAAAAACGCGGTTCGCTGTTGCCTCAGGCGCCAACCTGAACTATTCTACTAGTAGCACAGGCACAGGTAGTTCTAGGTAGTCCAAAAATAGACCAACCTTCAACCACACCCTCAACTATTAGAGTACTTTGTGATCAACAACTGGCTCCATTCCCTAAGCTGGAAGTCTAGTGCCATTGCCAGAAACATGATGTGTCGAGTCTCAAGAGTCAAGCTTCAACGATTGATATCACACGAAGAAGTCCAAGTAGAGCAAATAAATAATAGGAGGTACCTCCTAGCCTGCGGGTGCCAATCAGACTGTCTTCCCCAAGCGTCCACACCATTCATACCCAAATAGTATATAAAGACATTAACAAACACAAATTAATAC
Organism: Venturia pyrina ICMP 11032; assembly: GCA_000738655.1. NCBI lineage: Eukaryota > Fungi > Ascomycota > Dothideomycetes > Venturiales > Venturiaceae > Venturia > Venturia pyrina. Next base: position 232,795 of record JEMP01000034.1, on the reverse strand, counting down.
ACTCCACATAGGACGCGTTAAAAATGCCCGCACCCGCCTCAGACCCTCAGCCTACACGTCAGCCCTGTAGCTTGGCGAACCTCGTGGAGTGGATACTCGAGTCGCAAATAGGGTTAATTAATGCATAGTGCCTGAATGCTCTCTCAATGACCTCTCATCCACCAAACATCCTCCCTGAATAAGTTGTAGAACTCACGGCGACGATGCTGAAACAGAGTGACTATGTTCCGACATGGACGCCACAACCTCCCAACGGCCCCCAAAGCGTTCAAGTTGGCTAGTGCCTCCGAAGGCTTACATCTTCTGCGCCTTTCCCAGCTCTTCAGCCAGAGCCAGGCCCGAGCCAGCATTTCTCAGCTGTTGGCCTTGTTAGGATCCGTCGTAACAACAGCCTACTCTCGCTTTCTAGGCACACCTGCCTGTAGTCATTATTCCGGCGGCAAGCTTTTCACCGGTCAGCTACCAGCTCACAGAATATGAGTCTTAGACCGGACCATCGTTCTGGTCCGAAGAGATCAAGCTCTCACTCTCATTCTCGCAGTCGTTCAAGATCGCACTCGAGAGACAATCGTGCACCCGTAAGACAGATAGCTGCCCAATTTTCCGTTTGCGCTAATTTGTTGACAAACAAAGGCTCAGCCTGTAGCTCCCCCTCCTCCTCAACGTTCGTACATCTTACCCCTCCAAACTTTTATCAATACCAATAACCAACCTCGACTATAGCTTCATACACGATGCAGAACCACTATTCTTCCGAGGAGGAAGATTCAGATGGAGATGAGATTACCATGGGCGGTTACGCAGATCTCCCACCCGAAGAGAGACCTGGATACGTTCCTTCAGCAGGATCGCAGCAAACGAAGCCAAAAACAGCATCGTCTAACGCGCCTCGAGTTCCTACCTTCACTCCAATTCCTCAATGGGGCTACAACGCACCGTCTGCGCCCATAGCACATGCCGTCAGAGCACCACCAAGCGCGGCAGGCTACAATTATGCAGAGATTAAGAATTTCCAGTACAGCGCAAAACCTGTCGTAGAGAAACAGCCTCCAGCTGTGCGGCATTCGCGACGTCCAAGCGGGCAATTGATGCATCCTCCAGTGCCTGGAGGATATCCAGGTGCGCAAGCATATACACAGAGTCCTCAAAGCTATACGCAGACTCCACAACCACTGTACCCTGCCTCCTCCGGTCAATACCAACCTGGACCACCACTTCCTCCCCAGGGACCACCTCAAAACATGGGTATGCCTCCGCCTCCGATGGGCCCTCCACCTCCAATGGGTCCCCCGCCTGGAAACCATGGGACTATGGCGCCGCCGCCGCCTCAACCTCCCCAACAGTCTAAGCTTCCTCCTGGTGCGATAGTGAAGGAAGTTGCTCCTGGTGGTCATAAAGCTCCATCTCCTCCTGGTAATCTACGCCCGCGCGCTCGCTCTATCAATGGTAGACCAACAGATCTCCGAGCCCCGTCACCCAGTGGTCTCGGATCCAGGATGAATCGTCTCTCCGTGAGCGGAAATCGACCAGATATACAGACCATTGTCCCTGGTGGGATGCCTCCACCAAGCCCGCTTCTTGAAGCGTACAAAGGGACCTGGCAGTCTTTGTCTCCAATGCCAACGGCGGTGAGGATTGGAGACCGAGATTACGACGATGATATAGACGATCTACCACCACTTTCTCCACGTGTATCTAGGACGTCTATTCATCGTGGCGCTAGTATCATACGCAGGCACTCTCGATCTCCAGACTTCAAAGAGAAGAAGACTAAAAAGAAGACAGTCACTTTATACGATGAGCAGGCAGAAACAGACGCACACGATATTGCCGCTGAACTATCGCGATCCCACCCAAGCAACCAGGTTCTGATCGACATCTTGCCAACCATGTCCCATGACCAGGTGTTGGAGCTCCGAACAGCATACAAGCGAGTCTGCAAGATCCAGGGTCTAGGCATCAACATCGCGAAGCATATCAAACTGAAAACCGCCGGAAACTTCGGTAAGATCTGTTATGTCACGGCTTTGGGACGATGGGAGAGCGAGGGGTACTGGGCGAATTTCTGGTACCAGAGCAACTCTTCGCGCCGGGAACTGTTGATCGAGTCACTCATGGGACGAACGAATACCGAGATTCGCAAAATTAAGGACTCGTTCAAGGACAAGCGATACAATGACGACTTGGTACGATGCATGGACAAGGAGTTGAAAGCGGACAAGTTTCGTGTTGCCGTGCTTATGGCACTAGAGGAGAGAAGACAGGAAGAGAACGATGTAATGCCTATCGAGTACCGAAATCGAGATGTGGACACACTTTATTCTTCGCTGAGACGGCGAGAGGGCGGTGAGACGGCGATATTGGAGATCGTGGTTCAAAGGAGTGATGCGCACCTGCGAGAGTGTCTGAAGACGTACGGGAGAAAGTACCAAGGCAATTTTGCGAAGGACTGCTTAAGGAAGAGTCACAATCTTGTGGTATGTGAGAGTCGAAGATGAGATGTTTGGACTGTTATGCTAACATGATGTAAAGGGAGAAGTGGTCGCACATGTACTCAATGGAGTCATCAACCGTCCAGCCAGAGATGCGATGCTACTCCACCATGCTTTGTCTGATCTAGCTCCTACCGAGGACAGACACGACAATCCCAGGTTGTCCAAAGGTGATGTGGTGAAGGAGAAGGCCAAGAAGGATCGGTATGAGCTACTGATCAGCCGACTTGTGCGGCTTCATTGGGAACGATTGCATTTCATGCGCGTTAAAGAGGAGTACAAGGACAAGTATGGACACTTATTGGAGGAGGATGTTGAAGATTATGTTCGGGGGGATGATTTCAGGGAGTTTTGCTTGGTTCTTTGCGAGTCTGCGCGATAGATACCCGATTCGATTGTATGTGCTTGGCGGACTTTTGGATACTGCTGTGTAGCGTTGAAAAGCATGTGAGATGATATCCAGTCATTCTTTATATCCAAGAATGATTTTCCAATGATTAAGTAGTTGTTGCTCCTCCTGCCCGCGTTTGGAGAGCGCGGATGATAAACATCCGTTGGCAGCTGCTGTCGGCGAGAGCTAACAAGAAAAAAAGTTGAAAGCGCCAAACCGACCTTTTATAACCCACAATGCTCACTGAGCACTTCATAGCCTCAATCGCCACGCCGGCAAAGGCCCCCAATGCCTCAGTAACTAAAGATGCCGGTGTTTTCGTTCATGAACTGCGACCACTCGCTGGCCAGCGAAGTTTCTTCAAGAAAAGCGCAACCAAAGAACAGTGTCTGGCTGTGAGCGAAAGCCATGTATTCGCGGCGCAAGCTGAGAAAGCCGTCATCAATGTGTACAACAGAGAGAAGGGCAACCAAGAAGCGACCATTCCTTTCAATGAGCCCATAACTTGCATTGCGCTCGCAAGGGACGAATCACTTTTGATACTCGGAACCGAGAGTGGAAGAATCCTGCTGTGGGAGGTAAACATCGACTGTTCTAGGACTTTCACAGCCTTCTAATACAGAAACAGATTTGTACTGGTCGACTGACAAGTACCCCACAAAGCCATCTACAACAAGTCACCTCCCTCGCCGTCGACCCCTCCTCCCATTCCCTCCTCTCCGGATCCGCCGACAGCAACATCCACGTCTGGTCCATAGATGCACTCTTATCCTTCACCAAGTCGGATTCTTCGGCCCAACAAGATCCACGCGCTCCTGTACACACGCTTTCAAATCACCGTAGTGCGATAAATACACTGGCCTGCGGTCATGGCTATGGTCAAGCGAACATCGCCGTTAGCACATCCTCCGATCAGACTGCCGTAATTTGGAACTATCGCAAGGGAACCGCCCTAAGGACATACTTGCTAGGACATGTACCCCGGGCCCTGGTACTTGACTCGCTCGATCGCGGTTTCTACGTCTCCTATGATGATGGTAGCGTACAGCTGGTCGATCTATACGCGTCCACAGGCTCGATGAACTCGTTGTATGACGAGTCACATTCCCAGACCGCGGTGCAACCTGGGAAAGAGCATCTTTGGACTGTGGAAGGACAAGAGCTGGGTGCAGGATTAAGTCTGGGTCTCAATTTCGATGGCAGCCAACTGCTTTCGGGTCACAAGAATGGCAAGATTGTGTCGTGGGATACTGCGAAGGGAAGATTTGGATCGGTCCTCAACACACTCCCAGGCCCCGTCACGAATTTGGCCATGCTTTCACCAAAAGGATTCCCAAACCAAGAGCCTCGACCTTTTCGAGTTCACACTGTCATGAAACCGCGCATCAGTACGGAAGACAGCAGTTCTAGCAATGGCAGCACAATTCCAGGTAATTACACATTCAACGCACAGCTTACTGGACAGCTGCCCTCAATGCAGTATTCAGCTACGGAATTTCACCTGAACGCATCGAAATCCCCAAAATCTGAATTTGAGATAGCACTCACACACTCTTGTTTTCCTGACAGTATGCTCGATGAAGGACTTGCCGAATTAATGGCATGGCGTGAAGCCCCGGTCGGCTCTTCCAACAATGTCCCTACTGAAAGGAAAGAGCAAGAACAGGAAGCAGACTTCATGTCTTTGAGCACATCTTCAGGCAAAAAGTCAAAGGCAAAGCCTGTCAAACTGACCGCCGAGCAAGAGAATGAATTGCTGAAAAAAAAGATTGCAGCCCTTCAGCGGACTCATGAAATCTCCTTCAAACAACTGGCGGAGCAAAGGAAGAAAATCAAGATTTTGACCGAGGAACAAAAGATGAGGGATAGGCAAGAGGCGGGCCGTATGCAGACTGGAGGGAGCGAGGAGATGGAGGATGCTGAGGACTCCTCAAGTGAGAGTGAGGAGGAGGAGAAAGATGAAAGTGGCAGCGAGAATGCGCCTACTCCGAGTGATAATGAGGATGATAGTGATGAAGAGCGAGAAGATGAGGGGAGTGACGTATCGAGCGATAGAGGTTGACGGTTTGGTCTGTTTGAATTGATACCCAGTATGCCTTTTTGACCGATAGAGATTGCTCGAAAACGATTGCGTTTTGGTCCTGTTCGACGCAGGAAAATTCGACGAAACGCTTGGTGCAGCAGTCCACTGCTTCTGAGATTAGCGGTATGAAAGAGTTGTCAAGCCACCTTTGTCGGCAACTTGAGCGAATTCAATTACCACGGCAAGACATCCTCAGCGTCTAGGGTTGCAGAAGAGGGAACATACCCAAGATCAAGCTTGATGGGAGGAACGTGTATCGTCAGGACAGCGAGTTGAAGTCGAATGGCAAACTGTGCAATCCTACCCAGATGAGTCTTTGGAAATTTGATCAATGCGATTCGATAGAACACTTCAGTTCTTGTTGATGAGAATCATGGGACTTGATCTACAGTAATATTCGTAGTTTGTATCACAAAAATGGGATTTTCGACGACCTCGATCGCGTCTTGATGACTATCGATGTTGACCTTGACCACCATTTCATCCATCATTACCTACAATTATGGATACTCGGCAACAGGATATTTTGAGGGGGGAAATTGTTACACGGCGTGGGAAATCTGAAAGATTGTGTTGTTGTTCTACAGGATTTCACCATCCACCAGAACCACCACTTACCTTTTCACCCAGCCAGCCCAACACCTTTCTCGGACGATCGGAACTTGACTTTGTTTTCGGAAGTCAGTGTTTTCTGAACTTGAGGATGTCGAGATAGAGACGGTCAAAGCTCGAGAGTCGGCACTTTGGATGCCAGTATCATCTAACCTCAAAGACATTGGGGTAGAGACGACACAGGCTCGGTGACCTGGAAAGTCAGCCGACAGGGATATCTCGAACGGACATACCGCGTCGAAGACAATGGTCTTTCTGACGTATTTGAATCGGAAGTTCTGCGGAAAGATGTTATGCAGAGTCGGATGCTATGAATATAGCAAATTGAATTTTGTGTCGGATACGCATGATGGCGCTCTGTGCCAACGGAATAGAAAATTAGTAATGCTGTCAGCAATCCGGTGTCGTGAACATGGTATCTCACCTGCAACGCGGAGAAGAGTTCTCGACGCGTTTCCGACGACTCGGTCAATCGCTCTTGCGGGTGAGTTATCGGATTCGGTCAAAATCCAGTGATCAGTCAAGACAAGACCATCGACAAATTCGTTCAGCGAGAGATCGTCCTTTTCCAGCTGCAGGAAAAGGGGAACGGTCTCGAACGCGACGAGTCTTGGCCTGCTTCAGTTCGTTCTCCAGTCGAGAAAGTGTTTCGTCGCGATCTTCCAGCTTGGCTTCAATCTTTTCCAGCTCGGCTTCGAGAGAGTGAGCTCGCTCACGGTAGTGGCAACAATTGCGCTCCCACTTCTCGGAGAGCTCTTTCTACTTCTTCCGATTGCTAATCGAGCGTTTTGGGATTGCTTCCAACTCTTCAGTGCGGTCTTTGAAGAAGGCGAGCTCGTTAGCTGCGGCTGCGGCGTTGGCCTCGTCCTCATTCTCGTCGTCTGGCTCAGACTCTTCCTCGTCCTCAGACATGCTGTCGATCGATGGTTCAATTCTCTTCATGATGGAGTCGAAAACATGATCGTCGTTGAGCTTTCCCCCACGCAAGAGGCTTTCATTCTCGGCGATTTTGACAGATTTCGGATTGGTGCTTCCACAGATGATGAACAGATTTTTCAGATAGCAACCATCAAGAACGCGATACTCGCATGGCCTCCCCTGGTGATGTTCGGTACCACAGTCGAAGCAAACCTCGGGGCATCTATTGTGTTCTTAGTGACATTCTCCCTTACCAATGAAACTGCCATTGGCGTCAAAATCGAAATTCGGATGCTTGCCTCGGCCAGCTCGGTCGGCGCGTCCTGGTAGCTTCGAGACTGCCAGTACTTTTGAAAGTGACACGTCTGTTATGGCGGTATCCCGATCCCGATCCACTGACCTTGAAAACCATCCTGCCACAGTACATTTATAGGATAGACATCGGCCCGGTCTAAGTATAGCTTATAACCCGGGTAGGAGTATAAATACCTATATATATAGTATTGTTGCTCTCAGCCACCGTGTCTTCCTACAATATCACCTCTTCATTCTTACGAAGTGTAGCTCATAACACGGGTCCAGATACCGACAAATCCTTCCTCTTATCCACCGTGCCACTCCATAATATCACCTCTTCATTTCCACGCCCTTTAAAAACCATGAAACTTCTCCTCATTCCTGCTGCTCTAGGACTCTTCACCCAGTTAGTTTTAATCCTACTATTACCATTCCTACCAACTTATACACTAAGAGATCTATAGTTTAGCTTTAGCATGCAGATGTATTGTTGCAGATGCAGAAAAAGCATCGCAATTGTCCTACACGTACAGCGCGTGTGATCAATGCGGTGGAGACTTCAAGTCTGGTAAAGACGAGGTTCGTCAGTAGAAAGCGATCATAATATAGATTCCTAATATCGTACTTGTAGTGCGACATTCCGAGCGCTCATAGGTGCTTCGCTAAGAAGTGTTACGACTTGGCCCAAAACAAAGTCAAAGGCTCCTCTTCAACTTGCGGATGAGCGTTTCAGAGAAGGGTTTCGATGTGGGAGATGGTTGATGACATCCATTGTGATCATGCATATTTCCAAAGACACTTTGCAAGTCTGAAATACCACTTTATTCCCTGTCCAAAGCCCTTCCAGATCCTAACCGCCGTCGTCTTATCAATTTGCTCGAGAGCGTTGCCCATCGTCGTGCCGACCTGGACGGGATCTTCGCTCACCGTGTCGTGAAGACTGTCCTTGTGTCATTACTAGAGATCTGTATGTGAGCAAAGTATCGTCTGGATGGAAGGTATGTGTTTTCGCCAAGCACAACCACTCACCTCTACAACGTACATCAAGCACCAGCAAGCAATGTACACTGTGACGGGGAGAAATTGGAAAACGCCAAATCTCACCGAGGATGCCAGGGAGAGAAGATACTGAGGCTGAGAACAAGATAAGACAGGAGTGGTTTGAGGACGATTACTGGCATTCTCAAGTCTTCGCGATAGCTTTCCGAAACCAAGGATACCGTAATTCGCATTTCATCAAAGCCCCCCGCGATACCCATACAAACGGTTGGGCACTACCACTCTCTTGCTGTTAGCAATCAAGTAAGACCATTAGCCTCGAAATGCCACGCTTAGGAGGGTGATCGCGCCGACGCACAGTGGCTGCTATCATGTAAGCATTCTTCCAAACTCAAGGGAGACGATTTTACAAAATGCTGACCTATTCATTTGTACGTGTGCGCTCTGCAAGATATCGATCTAATCCAAAACACGAACTGTGTCTAATTAAACTAGTGGTCTTTCATTACGAAACGCCAAGAGCCATATGCATACACACATAGAGCCGCTCTTGAACGCCCTCTAAGCCCATCATCCTTCTTCCAAATCCTCATTCCTACATCATGTGTCGGAACCCGAAGAGAAATGCATACCTTCTAGCTTCCAGGGAAACGATAAGTCGAGTTCCGAGCGATGCTGCTGTCGCCTTCTTTCAAGACCAGATTGAGCCGAGTGAAAATGTACTTTGAAAACCAAAATGAGAAGGTGGAGCCCCTCCCTCTATGAATACAAATACACAATATTACAGGACCTCTCCGATTATTTTCGCCGCTTCCTTGTAGGTCGTGAGTAACTTCTCGCACTTTTCTCTCTCGGACTTGATCGCATCGTCTTCGTACAGTAGCTCTTCAAACAGACCTTCTTTGTACAGCTCGCTGACGAGTCGGTTCTGGACGACATCTTTCGAGTGATTGACCAATAAATGCATAACGGCTTTGGGAACCTGGTCGGCGATTGTCTCGCGGACAATGTTGAAATAGGATGATATAAGCCGTCGAATTAGTTCTGTCTCAAGAGCTTCTCGCTCAGTCAATGCTGGTGCGTCGTTGCCGCTGTTGTCCCATGGCTATTGTTTGTTAGCTTATCTGATATAAAATTGGAAAACAATAGGCTTACCATTGGTGAATCAAAATCTCCCCCCCTCGTTGAAGCCACTTCATAATCGTCTATATGTGGCGATTCCGGAACGACCATTGATTGTCGTTCATGGCGATTTTCCCCTCGTCGGATGCTTTGGGCAAAACTGGGTTCAATGTTGTTGCTCACGTGTCGGCTACCAGGTCTATCTCCAAGAGCGTTCGGCGATGGCTGGGGCATGCCATTTTCCTTTCCAAAAAAGTAGTTCAAGAAACTGTCGCGTGCTGATCCTGGTCCCTGTCCTTGAAATTGTGCATCGGACCCTGCACGACTTGCTAATGCGGCAGCCATACCACCTTGGTTTCCGTTCTGGAAATTCCGTCCCACAGCTGGAGACATACTCCTGCTTGCTTTGGTGTGTGTCCGTATTGGGATGGGCAAAGGACCAGCCTTGTCGGCGGATCCTTCGACCGGCTCTTCTTCATTTTCAGGCGTTTCTACACCATTCGTGCCATTCAGCTCTTTCTGTCGCCGGCGTTCGCGCTTTTTCCTCTCTTCTGCCATAAGAGCTCTCTTCTCTTTTTCCTGTTTGTCACCAATAACTGATGACATGGCGGCGGCAGCACCAAGGAAATTGGGATGATTGGTGTTGATGTATGCTCGTTGTATTGAGATCAGAGACTCAACATACTGTGAAGAAGGGCCCAATCTTTCTCGCAGAAGATCGGACACGACCTCAATCAGCTTGCCTTGCAGACGTGGGTACCTGCTTAATTCTGTAGAACCACAAGTGTGACATATTTTGATGAGCTCTTCATAGACAAGCTCCACACATCTTTGACTCGGAATCTCAAGAAGTTTTATTTGAGGTTTCACGAGAAGGTCGAAAGCCATCTCTGGAACAAATAAGCTTGGCCGTGGGCCCGTGGAATTTCGAATAGCCGTCCGGATGTCAAGAGCAGAGAGGTTTGTCGTTGGGTCGATTGTCTCTAGGGAGTTCCCGAATACCGAGTTGAAGATGTAGTATATTCTGGCACCACCACAAAGCTCTTTTGTGGAGATCTCAGATGAGGTACCATCGATTGAGGATATGAAAGATGAAGCGAAACGAGTCATAAGCTGCAAGATGAGAGACCCGCGGTGCTCTTTGCCTGTAAATGCCACATCTCCATAGCTTGCCAACTCTTGCTGAGTCTGGCCCATGAGCGTGTTCAGTCGTGCCTTTATGTCCGGAAGTCGCTCTCTGATGTGGGTCATCAAAGTCGTGTTAAGACACTTGGCTAAATATTGAGTACCAGTGCGACCTGCCATATTTCGATACGCAGGATGGCTTCGGAAGAAGTCTCGCTCGTTTTGAAGAGCGTCCGCCAAGGGTTTCTGTTGCTGAATATCTGCTTGCGATCTGTTGACGATACCAATGAAGCCCAGTTTCAGAGGGTAGACACGTCCGCTCAAAATATCGAGAGCGTTTGTGCCATGATCCATAAGATCCAGTTTCGTCAATACACCAATTGTTCTCCGTCCCATAGGATCCACATAACGAGCAAGCTTGAGCGCTTCCGAATTGACGAGATCAACGTTTGCCGGCGAAACGGCGAGGATTATACTGTTCGGTTTTGCGATATATTCCGAAATGAGATTTCGAGTTTGCTTTTCGATGTCGCCGGGTTGGTCGCCAATTGGAACCTGTGAATTATGTCAACAAACGCCCAACGAGCGAACTTTTCGAGTAACAAACCTTGGTCAAACCTGGCAAGTCGACCAGTGTCAGACTCAGGACGTGCGGCGAGTAAATCTTGAGATTGATAGGCTGCCGATTGATGCCTTTGTTACTCCCAGCAATGCGCGCAGTCTCTGCCTCAATTTCTCTCCTCACATCGTCGAAATCATACCATTTCCGTCCAGGAACATGGTTGAACTCTGCCCATTCCTGCTGTCCCGCAACGCTAGCTGGAGTATGTGGAACATGAACTTCGTCGTCTCCCGGTCGGTCGTCTCGGTCGCTTGGTACGTTGATGAGCTGGAGAATCAAGGGGCGTCTGGTAACAATGCCGCTTCCTCTCGGCAAGAAATCTCTGCCCACGATATTCTCGAGGACCGAAGACTTTCCGGACGATTGTGATCCTACGACAACCTAATTTTCGCATTAGCTAGAAGCTTGCGTGATTTGCATCTGGCGGTGAAAGCTCACAATTTGAGGCAAATCTAGCGAATCATTGCCGATAGTGTTGAAGACAAGATCTTGGAGTTTGTTGACGACGTTAAGCAGGTCCTCTCCCAGGGCAGCCATTATTGTAGTATTGATGGTTGAGGTTGTTTGAAGTTTCAAAGGGCGATGACCGCAGAGCGGAGTGGGTTGGAGGAGGAAGGGTCTTGCTGTGCGCTGGAAACCGGGTGTGTCAATGGGCCTGAGTCAAGGTGTTGTTCAATGGACTGGTCGTCGGGAGCTCAACTTGGTCACACGCTGTACAATTATTGAGGCACGAGTTATGATGCTCAGGATGATGTTTTGCCTTGGCTGAACAACGGGAACTGTTAGCCACACTTCGACTTGGACGAGTGTGGCGGCGGCGGCCTACTCGTCCCAGTACCAAGCTTGGAAGTACCTTAGTACTCCTAGTATAGCAAAAGCTCTCGGCACGTGCAATTGAGGTAAGGATCACAAAAGAATTAGTAAACTTTGGGCAATCTCCATGTCGGTAGTTCTACGTCTCGAGGATTCACTTCACAGAAGCAGCGGATAAATCAGTGGCCGTCACTTTGGAATTAGGTAGTATGGTATCTATGCCGCTGCGCTGAATGAAATGCCATCAATAATAGTCAGGATACCTGTAGCACAAAATCTCGCCCTCAGTGTCCATGAGCTGGGCAACAGTGACATCAGGAGCCATGTCGTGCATAGGGAAAACGTCCGTTATCGACGCATCCCAATCTAAGCTCGGCCAGCCATTTTCATCCAACACTGTTGCTCCTTCGTAGGCAATCGTCGTGCGATTCTCTGGCTCCTTCATTTGCCATCTCCACCATAGTCGGTCGATTTGCGCGTGATGAACAAAAAATATCGGATCTAAGCATTGCAAGTCAGTCTCCGTGCTACTTGATAACTTGGGGAGCAAAAACTCACCATTCGACGAATGATCGGTGGGCATTTCTCCCCCAATACCATTGTGAACCATCCTGTGAGGACCCATTTCCAGCCAGACTCGGAAGTGATTGTACGATTCTGCTTCGTTGATGATTCTGTCAACTTTGACAACTGTGTAATTGATGCCGTGCATCTCTGGGAAAAAGTTGCGCTGGAGGCAATGCGGATCGGGGTACTTGGGTCTGAAGAAGGCGAACGGTCCTTCTTGGACACAGTGTCCTTCTCCTACGCCATTACCGCCCATACCCAGTATGTTATCCCATATCGGCGACTCTTCTGGTAGGGCAGCATCCAAAGCCCAATCCCAGTATCTAGTGGACTTTAGCGATGGTGGTCTAGAACGGAACGTGCGAGCATATTTACGGTAAATGGCCTTTCAGTCCACATTCCTCTTTCAAGGCTTTTTCGAAAATGTGAATGTAGTAGCGATGCCATGGTAACGATGGAGCGACTTTGTGCGCTGTAAGAGGTCAGTATCCGTGGCAGCCCCGCTATTACATGCATGTGGCTTGCATGTTTACTCACAATTGAGGTATGCTTGAAGATGGAACCAAACAAAGTCATCGTATCGAGTGCTACCATTCAAACCCAACTTTGAAGGAGCTGCCCCAAGACATCGCACTGCCTCAACATAATCGTGTTTCTCTGTATCGTTGAGCGTCCTCCATTCCCTACGTATCGTTGGGTTTGTGCCTGAAGGGGTTAGCAAGGTTTCCAGAACAAAAGAGCGAAACAATCAAACATACATGTTTTTACCGGTTTGGGCTCTGGAATGATTGTTTTCCTTAACTGAGAGTCTAAAGAAAGTAAAGTGACAGCAAATACGACGACACCGATGACAATAGCCGCGGCTATCTTCAGAACTGGTGAGAGTCGAGATGCTTCCGTCACTGGCCTGAACAGGAGCTCCTCTGTTTCCGTGTGGCTCGAATCATCGCCATATTCGAGGTCGTCTTTCTCGTCGTTCATGGTAAAAGTGGAGGAGACACGAGGTAGTAAAAGAGAATGGGCGTGCCGACAGGACTTAAGATTGGGGTGCACATGGAGCTGATATATTAGATAATTATTTTAGACGATGGCCACAACCGTTCCAAGTTTAGGGGTAGCCCTACTAGGGGCTGATCACGATAGCGTGAAATAGCTTGGGAACGAATGCACTGTGCACGCCCCTTGGAGCGATACGAATGCAATTGGCTATGCGGACGTACTTCGAGGTCGGAGCGACTGGATCTCAGGCGTATTTTGATCGAGAAGATAGGATAAGAATGCCACTGCGCCATGATAGGGCGTCTCGGTTCCCTGTAAATCAGCCTAAACGAGGGCATGGAGTGTTTGTGTGTTTGAATCGAATTGAGAGGCGCAAGCTTTCCAAGCACAACTTTGCGTGCATAATCAACGTAATCTCGGCAATACGAGTACATCAACATCAATCAAGGCGTGCACCAGTGTATACTAATCAGGGTCTCTCTTCCAGCTTTTCCTGTTAGGAGGTCCTCGGTAGGTCTTCAGTCGCTCCTAACAGTAGATGTCGAGAAGCACCAGTTTCCCGGAACAACCAATGTGGATGCTTGATGTTCTTCGCGCGGCCAGGGTTTTATGGATCTGAACTATCGATGGGGGTTCCTTGCAGAAAAGGAGATGAGGAGCTAAGATGGGATGCGACTGCAAGGCAAAGACGGCAAAGGCTGACGGGATGCGGATTGGATGCCCTGTTGCTGCTGCGGAGGCGAGCTCTAGAACGGACTCATGAAGAGGAAGTTAGCTAAACGTGGCCTCTTCATGTACCATACCGAGTATCCGTACTGCTGTAAATGGCAACTCCCGGTGGTGATCTTTGACGCCGTTAGATGAAAGCAAGGACAGAAAGGCGTCCCGATGCGCCAAAGGCGATAAGAAAATTACATAGTACGAAGCCACCACCGTAAAGGAGACGACCGAGGATGAACTGGCACCAAGACCCTTCTGAGCAATGCTGATCGATTGGAGCAACCTTTGTTCCAGCAAGTACGATGGCTCGGGGGCAGAAAAGAGCCTGAATAGAGTACCGGGTACTGATCAGACCTCCAGTGTTGTTGATCGGCAGCGCGGCAGCACGGCAGCACGGCAGACAGATGGATACGTGGATGCGGACGTGGATGCGGACGTGGATGCGGATCGGAGGCTGTGTACTGTGGTAAGGTAGTTCTACTGTGTACGGAGTAGTACCACTCAAGGGCCCTGGACAGGAGCACCACATGGGCAACGTTTTCTGAATCGTTGTTCTGCGCTCGATCTTTCATCTATACCATACATAGTAATGCTTCAAAATTGTCATGAGCTTGATTTGTCCCATTTTCATTCGTCTTGAGTACCAAAGGCCAACTCCATCTCTTTGTTCCACAAGTCTGGACTCACCTCTAGCTACCCCGGCATTCCGTCTCTATGGCGCCTAGCACACTTCTGGACGGGAACCAGATTCAAGACAGCAAAGAAATCATATGCATGTGAGGCGTGCCTGGTCTTAGACGGCCACCGTAACGCCTGTCCGGCAAGACATTACTCTCCAATATCAATCAAGAGAAGAGTGCGATACGATGGCACTGACCCTGAAAGCACAGTCGTTTGATCATCAACGAAGACAAGCAACAGCTCCCGAATATCCAACAAGGAAGAAGGGCTGCACAAGGATAGGACAGCCTTACAGAAATTGTACTTTCCCCTTTCGTATACAGCATTACCAAGACCGGACCATTGAAACAGACCCCAACCTTGGAAATACACACTTCTTTGGAAATACACACTCCTTTGGAAATACACACACTCCTTCTTCCAACACTGTCCGTCTCGATTTCTATTGCATCCGTGCGCAATTGAACCCTTTCTCCATATTACTACATACACTGCCGTAGAGGATGGAGCTCTTGATGAGGGGAGGAAAAGGATAATTGTAACACCCATGATTGTTGATGTGTAGCTGGAATAGAAAGTAGAGTATGCGCCCTCAAGCAAATCGCTCACTCAGATTGCTCATTTCCGTCGTCAAAGGATATAGAACGCTGCACAAGATATCAAACCCAGACGCGGTCATCAACCACTCCAGAACAAGTCAAATGGACTACTCCGCCCTCCTCAGTCTAACCTTGACCCCATCCGCCGGAAACATGGCCAACCCAAACCCCTTCCTCAATCTTCCTCCCTCAGTCTCCCCCATGAACTCTATCCTGTCAAAACACTGCACCAACCTAACAAGTAAATAAGAAGCCTCAGTGAGCGCATACTGCTGCCCAAGACAGATCCTAGCCCCACCACTAAACGGCACAAATTCCCATCCAATCTTGCGACCCTCCCACCTGTCAGGCTTGAATTCGTCGGCGTCCTCGCCCCAAATGTCTTTCCGACGGTGCATTTGGTAGACGACGAAGTTGACGAGGGTACCTTTTTGGACGGCGATTGGTTCAGTTCCTGAGGGGCCGCCGCCGACGGGGAGGATGGTGTCTTTGATGCAAATGCGGTTGTTTAGGGGAACAACCGGGTGGAGACGGAGGGATTCATTGAGGAGGTTTTGGATCGTGTGGTTGGATTTTAGATTCGCGAAGGTGAGTGGTGTTTTACTGTTGGAGCCGAAGGTATCGATGATTGAGGTACGCAGGTCTGCATAGAGTTGAGGATGTTGGGCTAATTCAGCGAAGGTCCAAGAGAGTAGGATAGCTGTGGTGTCTCGACCTGGTATGACATTAGCAAGTTCTGGATTGCGCATACTGGGCACGTACCGGCCAGAAGAAGTCCGAGGATGTGATCCCGCAGCTCAATGGGATCGCGGGTCTCTTTGATGAGTTCGCTGAGAAAGCTGTACTCCTTTTCTTTCCCATCTTCCATCTTCTCGTCCACTCTCTCAACTTCTTGCTCCAGGGCCTGCTGTACGTAGTGGTTGACAAAGCTTCTGACCGTCTTGACTGCACGCCGCCACTCCAATCCGTCGACTAGGAAGTAGAGTCCCTGGAGTCTAATACGATAGCTCAACCATTCCTGAGCAATCCGGAAGGCCTCCGAAAAGCCCTCCGCGGCAGCGATATCTCCCAGATCTTCACTGTCTTCCTCGATCACTTTCCCTGCCGCAGCACTCTGACTCTCCACACTCTTTCCGAACAAGAACCCTGTAGCCGTGTCGAGCGTAAAACGGTAGAAGTACGGCATCAAATCCACGACCTCAGTCCATTCCCCATGTTCGTTCTTGGGCAAAAGGTCTACCAGAATCTCACTTGCCCTCCCCGTCTCCTCTAGGTTATTCACCCTTTCCCTGTTGAAAACAGGTCTAACCATCTTCCGTCCCCGTGCCCACTTCTCTCCATCCAGCGTGAAGACACCCTTATGTCCCAACAAAGCACCAAATTGTCCCGCCCTCGTAGGTCCTGTAGCAAAATCCTTGAAGCTGGTCGCGAAGGCCGCTTGAACATTCTTGGGCTCGGCAGTCGTGATGTAGGGTTGATTGAAGATGGCGAATCCTTCGAAGGTCCAAGTCTTGAGCTTCTGAAATCGAGGCAACAGAAAGTCATCAAACAGATCCAATCCTTCTCTCGCAGCTTTGACGACGGCGTAGACACGATCGAGGCTCCATGGCAGTCTGGCAGACGAGAAGACAGGTCTGGACGTTCCGTTCTTCCGTTCAAAAGCTCGAAATTGGCGGGTAGCAATAACAGATCGTAAGTAGTCGAAGGCGAAATACGCTATGCCGACATAGAGAAGAAGCGTCCACGAAAGGGCTGAAAAGGCCATACTTGAGCGGGGTCTCGGTTGGAAGCTACCTCCGTGGAAAGTCGTTTCTAGTCTTACAACGGATATCTATTCAAAATCCAAGCTTTTTCTACCAGCACATCAAGAACAACGTCTCGTCCGGGAGGCGCGATGAATATGACCGTTACCCCTCTCTGGACAAGAACCTGCTGCCAAAAGCAAACACCAACAATTTCCGATCAGGCGAGCAGCATTCGTATAAGATACATGTAGACCGGTCAGCTGCAAACACCGCGATCCAACTGCTCGACCTCGGATGCCAACGAATCCAACCAGGGAACAAGCAGCAACGAAAACGAAGCAGTGAGTGTAAGCAAGCCCTGGGCCCCAACAAACATGGACGCGCAAACGGTAGGAACGAATGACGATGCAAAAGCGCTGCGCTCAGCCGATCGAAGACCAACCTCGGAGGGGGATCCCAACCCCTAAATACGTCTCGCTGCGTCGCCAATCGTCCACAAGACATTATTCGGGCTGAGCGAAGCAAAACTCCACAGTCCACACCACAGTGACCACACATTACCTCAAGCCTGTCCATGGTGGTACTCGCTTACCCGACCGCGCATAGACTTTCGCCTACCCTAGCCACCCCATTTCCGGTTGAAACAGAAGCTTGATACGGCAAGAAGAAGCGTTGGCGTCGACGACGGGGCGTTGGTGATCTGGGGCGGAAGCTCGGCGCGCGTGATAGAGCCGGTGCAGTGGTACGGAGGTACGAAGTAATTGTTCAGGCGAGAGTTCTAGAAGCGACATCAGAAACGAGAGCGTCACAGTAGTTCTAATCATGATGGCGTCTCTTCGGCACTTCTCACCCTCGGAACGGGAAATTCAAGTTCCCAGAAAGGTGTCCTAGGAGGTACTCCGCCTAGGAGGTAGGAGGTACTCCGCGAATCCACTGCAAGCGAGTGGAAGCGAGCCGCATGTTTGTGGACCTTCTCGGTATCGATTTTGGCTTCCATCTTGCGTAGCACTGCGTAGCTCTGCGTAGCACGTATCGGCAAGTCATGTCGCTGTCGTGGAACACGGGTATTCGCAGGAGACATGCCTGATGCCAGCAGAAGTCCTGTTGTTCAAGCAACGACGCATCTCTCTCCCCTAATAAGAGTGATCGAGCTGGTTCTTCTAATAGTAGTCACAGCA
Organism: Venturia pyrina ICMP 11032; assembly: GCA_000738655.1. Taxonomy (NCBI): domain Eukaryota; kingdom Fungi; phylum Ascomycota; class Dothideomycetes; order Venturiales; family Venturiaceae; genus Venturia; species Venturia pyrina. Next base: position 214,832 of record JEMP01000034.1, on the reverse strand, counting down.
GCATTCTACCGGGCCTTCATATGTTCCCATATTGCTGCTACTGGGCAACTCCAAATATAACCTCATGCCAGCAATAACTTATTGCTGATCTCACGGCGTCGACAGATCCGAAATTCAGAGACTTCAAATTACAGCTAGGCACGGCAGGGATATTGATTGGCGGTACCACTGTGAGGGGAATAGAATTAAATCATCAGTGTACACACGTCTACACAGTAAGACATCATCAAGGATACGGTCCACAGATAATTGCCGTGGTGATGATACACTTGGCAGGACGAACGTCAAAGACACCATCACCACGATTCCATCCCGCCCCAACCCTCATTTCTCACCTGCCATATCCTTCGCACTATGAAGACAAATACTCCACGTCTTCCATAAATTACAATTTAGTAGTAGGTAGGAATATCATGCGTGCGTGGAACCTTGAACAAGGTAGTAGTACAAGAACAGGGGGGATATCAAAATCAGGGAGGCAAGACTGGTGGTTACTGCTCACTCCCATATGAATAAAAAACTCCATCCAATGATGAACGCTCATAAACAACGCTATAAACTCAGGTACCACACAGATACAGACAGCCGCCGCAGGATGATCCACCGCTTGTCAACCCAATTCATCGTCACCTTCCCCAACCATAGGCCAGGGTCCGTCGGCGAATCGACAGCAGATCCTGCATCTCATCTAGGAGTACGCAGAAGTCGGGCAAATTTTCGTTTGAAAGACTGAGGTACGCGTCGACGACTCGGCCTAGCGGAACAGAAAAGTCATTAGTCGAAGTTATCTTCAAACGAACAATTTATGCTGTCATGGCCGTCACGCTCGCATAGAGCACACCATTTGTTAGGGTCTCTGGATCCATCTTTACCGGCAATGACACTAGCATCGAAGGGATTTGGCAGTGGCATGTTTGGTGGCGCACCGCTTATAGGCGGAAGACCACGTAAGCTGGCCACGGACGGCTTCTTGTTGAGTACACCCAAAGGCTTGGGCATGTCCGGATCTTGGGACGAGATGGATGCACTGTGGAGGCGAGCTGCCAAGGCATCTTTTTCCGTGTCACCATTGTGCTCGGTTTCACCATTGATACTTGAACCTTTGTCCATGCCGGTGCAAGTCAGGATATCGTGCCCGCTGGTCTCACAAATTTCGCACCACAACGCGCCGCTGCCTGTCGAACGAGTGCTTGCAGTGTCGGTCTCCGCCATTGGCGTGAGAGTAGAACCATCCAGCCTGCTGCTGGAGCCGCGCCAGTTGAGCACAGTACCCTTGGAGTCACGGCCAGATGAGCGCTTCTCCTGCGTAGCAGTGCGATCCGAGAGGCCGTTGCTGATGACACTCGCGCGCTGTTCGTCACCACGAAGAAGCGCTACTTCTCGCTCGAGTTCCTCTTCCCGAGCAGTTTTGCGCTCCACGAGTATTTGCAAGTCATTCTTCTCGCGCTCGAGGCGCGAAACAGCATCGTCACCCATTCCTGGAAACGTTCCTGGATTGCGAGAGAGGGATGGTCGTTCCGCCTCGGAAGCTACGGCGCCGGAGCTGAGAGAGTGAATAATTGCCTTCAAACCACGAATCTCATCATCGCGTTGTTCAATATCCCGAGAGTCGTGGGGACTTGCTATGCCATTTGTCGCAGCTCCTTTCAGTGCCTCTGCGATCTTGTCCTTCTCGCGACGCAGTTCAGCCCTGGTTCGTTCTACCTCGCCGCGTAAAAACTCGACTTCTCCTCTTGCTTCGGCCTCGCCTCGTCGGGCGTCTTCGAGTCCCTCTTCAAGTTCTTGAACTAAGTCTTCCAACTGCTTCAGTTGTCGGGCCACACTCTCCACATCTTCAGAGCCATGTTGATAATCTCGAAGTTCTCCTACTAGCTCCTCGACTTTCTTCTCGTATACGCGTTCGGTTTCCGTACTAGCCATTTCCAACGTGTCGATTGTACTCCTGAAGTCAGCCCGATGAGCGTCGAATTCGGCAGTCAGCATAGCAATCTTCTCGTTCTTCTCACGGATGATTGCTCTGAGCTGTGCAGTATCTGTATCCTGCGTTGAGCCGCCACTCTGATTTCTCGAATGCATAGAGCCGTCCATGGGGATCAAGTTTTGTAATTCTTGTAGACTGTTTTCCATGTCTGCTAAACTTGCCGCTTGCTCCTTAAGCTGTTTGTCCCGCTCTTCCAGTTTTGTCCTCAATCTTTTGACTTCTTCATTGTTGTCATTCGGAACGTGCCGTGCCACCGGAGTGAAGACGGATCCGGAGCTGATTCCTGAACCAGCAGCGGAACCGTCGCTACTCCGAGCAAAGTTTCCCCCCGGAGTCGGTGTAGTTTCTGCACTTTCATCGAGGAATCCAAGCCGCGAATTGTTCCTCGAATAAGGTCTTGATTGTGGTTGTGGAGTTTTTGATTTCGTCGGAATAGGTCTAGGTGCAGGGCTTGGTGTGAAACGGGGTGCACCAATCTGACTTTTGGAGAATGAAGATTGTCCCAGAGACGGACCTCGTCCCGGTGTAGGCTGTAAGGTAGGTTTATTCCGATACGGGGATTCTGGACGTGGCAGTGACGGCCGCTTAGGCTTGAACAGGGGACTTGGGGGCCGTACACCTGGCCCGACAGACTGTGAGAACTTGGGCAGAGTCTTGGGAGGAGAGGTAAAGTCGTTGTGGAATGCGGGTGTAGTTGGAGTGGGAGGGAATGAGGTATCAGATGCAAGGGATGACCGCCGCGTGGCGCGATAAATAGGTAGGAAAATGCCAGCGCCCGGCAGAGATGTTTGGAAGTACCTCACTCTGGAAGAAAGAAAGCATTAGCATTGGAACCACGTTTGTTCGCCTGTCCAAAAAGAAAACAGCAGTGAAGCATTGGAGCGCCAACATACCCATCCACGTCGCCGTCATTCTTTCCACGCGCAGCAAACTCTTTAGCAAGCTCGACACCAGCAAAAGTGCCCTTCTTGCCTCTCACAGCTCCCACAAACTTGACAATCCCATGCATGCCCCCAGGCACGTCGACCAAGTCACCGACGTCGATATCTCGTCCATCTCCGCCAGCCATGCTGGCGCTTCCTGGAGTGGGAGGTGTGGCGCCTCCAGTCAGGGCATTCAGAGAAGCTTTTCTAGCAATGGCGGTGCTGGCGGCGAGGAGGTTTGGCGACGAAGCGGTGTTTATGTTTTGTTGATCTCGGAGGGAAGGCCTGGCGCCGCCGAGGCGCGAACGGAAGGGTGTCTGCATGCTATATATCGCATCTAGCCGTCCTAGCAATCTCGTGAAACAGACGAAAAGGATCGTGTAGTCAGGTAAGGGTCGGATTGCTCGATCAAATCAGGGGTAGAGAAGATGATGGTAAAAGTTCGTCTTCTGGCTGCCAAGGAAAACGGTGAGAGCTGAGCTGAGGCCAAATGGATGGCTTCCGTTGTGATTATGGCTAGAGCACAGCGAATCACACTTAGCTCGTCGGGTTGAAAGGTTTGCGCAAAAGTGTCCGATAGAATGAGAGCGTCCCACGCGTTAGATGGCCTTTCTCAAACACGACTCGGAGATATTCTGCTGCAGTGTTGGTGTTGGCTTCAACATATCACGTGTAGGGCATATTCCTAGTACAAGGGTGCTTACATAGTACTTACTGTGTACCAAGTTGGAAGCATCAACATCTTCCCAGGGCCAGGTTGTGTTCTGTTTGTACTGTTATTGTTGGGACGTAGACTTGCTTTTTGTGTTCCCCAGACTACGCAGGATGTCGATGGTCCTCGCCATGGGATTGTGACTTTCTCCCCTTCAGGAGATACTCGGCATCTCCATCAGGAACAAACCCTCCAGCCCCTCAAACCACTTCTCTCACGTCTTGGAGAAGTCAGACGTCTCCTTGCTCATAGGACCAATTGTAGTGGTCGTCTGCTCCAACATTGGCCACAGCGAGGCCCTGGGGCAGGAGACCCCCGTAACCGAGGTACTACTCCGCAAAACCAATCGGCCGGATAATGCAAGCAGTCGCTGGTAATATCTACACTGCCTCTCGTCTCATTATTGCTATGCTGCTAGCATTGAGCAACCATGGCCGGCGCAGTACGCCAACCCATAGATATCGCCTCCCTTGAGCGTTATATACAACTGAATGTCCCCGAGATCAAGGTTCCAGTTGATGTGAAGCAGGTACGTTCACTGAAGCACAAGAAGAACTGCCTGGAGGTTCTCGCTCTCGAGGCCTTGGGATTGTTTCTGCCATGAATTCCACCCTCGGCGACAATCTATGAAGAAGTATTCCATTCATTCAAGCTAATAGGATCGAACGTAGTTTGGATATGGACAATCGAATCCCACCTATGAATTGACGGATACGACGGGCACCAAATATGTTATGCGAAAGAAGCCTCCAGGAAAGCTGCTGTCGGCCACGGCTCACCAAGTTGAGCGCGAATACCGGATAATACATGCTCTTGAGCAGACCGATGTGCCAGTACCAAAAGCCTACTGCCTCTGTGAGGACAGCAGCATTGTCGGCACACCATTTTATATCATGTCCTTCTTGGACGGAAGAATATTCGAGGACCCTGCTATCCCCGATGTTTCACCAGAACATAGAGCCGCCATGTAAGCTGGACATGCTGCCGGTAAGATCAGAGGACTGACAAACACTAGGTGGAAAGATGCTGTTGAGACCTTGGCCAAACTCCATCGCGTTGTACCAGCCAGCGTAAACATGGAGAAGTTTGGAAAACCCTCGGGCTTCTACAATCGTCAATTGAGAACGTTCAGTACAATACAAATCGCTCAGGCACAAGCTGTCTCCAAAAAGACAGGCGAACCTGTTGGAAAGATCCCACACTTCGATGATATGGTCAGGTTTTTCGGGGATCCAAAGACTCAGCCAAAGGACAGAAGCACCTTCGTACACGGGGATTATAAGATCGATAACATGGTCTTCCACAAGACAGAACCACGAGTTATTGGCATATTAGAGTACGCATGTCTCATGGGGTCCGCAAAAGACACACTGCTAAAAGTTTAAACAGCTGGGAAATGGCGACAATTGGCCATCCCCTCTCCGATCTCTCCAACCTTCTCTCGCCATTTACAATGACTTCCATCCCCGGCAACATAACCCGTATCAATCCCGCTTTCAAGTCCTCAGCAACATCCCATCCAGGCCTCCCCACAAAAGCACAATGCATACAATGGTACACGGCAGTAGCAGGCTACGACCCTTCACCAGATCTGACATGGAGTGATGCTTTTGGATCGTACAGAGGTGCTGTAATTGTCCAAGGAATTGCAGCTAGGTTTGCTATGGGGTCTGCCAGTTCAGCCAAGGCAGAGGAGTATGCTGTACAATTGAAGCCGTTGAGTGAGGTCGCGTGGCAATTAGTGCAGAGATGGAGTGAGCAGCATAAGGGTGGTTCTAAGCTGTAGGTACAAGTCTTTTCAGTAGAATGAAATCCGAAGAGGCTTTTGTCTACTGTTCCAACCAAATGAATTGGTCAAGGTGTATGGCCAAAAAGAAAGCAAGCTCATGCTATATCATCCTTGCGCAATGATGTATTAGCGAGCTTTGATTTGACTCCTCATACAGTTGAAGACTTGCTACCTTGGGGCATCTACATGACCTCGATGAAACCTTCCTCAACTGTGAGTTGACCTGACGAATCAACCTCTCAATCACTGCGGGCTGCTAATTAATGTCACTCTATCTCATTTCTGAAAAGTGGTCCCTAGCCACACAGGTCCGAAATATTGCTGGAAGTTCGTTGATATCCATTTAGAGTGACTATCAAACAGTGTTCTGAATTGATACAGACAGAAAGGTCAAAGTGCCACCGCCGACCCCGAATATGAGCTCAGATGCAAGCAAGTGGCATGGAAATTTGAGTATTGATTACAACAAGATGATGAGCTGAAGATGATTAAGAAGATTGATTGTAACCTGGGAATAGCTAGGACCCCGTAGGAGACGTCCCTGTTCGACGTACTCCTTTATCTAATGATCAACCAGATTATAGAGGGAGAGATCGGGTCTTTCGTCTTCCTACATCACTATCAATTATCACCGAGTAGTGTGAAAAACATCGAGCTACGAATAACCGCGTCGAATTTACACAACTCCCTAATCCTCCATCACCTCCTCAAGCCTACTCATATCCGGTCCCCTCGCCCACTTAGGCACCCTCCCACCCCATGTCTTCCTAAACGCCTTCCCAGGCTGCTTCAGCTTAACCCTCCCAACTCGCCGGGTTCCATCAAAATCTTCACCATTGTAACGAACATAATACCCACCCGGCGCCAGCCAACACTCCCGCGGCACAAAATCCCACCTCCAAACCTCACTCCCGGGATCAAACCCCTCCCCCAAGTATCCATCATACCAATCCCACTCATCCACTTTGTCCTCAACAGTAAAAGAACAATTACAGCAGGGACAGTGTTTCTTTCCGAATTGCCGTCCGCCAACAATACAGGTCCAACAGTTACAATTTGCTTCTCGGAACTCGAGACCCTGAATCTCTGCGTTCTTGCGTAAAGTGCGTTGTTTCTCGTTTAAGCGATGCTCAAAGGAAGCAGCTAGGTGTTGGGGTATACCGCTGAAGCGAATGGTATGTTTGCTACGTTCAGGACCGGCGATGATGGTTCTCTCGCCGTGCAAATGGATTCCTGGCGCTGTCGTCCCAACAATCTCCCTAACCGCCAATTCCAAATCCGAAAGCGTGAAGATGGTTTCTCTCAATGGTAGTTTCTTGCCCGTGCGAAGTGGAAGCTCAATCTTTGTCTCTGCGCAAAACTTACCGTTCATGTACTCTTCCTTATGCGAAAGAATCTCTCTCTCAAAGAAATACTGATCACTCTCATGACCGTGCCGGTGATGCATTGAATCCTGCCACACCACGCCCAATATTCCTCGATTCCTACGAAGTATGTTGAGAACAGGCGCCCAAACCTGTCCCAACTCACCCCTCCAGTCGGAAAACGTCTCCACCAGTCCCGCAATCAAATCCAATTTCTTAAGATTGGGGAAATGAAGGAGAGTACCAGCAATAACACCAGAATACTGCCTCGACCTCTCCTTCTGAATTAGATCGACAGATTCCTCACCAAAAGCATGATGACCCCACCATCGATCTCCAACAAGAGAAATATGCCGAATCATCTGTCTATGATCCTCCTTCCCAAAGTCCCTCAATAAAGAGGGACGTCTCCAATAATCCACCCTGAACTCAACGTCAACTTCAAAACGATTAAATTCAGCATTCCAATCGTCAGGTAACCCTCCAAACATTTTGTGGCTGAAGCAGAGGAAACAGCAGAAGTGGAATTCGTTCTGGCAGTAGAAGATTTGGACGGCTTCTCTGTGGATTTGCTTGCTCACTCGGAAGAGTGCAAGGTCGCGTCTTTGTGGTTTGAAAGTTCCGTCGTTTACGGTGAGATAGTGTGTTTTTGGAAAGTAGGGGAGGTTGTGACGGGTGCCTTGGGCATCGTAGTCGACGAGGACCATGGAGAGGATCTGGGTGCGAAGTTCTATTGGGAGACTGAGAAAGTCGCGGTAGGGAAGAGTGTCTAGAGACCGAATGAGTGCCATAGTGGTTGGTCTCAGGCTCTGTTCTGACAATGTCGAGGCTGAGCGATGGAGAGGAGGACTAAATATTCGTTTAGCTGTTGAAGACGGGATCAGTGTTCTTAATGACGGTGTTTGCCCGATGCTTTTGAACTAGCCAGGTGTTAAGGTACAGAACCCGCAATGTCGAACGAGTGGTCAAGATAGCACAGAGGCTACATGGTGTGGGACGTAAGCAATTCCCCACCTTGTCTGATCAGCCATGATACGGGCCAGCTCTTGAGTCCTTGATGTTGACTGAGTATTTTCCAGTGCTTGAACGCAATGAAGCTCTGATTGAACTGACCTGAGCCCTGTCGTTTGTATGAGCACGAAATTTCCATGATTGACTTTTTGCTTTGTAAGAGAGGAATGGGGTATATTCTTGTAATAGTCGGTATCGACTTGTAGTGAGTCTCTCAACAAGGCTTTTTATAACGCCAGGTGCTGCCCAATCTCAAGCCGAATGAGCATTAGATTTGTGGCTTACAATTCTCGATATTCTTAATCTCCGCTTGAATGGAGCTGGTTCCCCATTCATCATCGAGAAGGTTAAGGACTGTTGAAGAACTACTACGTGTTGGTTTTCTTAGGTAACGCCATAGCGTCTCGCACCCCTTCTCGAGCCTTTTGAGCCAGCAAAGCATCCACCAGCACAAGAGCGCTCATAGCCTCCACGATTGGGAGAGCGCGTCCAACGACGCATGGATCGTGTCTTCCCTTAGCCTCAAGAACACCTTCAACCTCGTCGTAGGTAGATGTGGTTTGAGGCAATCCGATGGTCGCTGGGGGTTTGAACGCAACTGTAAAGTAGATGTGGGCGCCGTTCGTGATTCCTCCCTGGATTCCTCCACTGTTGTTTGTTTTGGTCGTCAACTTCGCTCGCGCAAGTCCGTCCGCGCCCACAGTGGCTTTCACGAATGGATCGTTATGTATACTGCCTGGGATAGCACATCCGCCAAACCCGGAGCCGATTTCGAATCCTTTCGTCGAAGGTATCGAGAGCATGGCGTGTGCAAGCTTAGCCTCCAATTTGTCAAAGCAAGGCTCTCCTAGTCCTACCGGTACATTACGCAGAACGCAGGTAACTGTGCCACCAATGCTGTCGTGTGCATCGCGGAATTTTGTAATGAGGGCTTCCATGCGCTGAGCCTTGACCAGGTCTGGACATCTTGTTGGAGCGAACGAGTCCACCTTTGCACGCGTTATTTCATCTAACATCTTTAGGAAGCCGGGATTCGTCGACGTGTGTGGGTGCTCGGGTGTCGGAGGAAAGAGGTATTCAGAGCCTACGGAGGATACAAATGCCACGATTTCAACGCCGTAGTGTGAGAGAATTTTTTCCGCCACGGCTCCTGCTGCAACTCTTCCAATTGTCTCTCGTGCACTGGATCTTCCGCCTCCACTTGACAAGATCAGCCTACAGTCTTGACTGGTGTTTTGTCCCTATATGCATACCTCGAGGCCCTCACGCCATATTTCTCCTGATATGTCCAGTCGGCGTGGCTTGGACGAGGGTAGGCGTCCATTGTGTTGTTTCCATAATCTTTGGGTCTGTGATCTTCGTTCATGACCCTCAGTCCAACTGGCGTTCCCAATGTGATTCCATGTTCAGTTCCAGACTGAATCTCCACCCGGTCTTTCTCATCTCGTGGAGTTGATATGGCACTCTGACCGGGTCGACGGCGTGTCAACTGAGGTTGAATATCGGCTTCTGTGAGTTCGAGGAGGGGAGGAACACCATCGATGATTGCGCCAACAGACTTGCAATGACTTTCGCCATATCTGGAGAAAATTAGCCCCCGAAACGTCAATTGAGTCAAGTCGGAACATACGTGTGTACTTTGAAATACTCGCCAAAGGTTGACATGGTGATTGATTGGTGTGGAAAAGTAATACACACTGAGAAATTTTACACCCAACCTGACTCTGGATGACTCCGATTCGGTGGTTCGATGACGGATATTCTGGGGTCTGTGCGGGCTTTACAGCCTTGACCCTGACCTTATTTGTTCAAATCACTTATTTATTTCATCCTCAAGATTCGAATCAGAATGATGGCCGTATATTCCAAACGTCAAACGAAAGGCCAAGTGAAGTGCTTGTCGCGGTCCGGATATTTTCATGTAGCGAATTCAGATATCTATACGGTGCTCGCCAATGGCCAAATCTTGCGTGAAGCTTGTTCTGAGCACAGCAGTTTTCAGTCGTGATATCAAAGAAATTGGAAGAGCAGAAGGACTACGTTCTATTTGGTGGATTAAATGTTATGTATGGATTCACGGCGGGCAATTTGAACAAGATCAGTACCAGCCGGGCTGCAAACGACTTTTATTGCAAATGAACACCTTGTATGTATATAGTGTTCGTAGCAATATACCACAGCAAGTAGCATAATAGATAGCCGACCATCTTTGTCATCAAGCTTTATAAAAACTAGTTATACAAGGGAGGGCCCTCATAATAGCGCCCTGCAGGAGTTGGACTGCAAGTGCCCATTCCAACCCAACTGGAGTATAGATGATGGCCATTTCGAAGAGAGTAACTACTAGCGAAGAAAGAAGTTGTTCGAAGAGACAGGACAAGAGGATACAAGGTTAATTGGCTTTCCTCTTCCTCAATTGCATTTCGCTAGGTCTGACCTGACTGGGCACGCCGTGTCTTCAATTTCGTACCACTCTCAACATCTCGAAGCCAAGGACGAAATCCGCCTCGGTGGTGTGCCGCGTGAGACTGTTGCACCAAGAAAAGATGCATCGAAGAGTTGACCAAAGAGGATGAGAGAAACACGGAAGCCTGAGGAGAAAACGCGGTGATAAATATAACCATATCACGAAAAAGACTCGTCAGCATCCAAACTCGGAAGCTTGAAATCTTGGCAACGTCGGATGAAATGTTTTCAACGAACGGAATCCCCATAAGGCATCGCTGTGTGCAAGCCCCCACGACTCCCCAGATTCATGCCAGGGCAGAAGGAGAGCGCGTCGCCATGGCACGAAATCTGTAACCCTGTCTGGGGCTGGCGTCATGCTGTGCCGGTGGGTTGTGTGAGGACAGATTTGAGCTGCAAGGCTGAGTCACTGGAGGATGCGAGACGTGGTTCGCCGTGGTATGGGCTCATGCGCGCTACAGGTTGACATTGTGAGTGGTCCGCAGCAAGACATTCTTCCAAACTGTACACATGAGCAATATTTGAGATCTTAATCCTTGAATGGTGATGCAGGGCGTGCAGGACTGAATGTAGCAGGGAGTCGATATATGCGTCGTCGATGTTGACTGGAAGAATGCGGCGGGAGGACAGGAAGAGGAGGGGAAGAGGATGGAAATTGATGGGTCCCTGATCAGAAAGGCTTGCGGCGATTTTGGGGGCTAGCGTCGCTGACCGGAAGCTTGGTTAGGCAAGCGGACAAACTGGTTACACCGACTCGTATGGGAGAAGAACGAGTAGGATAGCAGCTGAACACGTCTGAAAAGGCGGACAGAACCCTTCGGAGGAGAGAGGCTAAAAGCGCACGATGATGGAACGCAAGTGGACATCTGTTCTGTTGCGAGGGTCTCGACAGCTTGAAGCTGGAGTAATGGAGGGATTCGGTTTAAGTTGTCTACTGTGTACTCGGACTCTCGGAGTTTAGAGGTTGATGATGCTCCGCCCGCGATATTAGAGTGCTTCGCTGGTGTTCATTACGTGGTGACTAATCAAGATGTTTGAATGCATGATTTTGGGTCGAGGACGACTCGAGGTCTTCTTCTGTAACAATCAGATGGCTGGTAGTCTTATTAATCCCTTGCACCATGCCACTTTGGGCGAAGATACCGTACTCACATCTTCAACGTAAAGTCTGTCTAATCATACACTGCGCCTCACATCTAGGCAGCAACATTCGTATAGCTACCTAGAACTCGACACCTCAACAACCACCCTCAGTCTCCTTCGCTTCCTCCTCCTTCCATTGACCCCGTCCCTGACTTCGCCTTCTTTCCCCATCCACGCCTTATACATCTTGGACAACTCGCCCAGAGATCCTCACTACTACACCACCTCTTGCCGCTTCGCAATAGCAGAGACACCGTCTGGCCATTCTTACCGTCACTATACCACCGCATTGCTATTGTCACAGCTCAACTAGTCACCGCAGTCTATTCGCGGCCTCAGCGAACTGTGTACCCTGCACCTTTCGCAGAGCCAAAAGTCGCCCTGAGGATACCACCTTCGGACGACTTGGTACATTGCAGCTGGCATATTCAATGAGAAGGAGCTTGCTCGATCGCCTTTGAAGCATCTCCACGTATCCCAATCGAGTCCATTTCAAAAAGGTACAAAAGCTTCCCAAGCCAGGTCGGAATATCCCACACCCTCACCCCATTTCCTAATCAGGAAAGCGGGCACAGTTGCCGCTTCTCTCGCTGGAACTACGGGCTGTGTCTTTCAATTTCAACCTTGTGACTCACATTCCACTACGCTCATTCGATACACCCCGGAATCTTGCAGCAAGCTAACCCTTATCTCCTCCGACAGACTGGATCAGTTGAAAGGCATTCTCAGCAATGGCCTCACCTTCCGTCCATCCCCGTCGCCGGCCTCAAAGAGCCATGACTCCCCCTTCTGAGTCCCATAACATGACGCTCCGCAAGAGCCAGACCTTCAACGCCCGTACAAGTATCTCGACCGATCTGGGGAGTCCTGTTGCCCATGCACGATACATGCCCAAACGTTCACCCACTTCACCCAAAGCTCTTGAAGATCTCGTCAATGAGGGTGAGCTTATTGCTGCCCATACATCTGACGTCGCCAAACTTCTCAAAGAATTTGACGACAAGATCAGCGGCCTCTCGCCTGTCCATGGCAACGCCAGTATATTGAGTGACAAGGACGTTCTAGCTGTGCCCAGCTTCATGGTGCAGCAGGTCAACATTCCAGAGCCAATGGACATCGACCCAAAGCCGGCTGTTGTTGACCATCATCACGATTCCGACAGTGGCCTCGGATCGAGTGTTGCCAGCTCAACAATAGGTATTATTGTCCCCACCACTATTGTCACACCTATTGTCACCGACAATAGGAGCCCGAACACAATAGCGCCAATCACTAACATCCATAAAGAACACGCATCTCGCCACTCTCGTGGCTCCGCGAGATCTATAGCTTCAACACATTCTACCATTACCTCTTCGGCAACCTCTCTCGGATCTCCTCAGCCCCACCAACACTTCCTCAGCAAAGACGCCATCCGTCACATCAAGAAGCAGATCGTCGAGCCAATACTTGATGAAGAATCTCTCAAAGAGTTCCATCCATTGATCGAGGACATCCCTCGTCGAATCGGCGCTCGATTCATATCCAATCTTCGAGATCTCGAGAAGACGCTGTTCTTCCTCGCACCTGTAAGTCCTGGTATACTTGATTCTGCTCGTGCAATGGCTCATGCTTTGCTCGATTTCAAGGATTTCTCTTCTTCGCCAAAATCGTTCCTCCAATTCTGCGAAACCTCGATCCAGTGTCTCCACAACACCGTCGACTATCTTTGCGAACGCGATCAACGACTCCCGGCCGACAGACCTTACACTAACAACTACTTTCTTGATTTGGTCGAACAGATCCGCAGATACGCCGAAATCATGGCTCGCACCCGCGCCAAGAAAGAATCCGGTGAAGAGAAGGACGAAATGGATTATAGTTCGTACGTCAATCCTGGCTCACTTGTCCCCTTTCGGCTTGACGGCTCTGACTCACCTTGGAGCCTGAGTCACCCCTGTCATATAAATCCCTACTCTTCTTCTCCCCAAAACAGTTCGACTCTTTCATCAAACACTCACTTACCTTTATCGAATAGTGATGAAGAAATTGTTCTCGAAGGCGGACTGAGCAAGAACGGCAGGCCCGCTGAGCTTGTGCGAAAGAAGGATGGTAAACTGATTCCACTCTCTGAACGCAGCGGTCTCGACGTTGCCAAAGGTAGCTCGTCGTCGTCGTCAAAGCGTCCTCTTTCGGACGACTCCGAGATGGATGACGAAATCCTTCGCTCCATGGCGCGTCGTCGCAAGTCCGATAAGCCTGGAGATGTCATGCACCCTTGTGCTGTTTGCGCCAAGGAGTTTAAACGTCCTTGCGACTTGACCAAACACGAGAAGACTCACTCTCGACCTTGGAAGTGCCCCGAGCTGAAATGCCGTTACCACGAACAAGGCTGGCCAACCGAGAAGGAACGCGACCGTCATGTCAACGACAAGCATTCTCAGGCTCCCCAAATGTACAAATGCAAGTTCCCACCTTGCACCTACTCGTCCAAGCGTGAGTCAAACTGCAAGCAGCACATGGAGAAAGCACACAACTGGCAATACGTGCGCTCGAAAAGCAATGGTCGCAAGAAGAACGGTGAGGCTTCTGGAAGCAACCGCACCTCTTCCGAACCCCTCACGCCGTTCATCCAGACCCCTCTCTCTGCTACTCACCATAACTTCTCATCTCCAGAGAGTCCATTCTTGCAGTCACCTTCCATGCAACCTGAAAATAACTTCGGTGGCTATGGAGGGTATTCATACACTCCAAGCGTATCCAACGAAAACCTCTTCACAGCATACGATACTCGTCGCGAGTCTGTCACGACAGCAGGCTCTGCCATGACTTACTCGTCATCGAACTTCTCACCTGCCCAGGGATTCAACTCTGCTTTCGAAGAGGCTCTTCACACCCCAGAAGATGTCAACTTCAATGATAGTATTTTCGACAATACTGCCATGACCTTCTTCGCAGCCCAGCCGGCGCAGCAACCCACGCCAGCCATGAGCGTTAACTTCGACTTCAATGACCTCAGCACCGGCCTTGGCTCCGCCAACGCCCAACACCTTTCGCCAGCTGCCATTCCAGACGTCACATTATACTCGCCTCATCAGAACGATAACACGCATTTCGATGAGGCATTGGGAATGACCGGTGGCGAAGATATGGGCTTCGGACAGGACTTCACCCTCTTTGGCGGTAACACTAGCGCTGACATGGCCAACGTCGCTGCTCAGCAGTGGTTCCCAGATACCTCCAACTTTGGAAACATCGGAGGTCAGTTTGATAGCATGTTCTAGTTGATTTTCGGGACCTTTGCGACTATTCCCGCTCCCCTCCCCCGTTACTTGATTTCGATGGGTTGGTGGGTTGAGATTGCATGTATATATAGGCGTCATTTAGGCGTCATTCACGACTTGTAACGATGAGGGAAAATATGTTAGGATGGAAAGCGAAGCAAGAAGACTTTGCGTATCAGGAGGATCATTTTATACGTCGGCCCGCTCCATTCTTGATGAAAACAACAGAAAGAAAATGCCACCAAAAAGGACACCCTATCTGCAGTTTTCAGTCTTGGTTGTGCCGGCGGTTCTCTCATCTGGTGGAGGCAATTTCAAGGAGGAAATCTCAAGGAGGCAAGGATGGGACGAGGGGATTATTCATATGGGATCATGGTGCTTTCCTCTTTCTTCCGTAGTGCACGTTGTAGAATAGATAGGTGGCTTTGGGGGATGACCCAAAATTGAACAAACCAAACTTGTATAAGTCATGTTCCCACTTACATGCGCAACTTGAGTGACAAGAAACTACAATTATTAGCAATGAGAGATTCAAAAGAAGTAATGTGGTTGTGGTGGAGATGACCTGTGCGCCTGAGGTGTCACCTGAAATTGTTCCGAGCGGTGAAAGCGTCCATGACGTGCTATAATTTCACTTCCTGGCCTCGGATCGTCAGGCGACTTCAAGCGAGCTCGTCGCCCTGATGCATTTTTCTGGAACCCAAAAGAGATCATCTTCGGCGCCTTCTTGTGTGGGCGATTCGTGAGGAGACTTCTTCACTCCACCGCTGAGGGGATAATTCCAAACTTTTATCAAAATGACCTTCGACAGAATCGTCATAGTAGGCAAACCCGGCGCCGGAAAATCAACGTTGGCAACCCACGTCTCCCAAAAGTTCCAGTTGCAAAATATCGAACTAGACGCTCTCAGCTGGGAAGCCAAATGGACGCAAATCTCGGCGCCGGTCATGCGAGCAAAGGCCGACCCACTCCTCCCTCCCAATGGCCACTGGGTCGCGGATGGAAACTACACGAAGCAGGTTCAAGATATTGTTTGGCGACGCGCTCAAACGCTTATTTGGTTAGACTATCCGTTGCATGTTGCGTTGTGGAGGGTGCTGAAGCGGACGGTGGTGAGGATTTGGACGGGGGAGGAGTTGTGGAATGGGAATCGGGAGACGCTTGCACATCTGTTGGCATCGTTGAGACCGGATGATAATTTATTCGTCTGGTGTTGGAGGATGCATTGGAAGCAGCGGGAGGAGTTTCCTATGGCTTTTGGGAGGGAGGAGTTTAGGCATTTGAAGGTGCTCAGGTTTAGGAGTCCGAGGGAGATGGAGGAGTGGGTTGGAAGTTTGTGAGTTATGGCGTCTCGGTCAACAGGTTCCAACTTGCGGTGTAGTGGAGGACCACCTGCAGTGAACCGGTACCGATCAGGTGGTCTTACCGTGTATTCTATCGTTAGGTACCTAATCATGGTTAGACGGAGATCTAGCCCGGGCCTTTACAATCCAGGTTGAGGAACCCGAATTTGGAAATGCCATATCATTATTACATGCAGAGCCCTCCACGTGGTGAGTCCTACCGAATAATGACTGCCAGTACCGCCTCTTTGGCTTTCTTCTCCCAACAATACCCTCAGCGCGGATATGATCTATCCTACAAACACATTACACACCTTTGAAGGCTCAGTCAATGGCAACCTCTTCGGTTTGGAAAGCCTTTGTGTTGATTGAAGCTGCGAGCAGGTCGTTGTAAATTGCAGTGGCTTCGATGAGCGCGCAGCCGATAAGCTTACCTAAGATACTCGTATCACATACCTAATCACTATCAAGATTATTGCTTATCAAAGGACAAAGCATCTTGTTAGAGGCTGTCGATCAATACCTACATCCAGAAGCTCCGTCTGCTTATCTGCCCGTGATAGGCAGGAACGTTGTACACCATCATCGGTCCTCATCTGTCGTCACAAAGCCGTTTCCGAGCAATTTCCCCCCTCCCTAAACCAGGAAGTATAAGGTCCAGCCCTCTTTCAGTCCAGCTTTTAAAGGGTCTTTAAAGTCTCCTATCAACACGATGCCTTGAAAACCCGTTGCGGGCCATACAATGCCATCGCGCGTGGATCCGGTAAGAGGGGCATTGAAAGATCGTCTGGACGTGAAGATATCAGGACTATGTCAGAAAGACATTGCGACCAACATAATAAATGTACGTCTGAGTGATGGGGAGAGGTGCTAGTATTCTTCTTCCACTTCAGCATCATATACCTATTCTCTGTTCCATTTAACTATTCAACATCGGTGAGCTCACCATTCGAGTTATCCAGCTTCTTCTTTGGTTCCACGGGTCAAACTCCCAGAGGATCCGTGAGCGGGCATCGACAATCTCAGTGCCCACACATTGCTGAGAAGCTGGTGGTTTGAAAGTCATACTTCTTTCCAAAACCCAGCATCTCCCTCCACTGATCCACAAGACCTCGTTGCTTCGATACCTTGCCATTATCTGGTACTTCATCATCCACCATCATGCCTCTCCGAAAACCACCACCATCAAATTTGAAGCGCTCGCAATCTATCCGGGAGGACACAGGACGTCGACCGACTCTTCCGTCCATGGCGACCATGGCCGCAGTACGACCGGAATTTGGTCCAAGCACGACCTTGGACGATCAACCCACCTCACCTGCATTATACATGCACGGTTCACATCAAAGCACAGGTGTTACCTTCATCGAAGAACCGGATCAGCAAATCAGACCATCGAACCCTCTTCAAGGTCTCTGTCGGGGAGACAGCGGGGTATATTCACCGCCAGGGCCTAATCCGCGATGTCGAAGCGTGTACGACATCGTTCACTATGACTTTGACCACGACACAACCCTCTATAACCATTCCCAAGTACAATGTCAGGAGATCGACCATCCGACACCACCAATGAGCATACATGAAAGCAAGGCCTTAGCATACGACGGACCAGATTGGCAGCCCCAGATCTATGACGACGAGGGGCCATTCATGAAGCTCAAGAGGCGAGTGAGTATCGCGGGAAACAGGATTGGAGACAACATTCGCAGGCGTGGTGGAAGTCTCAAAAGAAGGATGAGTAACCGGCTTGGCTTTCAACAGTTTCCCGATGAGGTGGTGTATGTTGCCAACCCGCACCCGACACCAAGGTTTGAGGATAGTGAGAGTATTGACGACGGCGCTCGTCATGATACTGGAATGATTGTTTTTAGTAGAGTTCGGTATGAATCATGAGTCGCAGAGATATGGCTCTATGGCTGCATCTTGGAAAGTTGCTCCGAAAAGTATCGGCATTTCGTTTGTTATGAAACTATTGGGTCGTTCATTAAGCCACTGGTGGCCTGGAGTTGGATTTTGGGGGAAGATATCCACTCTTGTACTGATTTACGTCTGCCCAGAATAGCGGCAGCGAGCTTTGCATTGCTGAATGGGAAAAAGTCCATTCATCTACTTCTCTGAGATGGAAATTCACTTTTGTTCTTGGTGATCTCGTGTTTCAACTCACATGATGCTCGCGTGGCTACCAGCTGCCACCACGGGATGTATTCAACTTGAACTTCAACATCCCTTCAACTCCAACTCCAATCATTCATCTGATCTTGTTGTCATCCTCACAATGGGGCCTACGCGTACGACAAGTCCAGCTGCCCTTCTCTGGGCGCACCAGCTCAAGCGCGAGCACCAGCATCTTTTGAACCGTATCAAGGCGCTTGAGACAGCTAACTCAATCCTTATCAGCCGAATGGATATCACCGAAAAGCAGGCAAAAGAGACGGCAAAGTCGATCGGCTCAATCAATGGGCTCAGCGTGAGGGTTCGAGCCATCGAGGAAGACGATAACAGCCAACAACAGCGGTTTGAACAACTAGATCGCGACAGAGGTGAGCGGTTTGAGAAGCTAGGCGACGGAGTTAAGAAGGTTGAAAAGCGCCTGCAGAGTCTGGAGAAAGATATAGATGACCGCGACGAAGACAGCCAAGAGAAGAGGGAATGCGCTGCAAGAGAGAAAGCGCTTCTCGTTGATCGACTGGATCATTTGGAGAAGGAGCATGCTAATCTCAAGGAGACGGCCGCGAAGGGTGAGAAGCTCACTCGCAAGGATGACGCCGCCAGCACAAAGGTACTGAACAGAAGGATTGAAGCGCTGGAAGCTAGACACAAAGAGGAGGGGGCCAAAGCAAAGAGCCTGCTCGACAAGTTTGAGAAGATGGAGAAGGTTTGGTCTACCACGCAAGACCAATTGAAGAGGACGCTGGATAAGATAGAGACTGTATCGTCAGCTCCTGAGCGTGTGGCCTCACCTCGGCCTACACCTCACATTGCTTCGTCCTCGCCGTCCACAGTGGTTCAGGTTCCTGAAAGCCCTTTGGCTGGGAGGCAGACACGAAGGTCAGCGGCTGTTCACTCTGATCGGCGCTGCAACGTGCTAACAAAACCATCAGCAGAGTCCAGCCTGAGCCAAAACGAGCGAAGCTTGTGCACAAACAGCTTGAGCCCAAGGAGACGAAGCAAGCTCAGCAAGCACCCAACTTCGCGAATGCGAAGCAGGCACAGAAGCAGACTAGCCCGCGGAAAACTCAACCACTCAAAGCAAAGCAAACAATTCGACAGCCAGGACTACGAATCGCCGAGCAACAGAAACCAAGACAAGTACGCCAGCAGCCTGATTTACAAAACACCCAGCAGGTGCGCCAGCACAATCTCAGGAATCGCGTGGCTGATTCTCAACCCGCCAAACCTTCGACTCGAGGCAAACCCAAGAAACCTGACCAGGTTCCACAGGCGCGGCCACGGCGACGGATTATCCTGAGTCCACTACCGTCGCTCGATGAATTCTGAAATGCTTCCGCTTTGCTTATCGGCGCTTTCCATGCTCACCGAGAGGTCCTCAGAGTTTCTGCTTCTAAGTCATGTACTTTCGGTAAGTCTACGTCTCTTTGAAAGTATACCCACCCTCTTTGTCAACGACCTCAACTTCAATCCTCGCCTCTTCAATCTCCTTCCCATCAACACTCAATCCGCATCTCATGATGTCTCCGGCCTTCACTTGTCCTACACCCTTAGGCGTACCTGTCAGCACAATATCATCCTTCTCCAGTGTCATAACTCTGCTAATAGCTTGCAGTTGCCGCGGTATCCTGTAAAGCATGAGCTCGGTATTATCTTGTTGCTTTATTTCTCCATTCACGCTGAGATGGAGCACTACGTTGTGCGGATCTGGGATGAGAGACTTGGGGATGACGGCGGAAATGGGACAAAATGTGTCGAAGCCTTTAGCAATTGTCCATGGGAGACCCTTTTTCTTTGCTTCGTCTTGAACGTTGCGACCTGTGAGGTCTATGGCGAGGACGTAACCTATACGCAGTTCTGTTAGTATTTGAGCCCGTACATATATCCTATGATATTCGAGATTATCTATATGCATTCCGAATTCCTGGCTACGTAGAGTGGAGTATACATACTCTCAATCAGCCCAACAGCACCTTTCTCTCCAGACACTTTCTCGTCGAAATCCGTCACTTTCTTTCCCATAACCAGACCCAACTCTACTTCAAAATGTGTTTTCACACCGCGCGGGAGGAGGACTGGACCGGATTTAGGTGGGAGGAGGGTTGTTGGTGGTTTTAGGAAAAAGAAGGGTTGTTTTGGCGCGGTATTTTTGAGCTCGGTAATATGGTCCGCGTAATTGCGACCTATACATATTATCTCCCATACAGTCAGTTATAGAATGGAGTAGAGAAGGAAGAGGGCGCATAGGATACCTTTCGGCAGTTTCGCGCGAGGGAAGCAGCCGTAGCCATTCTTGCGACGGAAGCAGCTGTCAATTAATTGGATCGTTCGAAGATGACCAGCACCTCTGAGAATTGTAATTGCGACGTCTTGGAGCGAGAGCGCGGGTTTGCTGAGTGTGTTTTGGCGTCGTTGTAGGTACTGCCAGTGCTTGTGGTTAATAAGTCCGAATCGGAGTCGCTTTCCAATACGGGGCGGTTTCCTTCGGCTTCTCCACGCGGCTCTTCTTCCGATGATAAGGCAGTTCTGACTGGGTCGAGTTTGGAATGGGGTTGCGAGAGGGATGTGTATATGGACCAGAGTATTGGTATGAGGAGGAGCGTTATTAAGCCGCAGACGTCGGTGGTGAATGTGAACATCCTTTCTCCGAAACTTGGCTCGAGGAACTATCTCGTGCAAACAACAACAACGACAACAACGAACGAGCAAGCAAGCAAGGACGCGAGGACTGGAAGATGAAGGTCGCGCAGGTTCTCAGTGATCTGACGAGTCTAAGAGTTTGCGTGAGTAGTCGTTGCCTTCTTTTCTATTCTGCCCTTTGTGCCTTCTAATTTCCTTTTCTCCCTTTTTCAGTCGAGGATGGGGTGTTGTTCCGTGCTCTAATTGCCACGACACTTTATACGGTGGATGGGCGATTATTCATTTGGCCTTTTCTTCCTTCTCGCCTCACTCCTGTCTATTTCCCCAGTTTCAGTAAAATTGCACATCGTGGTTCTCCTCCCAGGTGTCCTTGAACGTGTGGAGTTCTAACGGTGATGACGCTTGTAGGATCAAAAAGCAGCTTTGGATCTTGTTTCGGCCCGTCCTGGGACTGCCTCCACGGATACTGGGTCGGTTGAAGCTGTTAGACAACGTACTGCGGCTTTGCTTTCTGGTACCAAGGATGAGAATGATCCGGATCTTCAACGGGCTAAGGATTTGGTGGAGTTGCATTATGCTGTCAAAGTCAAGCACTTGAGCAAAGGGACTGGCGGGGTGGAGGCGGATGAGAGTTTGGAGGATGCGAGACATGCTGTCAAGGTTGCTATGGAGGAGATGATGCGTGCATAGGATGGTGAAGATAAGTTTGAACTGCTTTAGAGCACGATGATGCAGATGGCGATGGTTGATATGAAGTTACGAGGTATGAAATATTCTCTTTATGCGGTGTGTTTGCTAACCAGAATCGATGGTAGTATACGATATGCACGAACTATTCAATGAATCATGATTCAGAGACGGCTGCTGGTACTTGGCAGAAGGACGAACAGACAGGTTTGATAGCGAAATTGAAGGCTGATTTGTCTTTATGCGGACGACTCTGAGGTCTTTCTCATTATCGGCACACAGGCTGCAACAACCTGAAGCCATTGCGGCAAGGGCTGTTTTTTCGTTGACAAAAGCCTGATATCCGTGTGAGATTGTCAGCTCGAAATCTAAGCGACAGAGACTTGGATTTTTGATAATAACGAGTCTGATGAAAACCACCAGCGTGCCTATATACAGACATTGCGCCACAGGCCCGGTCTCCCAGACCCAGTCTATGAAGAGTAAGCGTCTCATTAATAAGTTGTCACGGACAATCATATCGATGGTAAGCATGCGCGAATTGAAGACTTATGGGTTCATCTTAACTAGTGCTGTGGATAAGGGTGGACATTTGACTTTCTTCTCCCAGGCATAAGTATGGGTAGAAGAATGACAGAAGACTCTAATTCCCACAGGACAAAATCATCCCAAATATAATCTGCCTGTTTACAGCGACAAACACTACATCAAATGCCTGATAGCACTGTACCCGTAATGCCACCCAGAAAGGTTCGAAACTGTGTAGGATTCGGCCTCGACCATCATACAATGTCCAATCCAAAACCCAACTCGTTCTACCCCGGTACCAAGCTGACCTCATTCTCGAGTCTCCCACAAGAGCTACGTCAAGCCATTCTTCTATACACCTGCGAGGGCGACAACACTCCCGATTCCTGTGGTTGTCGCCACCGCAGGTTCAGAAAATACTGGTTAGCTACGCTCAGAGAGGTAGACGACCGACATCTTGACGACATAATCTACGTGCAGAAAAAATGGAGCCAAAGATTGAGTCCCAATTGCGAGTTTTGTGGTAAGTGACTTCCAACGCAATGTAAACCACCAACGTGTTTTGCTCACAGTCCTATGGCTCGGGGGTATGGCTAACTTCTGACAGATACTAAAGCTTTGAGGTGGCAGACCTCTGGTTACCCTCTCTTCGATTACTGGAACCCTTTTAAGAAAGTAGATTTCAGAACTCGGGCTGAGATCATCGAGGATGTGCCAACATCGAGGCGTAGAGCCAAGGGTCGATTTTGTCGCTCGGAATACCTTCTCAACTGCGCTGAACAGTGGTGTAAAGGTTGGATGATCGATGCGGTGGAGCGCACTTGAAGTGGAGGAACAGATTTTGGTAAAAAAGACTTGAGAGCATGAGTCCCAGAATCACAGCGACTTCGGAGAATACGGTGCGCCCTCTCCTGCATCATTTTTTCTTCCATGGATCGATGTCGATACATTCCTGGCGTGTGGTCGATTCGGGATCGCTGGAGAAACAGCGACATCTCTCTCGAATCGAAAATGGTCGAATACGGAGAGACAGTCGATATCTCGCACGTTCCAGGATGCGTCAAAAGCCGTGGCGCCCTCAGCGAGACCTCGAAGAGTCTCTGAAAGAACTCCCATATCGACGCATCAGGCCGGCAATAAAATGCTCTCACCCTCTTCTCGAATACTACGATCCAGTTCTGAGTTTCTGGGTGCAGAAATGTCTGGCAGGGGCTTTCTAGGCGCGACACCTTCGCCATCCTATGATATTGTCTTTCTTGATATCAATATCGATGAACCTTCTGGCGATGCTCTTCTTTCAAACTGCTGGGGAATTGTCCATATCCATCTCGAATCGAACTCATCTGTTTCAGATGGAGATATCATGAAATAAACGACTCTACAGCGCTCCTTCCAAAGTATGAACAGCCATGGTACCTATGCTCTCCTCTTCCCTCACAGAAACTCTACTACCCAGCATCATCAAAGTCACTCAAAAGCATCGCCAAACGATATTATAGCCTCTCCAGACAAGCCCAGGTATTTTTCCTACCCTCAAAATCCCCCAGAGCATTACAGTAACGCAGAAAAACCACAACCAGATGCCAAAAAGAAACCCATCGCCATTCCCATCAACTCAACAACCCCCACCAAAATGCCCACGCTCCTCAAAGACGTCAACTTCTCCCAATACAGCGTGTTCAGCGACATGGACAACCACGACCACCCCAACAATCCTCACCCTCCCCCCCGAACTCCGTCAACAAATCCTCCTTTCCTGCTACGACGCTCGCCACGAACAAATCGCAACGCGCCTCGCCAGCAGCCTGCAACGGTTCCAAAGGGCAAACACATACGATGTTCTGCGGGACGTGGTAGTCAAAACAGAATGGGCATTTCAAATCTGGCTCACTGGTTCAGTACAAACAGCGGTGCCTCAATTGGCGAATGATATCGAGCATGTAGGAAAGGTAGTGAGGGCAAGACAGGAACGGATAAGCCATTTGTTGCGGGCCCGCCGCTTTGTGGAGATGTGGGTGGGTTGATTGGTGCTTGGTGGCTTGGTTGCTGTTAGTTGGTTATGGCTTTGGCTTAGCAATGAATTATTGATTGACTGCAGTGGTGCTCTGCTTTTGCGGAGACTGTGAGACACCTCTAGAGTAGGAGAACCCAAACTCGAGATTGATATCCATGAATTTCTAATGCCCTCTAAAAAAGCTTTCAAAATTCTATTCATGTCAGTCATAAATTGGCTTTTGTTGGCCTTGCAAGTAGTGCGTTGAAGGATACTGACTGATGGCGAACGTAGGGGAATCCAAGGCGCAAAACATCCCCATTAAAAGGATACATGCCAATCTCAGGTACAAATGAGTTGCTGTGTTGTTGAACATCTCTAGGATCAGTGCGTATGCTTGTAATTGAACTTGGGACAGATTTGCCCCTGAGAATGTTGAAGAGCCCGCGTACTCTTGTTGGTGCTGGTTTTTTGTTGATCAGGGAGTACATTGCTCTTGGCCAAGATGGCCAATTGTCGATTCCTTGATCTGGTTCCTGATGGAAGGAGTTATAAAGGACTTCACTGACACTGCGGTTCAAAGAATGCAATCACAAATCTATCCTTGGTGCACAATGCCCATCGTACACTGCCAAAAGGACCCGAAATCCGAATTGGCGTAACTGTCTGAACAACTACCATGGCATCAATTCAGCAGAACCACTCAATCCTCCACAGATTCAGTTGCCAATTTACCCTCAGCCGGTGCCTGGTCCTGGATCTTCACCTTCCCCACTTTATCAGCCAACGAGTCGGTCTCAGACTTCTTCGCCGACTTGGCCTCCGATGCTGTCGCTGTCTTCTCCTCGCAATCTTTCTCAGCCTCCTCTTCGCCCTCATCATCCTCTGGAATTGCCTCGTCATTCTCTACTTTCCGAATCTCGTCATTGCTTGCAACGCTCATGTCGCTGCCTCTGTGTGTCATTTGTGGTGCATCCGACTTCTCAGGAACGGTTTCGGGCGAGGTTGGTGATTTGATGCCTTTCAGCGAGGTTGGATCTGGCGATTTTAATCCTGGTGTAGCTGGGAGAGGTACGGATGTGGGCGAGAGAGGTGTCTTCGTTTGGAGAGGTGCTGGTTGCGATATTTCTTTCTTTTCTTCTTCATCAGCGTCACCAAACAGAGCCTCGTCTATCTCGTCATCGTCTTCATCGCCGAAAAGGGCTGCCTCGAGTTCATCGTCGTCTACATCCTCGTCGTCATCCTCCTTTGCCTTCTTCTCCGATGTAGTGTTGGCCGGTGCTGGTGTCGGTGTTGCAGGCTTCGGTTTCAATGCCGCTGGAACGATCTTCTTGTCCTTCACAGCGGTGGCAGCTTCTTGGGCCAGTTGTGCCATTGTAGAGCTCACACCCGCTGGAGCTTTGTTCTCCTGCGATACCACATTGCCATGGGAAGATGCACTCGCTGCCTTTGTTTCTGGTTTTGAGGGCGTATACTGTACGGAGGGCGTGCTCGCGGAGGTTTTCATTCCTTGAGCGGGAGTAGTCGTGACGGAGGTAGCTGTGGTGGCCACCTCACCAATTGCATCTTTCAGCTCACCGAACTCGTTCCAGTCTTCTACTTGCTCGAGATCCTGTTGTGAACCTTCAGTCTGTAGCTCACACTCTTGGGACGGGGTTGTTGAAGCGTGAAGGCGTAAGGACGTACAGCAATGACAAATCCCTCCTTCACAAGAAGTGGTAGCTTCTTCCCCCTCGCCCTCCTCTGGAAAAGCTTCTTGGCCCCTTCGTTCGTGGCCGTATCGACGTACGAGAAGGGAATTCGAGCGGCCTTTAAAATCGTCTCAATACGTGAGGTAGCCGTGATAATGTGTGAAGAACCAGCTGTCAAGGACGTAAACAGATAAAGGGCCGGATCATCTTCCCATGATTTCAGCTCCATAGCGCGGTTAACAAGTACAATTGACCTCGCTCTGCAGATGTGTCGCTCAAGCTTTTCGGAATTCGGTTCAGCAAGGTAAGTACTGTTGTTGATCGTGGTGGGGTCTACTAGTGGGGGGAATAGCAACCTAGAAGAGCGTGTGATTGCTGGCTATTCGTGTTATGAGTCTTTGAAGGGTGTAGAGCTGCGCAGTTGAAATAGCTTGCTTGAGATCTGAATGTTGAATTGTGTAGTGTACCAGCTGCTGTTATGGATTCGAAGACGACCCCGGCCATTACATGTCACCTCACGTGCACCGTTTGATAAGCTGACGCTTGACTTCCTTCGAAGGCCGTTTCAAGCTCGATAAGGTAGAAGGTTGGAAACGTCATGCGTGGAACTTCATGCTCAAGCAAAGAACGACTATTATTATCTACAATGCTGCTTCGCATCGCTTCGTCGCTAAGCCTATGGAGAATATACACCTGTCGAAGAGCACTACACGCAAAAAGAGCTTGGACCTTAACACTCTAGAAGCACTGGTATCAAATTATGCCAATAAGGTCAGAAGACAAAGGAAACCACCACAAGATCCACCATTCTTTAGTCCTCGGCACCATCACCATTAGAGGTAGTGCCGTACTGCTGCTGCCTCTTCTTAGAACGACCAGTGATATCCTGCCAAGTAGCATTGAACCTGCGTCCGGTACTCGCAAGAAGGCCTTCCTCTTCTTCCTCTTCAAGATCTGCATCCATTTGCTCGCTGTCAAAGTGAGGCGTCCTGAACAGGGTCGTGACAAACACGATGAGGTAGACGGCCAAGAAGCCGAATTGGGCCCAGAAAAGTACAACACCGAAGAATGGGAAGTTGACAGTAACGCGGTTGATGAACGTGCTGACAACACTTGGTGTACACACTTCCTTCGCAATTGGGTTGGTAGAAAGCTCCGAGCATTTGCGAATGGCGCTCTTGTGGTCGGAGCAATCTGGTTGCTCGCCAGGGTGCTTTGGGGGCAAGTCGCAGTATGTTTGAGGTCCCCAGGTGGCATATTGTGGTGCGACCATCATAGCCACAGAGTAATTAATGGCCAAAACAATCAGCGTGAGAAGGACGGTTGCCAAAAGAAGCGCCTGAGGGGAAGTTCTACCCTTGCGGATCTTGAAGATCGTGATCCAGAGGAACCGAATGCCAACAACGGCGATTCCAACGACGGAGGAGGTGAATAGGAGAAGAACGAGAAGGAGGAAAATGACGTAGTCGATCGGGAAGATCTTGGCGCTTATTACCATCAACCAGTTGACAGGCTGGAAGATATTGATATGTCCTAAAAGGTAGCCGCATTTAACGCCGCAGATTGAGTTCTTGGCCTTATCGATACCAGTAATGAGCATGGAGGTCCAGATGATCAAGGTGATGATGATGAGCAGGAAGCCACCGATGAGTTTGAGAGGGCGGAATACTGCTTCCGTCTTCAGCCAGGCCCTCATGAACCAGGACGACCCTTCACCACGAGTTTCGGCTGCGAGACGCTCTCTTCGGACTAGCGTGCGTTCTTCTCGAACAAGGGCTTCAAGCTCACGTCGGTCGCGAGAATCAAGCCCACCTTCGCGCCCTTCATTTCGACCCTCAAGCTGGCGTTGCCGTTCACGGTTTTGCTCAAGTTGAGTCGCAGTATTTTCAGCAAGTGTTGGTGCAGAGATAGATGGAGCTGACTTGATCAATCGAACTGGCAGAAGAGCAAGACCAGCCGCGGTGTATAGAATGTAAACAAACGTGCCGATGGTAATTAGGAGGCCTAATGCGAAGGTCAAGGCGCGTTCGCCGTCTGCAGTGCAAGTTAGCGTTTGGCACTGAGTTCATAGTTCATAGACTGTAAAAGCTTACGGTTCTCTTGAACAAGTTTCTTGAAGTAATCCAGGTCCATATGGCTTCCCTCTTTGATGCCCTTTGCAAATGGCACAAAAAAGCCGACCAAAAACAGGATAACAACAAGCAGAACGAAGACGATAGTGTACTTGAAAGCACCCCAGATCTTCGTCCCAATTGTCTGTGTACCTTCCTCTGTAGCTGTTTCGTCGTATTCCTCGAAGTAGAAGTACGTGAATGGTACGACAAGTAGACACAAAACAGCATCCAGCGAGTACAACGTGTAATACACTACTTTCAGTGTGAAGACAATGTTTTCAACAGTATCTGGTGTCGCCCAATCCTTCTTCCGGCCCAACTTGGAGCTTGCAGTGGAGGAGACGAGGGCAATGTCGACGGGCATAAGGAGAACAGTCGCGAGCAACGCGCTCATGGTGAGGATGCATACTGTGGTGACCGAAGCGGCGCGTTCACGTGGATCCTGGTAGAGGAAGACGAACACGGCTGCTATAACGAGCAGAATAGCGATTGCTACCGCATAGGCAACCCAAATCAAGCTGGTTTGGATGAGAGCCATGGTGCGGTGCGGAGCCCAGGCCTGTCGTGCCGGTGTTGCTGGTGTTGGGTTGAAGAAGCTATCCAGAGGCTCTTTTCAGGATAGATGAAGGAGTAATGTCAATTCGGCATGTAGGCAATTGCTCGGTTGTCTTAAATGAAGTTGTTCGTCCAGGCAGCGGGGAATGGGTCTGTGTTAGGTAGATCAAGGATTGGAAGCTCCAGGAGTCCGGTGGAGGTGCCAGGTCAAGCTTCACGCGATGACGTCTGGCTTGCAGGAAGAAGCACTAGCCAAGAGATACGGAGGTAGTCAAGGTTATCCTTTTCGGCTCAGGATCAACTCCGATATGATATTTCCAATGGAGCAACAAGTACGAAGTAGTCGAGATTCTCCAGAGATGGCTGTTGTCTACCACGAAGATCCAGGATGCATCCTCTTTTCAGGGTGTTCCGGCGCAATCGACTTCCTAGTTGAGCATCATTGATCTGCCATGGGCATTTCTTTACTAGTACCACAGTACGTTGCGAACGCGATTGAGACCCCCGCACAGAGCCATGACTAGGCCTTGCTGATAGTCCTGTGCTATTTTCAATGACCTTCCCAACTGCTTGGTCCATCAACATACACGGTACAGTCTTCCAATTCTATTCATCAATTACGTGAACTCCATCGTTCGCCTTCCACCGTATGCTGCCACTCATCCCATCCCATTCCGTCATAGTTCATGCAACTCGTCGAGGTATCAATAAAATGCATCCAATCAAAAGAAGAAAGTCGCCTCCGTACTGTTCCCCTGTCTTTGTCGAAACCAGCTTTGGGACGCGCCTGTGTCCTGTACAAATACTCAACTACTCGTCGCCGTGTTGCTGTTCTGTGCCGCCGCCTGTTGACGGACTGGGTGGAAGTAAGGATGAGCCATGGCCTCCTTAGCCGTCAAACGCTCCTAGAGTTCATTGTTAGAATCGACTGCAACAAAAGGTGTGGAACCTTACCTGATGATCATAACGCAACAACTTGTCCAAAAAGTCGATGGCCTCATTGCTCACAAATCGTGTGTTATCTTGGTTGATGAAACTATGCCAGCTCTTCTTTGGAAACCTTCCAAGAATGTCGTCGTACTGAGCATCTAGCTCGATGTCATACTTGTCGAGATAATCGAACAAATCTTCCGTGCCTAGGACTTTGGCAATCTTTACAAGCTGATCCGAGTTACTGTTGCCGTGGAAGAACGGTTCTTTGCGGAAGATCATGGACGCGAACATGGCTCCTAACGACCACATATCCAACGAATAATCGTATTCTTGGAAGTCCACAAGCAGTTCCGGACCTTTGAAGTATCGAGATGCAACTCGAACATTGTATTCAGTGCCCTGGTGATAGAATTCGGCAAGACCCCAATCAATTAACCGTAGCTGTGGAACTTTTAGTAAGTACTACCAGGCAATACACAACCTGTTAAGGTGACGCACCTTATGGTTCTCGTGGTCTATCATCACGTTGTGTGGCTTGACATCACGGTGCATGATTCCCTTGCTGTGGCAGTAGTCGAGTGCCTGGTCTCGAAGTCAGACAGCAGTCATTGCCATACAGCTACCTTGCCCATACCTTGAGTAGCTCCATAATGTAGAAGCGGACATCATAGTCTGTAAACTTCGGATACAGGCTCCTGAAGTCGGTGTTGTTAACGTATTCGAAGATAAGGGACGGCGTCTTGCTCTGCGGCCATGAGTCCATGTCAGTTTCCTCTATGACGCGCTCCTCCTTGCTGAGTTCTCTGACCTGGTTGTCGCGCACAACGTCCAGGAGTGCGACAATATTTGGACCTCCAGAGAGATTCTGCAAGATTTTGATTTCTCGTTTTATCTTCTTCTTCTTCACCGGCTTCAGGACCTTGATGACGCATTTCTGGTAGTTGACGACGTTTATGCCTTCGAAGACCTCGGAGTATTTGCCTCGACCTGGATATCAAATGTCAGTGGAACCGTTCTCGGCCAACTGTGGATATGGCAGTCGCAGGCGCACCAATCTTGCGCACCACCTCGTAATTCTCCAAGACTCCCCAGGAGATATTGACACTGTCGTAGTCCCAGTAAGACCTAGGCATGTTTGCGTTGACATCGGCGTACACGCGAGCCATGGCGGGCTGTGTCGGGAGGTGACTCGATATGTGGGTGGAGAGGGGAGGACAGCTCGGGCTGGCGAAGAGTACAATACAGCCGAATAAGACGGAGAGGTGAAGTTTGGTCGTGTATATGAATGGAGCGTAGGCTTTGTGCCTTTCGCTGTTCGTGGTGTTGATTCTCCCGCAAGGCTTGTCGGAGGTGGTGGCAGAGGGAATGCCGCCGAAGGGTCGAGTGTGGGGGGAAGTTGTCTCCTTCTCCTGCCTTTGTACAGAAACATCAACACTGCCAGGAATTGAGCGCGTATTATTTTACCATCGCGTGAATAGCACTATCATCTATCAAAATAGCTGTCACCTTCCTAATAATTAACGGTTGAGCAATGCTGCTTCTGGTACCGAGAAAGTTGCTTCCATACGCAGAAGCTAGACCCCAGCATATCTTTCAAACTTTTCATACCACTTACGATCGGCAATGTACTATGATTTGAATGTCCCGTGGACTTCAAGAGATGCCGACCTCCAGAGAAAGATATCCTTTCTTGCAGACTGTACATATTTACGCCTTGTTATCGATTTTTGGAGCGCAAGCTAATGTCTTCAAGTAGGATACAACGTGCTGGCTCTCAGCCATACATTATCCGGGAAATTCCCCGTTGACATAGTACGTCTCTTGAAAGCCTTCGCCAAAGGTTCTTGAACTGATTGCTTCAGGCATGTCCAATTCCAGCGACCCTGACCTTCGCTGTACCTCCCTCTGTCCAAATTCTTCGACGCCTTACCTTGGTCATTCAGGACAGCTCTCAGAACCACCGGATCAAAGACCTCACGTCTCCTTCTTCGGGCTATGATATCCTAGCCATACGCCCTACGGATGAGAAAACACTTCAGCACGTGTGTGGAAGTTTGGAATGCGACATCATCTCCCTCGACCTTACAATCCGCTACCCGTTCCACTTCAAATACAAGATGTTCTCACAAGCAATTGAGCGAGGAGTCCGCATCGAACTTTGCTACGGACCAGGAATTGCGGCGTTTGACAGCACTTCCAGACAGAGAGTCATTGAAAATGCCACAGCTTTGATTAAGATCACGAGAGGAAGAGGTTTAATCATATCTAGCGAGGCTGCGAATGTTCTGTCGTTTCGAGGCCCTTCGGATGTTGTCAACCTGGCTGCGATCTGGGGATTGGGACAAGAAAGGGGAATGGAGGCTGTGACGAAAGAGGCTAGGAGTTGTGCTGTTGCTGCGCAGATCAAGCGCACAAGCTACAGGGGTGTCATTGATGTGATTTATGGAGGAGAGAAGCCATTGACAGAGAGTGCTCCAAAAAGGCAAGAGAAGAACCAGGCTAAGGGGAAGAGGAAGGCGGCAGAGATGATTGTGGAGCCAGAGAAGGACAATACGGAAAAGCCATTGTCAAAGCGACAGATGAAGAAAATGGCAGCAGAGGCGAGGAAAGCGAATAGTGGAAACAAGGAGGTGGATGATGGACAAGTAAAGATCCAGAATGGAACCAAAATGGACGTCGATACTCCAACAAAGCCTTGATAGATCAATATCCAATGAGGATGTCTGGATAGACTTGAAGCGAGTATATGCTTCATTTCATGACTTGGAATAGCAGTCTATACGAATTGCCTATGCCGAAGGCTTCCAAAAACCTCCATGTGGTATCTTCAATTCGGTTTCCTTCGAGCTACCTACACAGGAACAGATAAAGATACCGTTGGCTCCAAAGTCGCTGAGTCCGGAATCGGTTGCAATAGGCTTCGGACGATTTACGAAACCTTAATTGCAAGAAACTTATCGATATCGATTACAAGTTACGGATGATAATTCCAGTCGAGCTGTACCTCGAGGCGCAATGGACGGGTGAAGCCAATGTGCCTCCAACTTTCTTTCCACACGCCAGAATCCGCTTCTGTTCCAGGGACCTTTTCATGCCACTGAACTGTCACCCAGCACTCTGCAACCCGGAGAAGAATTGATCATTGTCACTTCACTGTTCACTTGACTGTCAGATCTCGACCTATAATTGAGCCCTGGAGCCGGATATCTACCCAGCACAAGCTTTACCTCTTCAACCTCACCGAGAGTCGCAGATCATTCAGCCATATCCCTCTGCCTTTTCAATCAGCAGTCATCCCTTTGTTAAGGAGTAGGAATGTTCATCGTCAGCATTCCCATCACCGCGCCACGAATGCCGTCGAGCAGGCGTAGAAAACGCTCCAAGCCCAATTCGTATCTTGGCCTGGTATGTTTGATTTGCACGGCTCGTCGGAGCTGCCGCCATCGAATCATGTTCACTGACACTCAAATCTTCAGGTTTCTCAATCCTTCCCATTTCTCAAGCTGCCTGCTGAGCTGAGAAATCGAATCTATCACCTTGCGCTCGTCCCTGACGATCCCATCCAACTCACGAAAACCGTCAAGAAAAATCGTCGCCACGTCGCTACTCGCACCAGAAGTTCCGTCCTCCAACAGCGGATTAGTCACAACATTCTACGCACTTGCAGGCAGGTCTACTATGAGGCAGCCCCAGTTCTGTATGGCCAGCCGATCGAGTTCTCTGGTCTCTATGGCCACGGTCAGACCGCCCTGGTGTGTTTTCTCTCCCAAATTGGCAAGCACGGCGCATGCATGCTTCAAACCATCACCCTTGGCACTGTCAAGGTCGGAAAGGTTTCAGCTTTCGCCCATCCCGTTTTCACGCTCCTTATCGATGCCATCAATCTCAAAGAACTTCGCATCCACCGACTCTACGAGGGCAACCACAAAAGCGATTTTCCTGATGCTGACGTCGGCAAGTTGGTTCAGCTTTTCTTTCCGGTTGCACATGTCTGGATCGAGCAGATGGGCAGATCAAGAGTCGACGGCAAAGATTGGAAAGACGTCCTCTCTCTGGCTCAATGTGGACAGTGGTTGAACCCGCATTGGCATCCGCTTCCACCGTTCTCTCGAGCCAAATTCTGCGCTGACATTGATTTGCTTTGCACAATGTAGCGTCTCTGCCTACACTGCACACTTTCAGCACACCTCTTACTTACACCGGGAATACAACACGAGCATACTTGGACTTACTTACGGTGGATTGATCTCAACTTCATGGAGATTGGCATGCAAAACGAAATTCATAATATGAGAGGTGGGTATGGGCCAGTAGGCTTCACATGGACCAATTTCTCTTCGCTGTGCATTAACAGGCTCTGGAACGCGCAAAGACTCTGGCATGGTGTGGAACCGGGATTCGGGTCATCTAATCTTCGCTTTGGTTTTTCGAGTCCTATCTCTCAATGTGCGGACTCAATCATCCCAAGCCAAACTCTCTCGGTGCAGTCCAGAATCGTCTTCTTTTCAAACGCATCTTCTCTTTCCACTTGTCTTCATGATTTTGTTCAATCAATTGTTCTTTCCGATCGACAATAGCATTATTGTCTCCTCATGCTCGACCATACTAAGTTCCACCCATTGTCACAAAGTAACAATAGGACCTTTACTCTACGGTCGCTTTTCAATTCATTCTCAAATGCCTACAATAGCACGGATGGTAGCCTGGTGGCTACTTATTTAAAGAGGTGTACAAGTCTAAGTAAATGTGTGCCGCCAGCCTCCAACTCCTAACAGCAAGATGGTTTCACGCGCAGCAGTACACGAGGCAATTGGCAGGATGACCCGCCCAAAACCTAGAGTATTCTCCTTCATTCTTGTTTGCAAGTCATCCTACACTGGCTGACATATACAGAGCGGTCAGCGGCGCCGTCGCCTGCAACCGTATCGACCGTTTCCATTCTTGCGACTGCCCGCAGAGTTGAGAAATCGCATCTACAAATTCTCTTTAGAGACGAATGACGAACTTCTGGTCACCGACTTGCTGCAGAAAAAGCCTCGACGTCGCGTTGCCTGTCGTTACTACCACAGGTACCACCAACATTCCCTCCCCATATTCTTTCATTTCTTGCTAATATCTTGCAGGTACGAGAAGGTTCTCAAAAAGCACAAGGCAGATATCAATGCAAGTATCCTCCGCGTCTGCAAACAAACCCACCTCGAAGCCGTTGGCATTCTCTACGCACAGCCCATCAAGTTCATGAGCCTGGATGGATTGTTCTACTTCCTATCTCAAATCGGCAAAAACAACATTGAGAGTCTTCGACAGATCGCCATTG
This sequence comes from Venturia pyrina ICMP 11032, assembly GCA_000738655.1. Taxonomy (NCBI): domain Eukaryota; kingdom Fungi; phylum Ascomycota; class Dothideomycetes; order Venturiales; family Venturiaceae; genus Venturia; species Venturia pyrina. Next base: position 180,210 of record JEMP01000034.1, on the reverse strand, counting down.
AGACAATGAGCATGGGCAGAGAAGGCCAGATGACGGAACCGGCTTTCACCGCACTCATCAACGCCAAGAATCTGGACTTGCTAAACATTTGCTCCGTTGAGCGCCGATTTAGCGAAAGAGAGTACGTACCATGTGATCATGGTGTTGGAGACATCGCCGCTAGCTTCTTCGCAATTGCTCATGTCTGGATCCTACAAATGAGCTCCTACAGAACTGATGGGAAGAGCTGGGAGGATGTGTTGATGCTGGCGCAGGGTGGCAGCTACCAGGTTGAGCGTGGTTGGCCCGGTGAGATGTTTGAGTTCCACATTGGCGATAATCATTTTACCAAGGATGAATTCTGCACAGAGATGCGCGAATTGATGAAGGAATAGGACGAGATATGAACGGTTGGGAGGCATGAGTTAAGAATTGGACGCGATCAGCTGGGTCGAACGAGCATGGTTTTCTGCTCAAATTTCGAGATGATGGTTGCTGAAGTTTCCGGTCTGAGGCTCGCCAGTTGTGAGGTATGTATCATTTCTCGAGTCAATTTCTTCACTGACTCTCTCTCCAGCACTATGGCCTTTTCCTTTGATGGTGATTTCCACGCGCATCCCCATGCAAGCGCGGCGCTTTGGGGGACCCTGGATATATTTGTTTGTTGGCAAGCAGATTGAGTTGCTTGACAATCCATGAAATTAATACCTCGTCACTGCTGTACCGCCGAGAATGAGAAAGGATTTCCAATCCAGTGGAACTATCACTTGGTCAAAAGTTGTATTTTAGCCAGTCGCAGCTGATGCCTTAGGCTCTTGTCCGAATTGAGGTTTGAAGCAGGGAGGTGCCAATTACATCATCACTGATGTGCTCCCGCTTAACTCCGTCAGTTGCTTAATAACACAGTACATTTCTTTGCTCACCACCAACATTCATCAAACTTAACAACAACATGTCTGTCGGTCGAATCGGAGTTGTCACTGGGGCGAACAAAGGCATCGGATTTGCCATCGGCATGTTCTCTTTCAGCTCTGATATTCTTCAATCTTTTGCTAATATTGACCGAAGTTAGACAGCTGGCCCTGCAATATCCAAATTCACCTTTCAACGATGGACCTCTATTGATTTACTTGACTGCGCGCGATCAAGGACGAGGAGAAAAGGCTCTCCAAGATCTTCAAGAGGATCCAGCTTTGAAGAAAGCCAAGGCTCTGAAGACCGACGGAGGTCTTTCTGAGATCAAGTTCCATGCCCTGGACATTTCGGAAACCAAAAGTATCCAGGATTTTGCTGATTTTCTGAAAGCAGAGCACCCTGGTGGGATTGACTTCAGTAACACACGTGCTCTTCGTTTGATTGTGAAGACTTGCTTATGCGATTAGTAATCAACAACGCAGGCATTGCTTTACAAGGCTTCGGTGAGAAACCTCTGTGCGCGTACTCATCCCTTTGCTTGTTAAACTCCGCTTAGACTCCGAGGTTGTCAAGAAGACGATCGAGTCCAACTACTACGGAACGCTAGAAGCAAACCAAGACCTGCTGCCGCTCGTTCGCGATGGAGGACGATTGGTGAATGTATCCAGCACTGCTGGAAACCTTTCGAAATACTCCCCAGAGATACAAGGACGGTTTAGATCGGCGAAATACACCAAAGATACAACCAAGCTCATGGAAGACTTCAAAGCTGCCGTTGCAGCAGGTGACCATGAGAGGCAAGGCTGGGTCAGCATGGCCTACGCTACGTCCAAGGCTGGAGTAACGGCTGCTACGAGATGCATTGCTGAAGGGTGGGAGGGCAAAGGAAGCAAGACATTGATCAACTCTTGTTGCCCAGGCTATGTCAAGGTGAGCCGAAAGAGCAATCTGATTTGCTGTGAACTCGAAGCTGACCAAATGGATGTCTAGACGGACATGACGAAAGGTGGCGGATTGAAGACACCTGATCAAGGCGCCCAAACTCCCGTAATGTTGGCATTGGCAGATATCGGAGGCAAGACAGGTTTGTTCTGGAGAGATGAGAAGCCAGTAGAGGTTTAGGCTCGAGTCCACACCCGCTTTTGATCATCGAAGCTTCTATGAATAATCCCAGCTTTTTCATTCGTATCACTTTTCTATTTCCTTTGCCCTTGGACACGAATTTCCGAGAAGCGAGAAGCCTGATCGCTTTTGCGGCGGTGTAGGGTAAATCAGCTGCGGTACGTCAGATACTGCACGCAAAATTCGCCTGACTATTTCAGCATGAGACGCTCATTGACCCTACACCGCTGCAAAAGCGATGGTTTCCTCGTGGGATTTGTGGTTCCACAAGACTTGAGACCACCCAACGCAATTTTAAGTGCGCATTTGTTTCCGGTTATCGCTGTTTCACGAGCTGCCAAGTTGTGAAGCCGGGTCTCATCGGTTTAGCTAGTGTATCCGTACTCCGTATATCAGCGAAATATCGACGATTTCTGTGACTACTCGGACAACCATGTACGAGGCCTCCAGAAAAGATAGTATATGCAAAGCAAGCTTCGTAATGATGTTGTACAGCGAATACACGGCCCGGGTCGATCTCTAGTTCACTTTGTTTATTATAGCTACCGCACTACTATGGTAGGCAGATGCCGAGCAAAGTCAACGACTTCCTGTTCAAGCTAGATTTCTGCAGATTGGTCAGACTCAGGCCATATCAGGCCATTCCAAGCCTCTTCAGGCCTTTTCTTGCTAGACACGTCACCTCGTCAAGGAGGCTCTGCGTTTACCAAGACGGAATCTACGGGAGGACCCGCCCTCATGCACTACCTACCACAGTAGGAAGCAGCGAAGCTTTTGAAGGTGAGCGTAGTGAGGTCCGGCTACTGGGCGGTGTATAAGGCCTCGCCTCTTGCCTTACTACTCCGTATTACTTGCATTAGCGTCAAGAGATGTGCATAGACAGTCTTTGTTCATGGAATATCAAGACTCTGATACGAGTATCAGTTGTGCACCGACAATAATAATACTAAAGCACTTACAATCTTTGCAGGTAGAGGAGTCTTCGGAGTCCGTACTCCGTAGATTCCCCACACCTGACACATCTTGGTAGTGCTAAATGTCTTGTTATTAAGCGAGGGGTATATGATCTGCAAACCGATTCTAGTTAAGCAATGCCTAGACGGCAATCCCACCAGTCGCGCTTCTGTCCACCTCCACTCTCAAATTCTAACGTTGCTTTTCCACCAACCTGGCATCTTCTTTTACATGGACCCTGCCCTAGTTCTCACGTCCATGATCACAAGATGACCAAGATGACCAAGATGCACAGTCTTTGTACAAGCATTTCTGCTATTGTGATGTCTAGACGTCAATGTCTGGAAGGCTCTTTGCCGAAATGCGAATAGCAGCCAATGTTTTCTCATAAAAGCTCGTGTTCCCGGGCTTGGGGTGTTGATTGACAGCTTCAATATAACACCATGCGGTTGTTCCACTCTTTTGGCGTCTCCTTGCAAGTTCTTTCATATATATACGCTGCGGGCACATTTGCCAGATCCACCCAGCATGGTGCAAGATTTGAACCTGATTACATCCTACGAGCAACGGCAAGGAATATAACCATCGACTGCGAATCACATTATGCAGTGGTCTTGAACGGGAGTTCGCCAGGCCCACCGATCTACTTTCGTGAAGGATGGACGACCTGGGTTCGCGTTTACAATGACATCCCAGACCAGAACCTCACTGTGCACTGGCATGGTTTGGCGATGAGATCTGCGCCGTTCAGCGATGGCACTCCCTTGGTTGCGCAATGGCCAATTTCTCCCGACAACTTCTTCGATTATGAGATTCATCCAGAAGTTGGCGACGCAGGAACCTACTTTTACCACTCGCACGTTGGATTCCAGGCAATATCAGCTGCTGGGCCTCTTATCGTCGAAGAATGCGGTCCTCCACCTTACAAATACGATGAGAATATCGTTCTCCAGGTCGGTGATTATTACAACAAGTCGGACCACGAGATTGAGGAAGGTCTGCTGGCAAACCCTTTCAAGTGGTCGGGCGAGCCCAAGGCACTGCTTGTCAATGGTCACAGTGGGCAGAAAAGTCTGAGCGCTGCGCCCGACGCTTCTTGCGCCCCACTGGTCATCAAGGTCAAACCTAGTACCACTTACCGATTGCGTGTGGTTGGTGGGACCGCAATTTCGCTCGTGAAAATTGGAATCGAGGGACACAGCAACTTGACGCTTATCGAAGCAGACGGTTACTATTCCAAGCCCTTCGAAACGGACCACATACAAGTCGGAAGCGGGCAACGATTCAGTGCTATCTTCAAAACAAAATCAGCTGACGAGTTAGAGGAATTGGGCCAAACCTCCTTCTTCGTGCGGTATGAGAATCGAGAGCGCCCGGGGAGCGTATCAGGATATGCGATTCTTGCGTATGATGTTGAAGACGCGGAGCTGCCTCAGACTCTTCCGGCAACGTCGCCAGTGACGCTGCCAAAAGAAACTTATAATTGGGTTGAAAGCGCTCTTCAACCATATAACGCCTCTTTCAAACCTTTCCCACGAAAGTCGACACGCACAGTGATCATCCAGATGAACCAGGAGGGAAATTATGTGAACAACACATGGAAATCCAAGCTGGAATGGGAACAAAACGGACTGCCGTGGCAAGAAACACTTCCCCAAACGCCGTACCTGGTGGACATCTACAAGCGTGGACAAGATGCGATCCCCGATTACAAAGTAGCTGTCGCAGGAGAAGGATACGATCCCAAGACTGCCGTGTTTCCGGCGAAGCTTGGAGAGGTTATCGATATTGTGTGGCAGAGCAACAGCGGAGCATCTGGAGGCTACGATTTCCACCCTCTCCATGGCCACGGGCCTCATTTCTGGGACCTTGGCAGCGGAAATGGGACATATAATGCGACTGAGATGGAGCAAAGGTTGGAAGGGTTCGAGCCCATGAGGCGCGACACCACTGTGCTGTATCGGTACCGGGAAAAGGGGACGCCGCACACCACACTGGGGTACAGAGCGTGGAGAGTGCGAGTGGACGACCCGGGGCTTTGGATGATGCATTGCCACATCTTACAACACATGATTATGGGTATGTAGAGTTTGAAGCTTTCTTGCACGAGAAGTGATTGCTAACAAGTTTGCAGGCATGCAAAGTGTATGGTCCTTCGGAGACGCAGCGGACATTCTCGGGCGATTTCCGCGGCCGTATGTATCGGGCTATCTGGAATTCGGAGGAGATGCGTACGGCAATTCGACGTTTGATCCAGTGGTCAACAAATACTTCGCCGACAATCCAGAGGACAAGGCGGCGACGTGTGGGAACTGGGATGGAGGCTCGAGAAGGGCCAGGAAACTATATCATTATCGATGACAGACGGGACAAGTATTGTAGTCCCGTAGCCTGTCGGCATAATGTTTGGTAGTAACCTTAAGTCATGAATGCATGGCAGTAACCGTAAGTCATTAATGCATGGCAGTAACCGTAAGTCATGAATGTTTGGTAGTAACCTTAAGTCATGAATGCATGGTAGTAACCTTAAGTCATTAATGCATGGTAGTAACCTTAAATCATTAATGTAGAAAGATGCTCCCAAGCATCAAGATCCAAGAATAGGACAATCACATGACAGTCACATGATGACCACTCAAAAAAGCCTTCTAGTCTGATTCCCCGAATGTCCGACGCCACAGATGCGGCGTTGCTACCCCTATAATTGTCTCGCTGAAAGTCCAACCGAGCCGCAAAGCCACAGCAATCTATCTCGGGGAGGCATCCCAAATTTCTCAACACCATGCCGTGGACGGTCCATTTCCCGAGTTTCCCCTCATAGTAATGCCTCGTACTCCGCACTGATCATGACCATGGCAAGCATGTATGGAAGATCCAATCTCCACGTTCTTCTTCCACTTCTATAGAAGCACTATTCATAGCCGCGTTATTACAGGACGTCACTCATTCTCCTCTTAATGGCTGCATTATGTTATTTCGCCTCACTATCTTTCTTGTTTCCTTGTTTGCGTTCCTGGTCTGCGCGACTGACGGTGGACTGACCAAGAGAACCGACGATGGTTTGACTAAGTTGGTAGAATGGGACGAGTACAGTCTTTCGGTCAAGGGGAAGAGGGTCTTCATTTACTCGGGAGAGTTCCATTACCAACGTCTACCGGTTCCTGAGTTGTGGCCTGATATCTTCCAAAAGTTCAAGGCAAACGGATTAAATGCTGTCAGGTAAGTTGTGGTTGCATTTCCATGCTCGGCGTTGTACTAACCGTGGTATCAATAGCATCTACTTCTTCTGGAGTTACCATAGTCCAAGCAAGGGAATATACGATTTCAAGACTGGAGCAAAGGATATACAGAAGGTCCTCGACTATGCGAAACAAGCTGGATTATATGTCATCGCCCGCCCTGGTCCTTACAGCCCTCTACCTTAAGGCGAACATATCCGACTGACTCTTTCTAGGTCCTTACTGTAACGCAGAAACCAGTGCTGGTGGTTTCGCTCTCTGGACTTCCGACGGCAGTGGTGGAAGATACCGCACTTCGGACGAAACGTATCACCAAGCCTGGATCCCATGGGTCCAGCAAGTGAGCGCGATTCTGGCAAAGAACCAAATCACCAACGGCGGTAAGGATTCGTCTAAAGCTACTATTGATACTCCACTAATCCTGTCCGCAGGTCCGGTCATCATGAATCAAGTAGAGAATGAGCTCCAGGAGACAGTCCATGCAGCAAACAACACTCTTGTCAAGTATATGGAGCAGCTCAAAAAGGCCTATCGTGATGCTGGAATTGTTGTGCCTTTCTCGCACAATGAGAAGGGCATGCGTGCTCAATCTTGGTCCACCGATTATTTGAATGTTGGGGGCGCAGGTAGGTTCATCAATTCTATGCCCTTGGCTGCATCCCTGTTTGGCAGGCCTAACCCTCGGCTTTCCTAGTCAACCTCTATGGTCTCGATAGCTATCCCGGCGGACTGGTCTGCACAGATACTAGCAAGGGCTTCAAGCTCGTGAGAAATTACCACGAGTGGTTTTCGAACTACTCCTTCACACAACCAGGTTTCCAGCCCGAATTCCAAGGCGGATGGTTTAGCCCATGGGGTGGTACCTTCTATGACGATTGCCCCATTAATTATGACCCTTCTTTCGCGGACGTTTTTTACAAGAACAACGTTGGGCAAAGAGTCACGCTAATGAACTTGTACATGGGGTTTGGTGGAACTAATTGGGGTCACAGTGCTGCGCCCGTGGTAAGTCCAAAGTTGGCAGAGGTGAGACAAAGGCTGATCTTTTCAGGTATACACTTCCTACGACTACCACGCACCTCTTCAAGAGACACGGCAAATCAGGAACGTATTTCGACAATCCAAGCTGCTTGCGTTGTTCACTCGGGTATCAACTGACCTCCTGAAGACTGATCTGATCGGTTATGGAGCAGGCGGTTTCATCGTCAACTCGAAAGCCATCACCACGTGGTATCTAAAGAATCCAGACTCTGGTGCTGGATTTTACGTCTTGCAGCAGACAGATTCTCCTCTACGGACTTTGCAGTCTTTCTCCCTCACTGTTTCAACATCTTTAGGTGCGAGGACTATCCCGGAGGTAGTCCTCGATGGCCGACAGAGCAAGATCGTCGTTACTGATTACAAGCTTGGAAACAACATTACTCTACTATATTCTACTGCAGAAGTTCTAACCTTCGGTCTCTTCGAACGTCCAGTGCTGGTGCTCTATCTCAGATCTGGGCAAAAGGGGGAGTTTGCTTTCAAAGAATCGGTGGGAGACTTCAAAACATATCTGTCGAAATCGACCAAGGTTTCACAAGTTCCCGGTGGCAACGGAACAGCCAAGAAATTTACATACACGCAAGGCTCCGACTACACTGTGCTCGACTTTGCCCCCTCAAACACGACCGGACTTCCAGGACCTCTGGTTTATCTTTTGGACATCCCATCTGCCTGGTCTTTCTATGCGCCAGCCACTACCCTCGACCCTTCCGTTCGTCCCGACCAACAGATTTTCGTGCTTAAGCCATATCTTGTACGCAGTGCTTCCGTCGACGGACCTGGCGTTCGCCTGTTTGGAGATAACGATATTGCAACTACAATGGAAGTTTACGTCGGCGATCCTTCCGTATCCAGCATTTTCTGGAATGGCAAACTCTTGCTTACAACTAGAACACCATACGGCTCATTGACAGCACCTATTCCAGGGGCTGATAACCGTACCATATCTCTTCCTGCCCTGAAGAATTGGAAAATGGCGGACTCACTACCGGAACTCAACCTCAATTTTGACGATTCAAAGTGGGTCGTCTGTAACAAGACGACCACGTTGAGCCCGGTCAAACCTCTTACTCTTCCTGTATTATACAGCAGTGATTATGGTTACTACTCTGGTATCAAAGTCTATCGCGGATACTTCGGTGCCGGCACAGGCGCTAGACTCACAGCTTCCGGTGGAACAGGATTCGGGTGGTCAGCATGGGTCAACGGCAAGTTCGTTGGTGGCAATACAGGCGAGACCGCAACAGCACCAGGCAAATCCACCCAGGCTGATGTGACGAAGGGAATCACATACGAGATCTTAAACTTTGCATCAGCACTGGGAAACGTGACGGCAAGTTGGCAAGGTCGAAACGTCCTAACCGTACTCGTTGATTATCACGGTCACGATCAAACGTCTGTTGGACCAATGGGAGGTGAAAACCCAAGAGGAATATTGGGAGCGAAGTTGCTTGGGAGTGGGGAGAACGGAACTGGTGACCCCGAGTGGTTGGAGTGGAAGATGATCGGTAATGCTGGAGCAGGGCTGGGACAGAAGAATAATCTCGACATGGTCCGTGGACCGATGAATGAGGGTGGTCTGTTCGGAGAGAGAATGGGATGGCATCTACCTGGATTTGACGACTCGGCTTGGAAAAACGAAGGACCTGTCAACGTTGGCCTCAAGAAGGCTGGAGTGAACTTCTACCGAACGACCTTTCAGCTAGACATTCCCGAGAAACTGGACGTACCGTTGGGAATTGAAATTGCCTCTCCTCGTGGGACCGTCGCAAGGGTCCAGATCTTCATCAATGGGTATGCTCATCTCCGTCCATGTTCGCGTTGTACACTGCTAACTTGTCAAAGATATAACTACGGTAAATATGTTTCGCACATTGGACCGCAAACGAAATTCCCCATTCCACCCGGTATCATCAACAATCGGGGCCAAAACACGCTTGCTCTCAGTGTGTGGGCACAAGATGAAACCTATGGAGCAAAGTTGACGTCCGTCACACTCATCAAGTACGGAGCGTACGAGACTGGATTCGAAGGCGGCTTTGGTAAAGAGTTAAGCTATCTCCAGCCAGGTTGGAAGGCTGGTAGAGAGGCTTTCAAGTAATTATGCATTCATTCCATCATTAATCAAGGGCCCTTTTGGCAATAACCCTTTTCTACTTCTTCCAGGATCAGTGAGTTTCTGTTTCGCCTTCTGTGGGTATGAACAACGCCTGAGAATGGGATATTTGAGCTCACTCAAAATCGCGCTTAGTCGGGAGGCCAGACCGAGTGCACTCAAATTCTCGGAGGATTCCAAAAAGAGAAAAAGAAGAAAAAGACAAAAACTAGATGAGCCCAATAGCTTACTAGAAACCTCTGGGTAGTAATGCGCGCGACTTTTTAGGTGCAACTGGCCATTACCTCGTCAATGCGCGCGGCGCTCGATTGTGCAACTGGCCATTATAAGTAATTTATAATGCGCGCGACTCTCGTTTGTGCAAACTGGCCATTAACGGGTCCATAGGGATTTTTTGTACTGGTGCGCGCGACACACTTGAATATCAAGAGGTGCAATCTGACCACTAAGTATGCCATCCGACCGGTGTCATCATTGGTGAAGGAATTCCCTTAAACGTCGTATCTATAGGTAAAGCATCAGCACACAATGAAATGACATAAAATGAAGCGCCGCAGCCTAAGATAAATCAGCCAGACACCGAACCATTCCAAGAATAATAATATTGTGAGGTTTGGGAAGGAGTATGCAGCGGCCGAGAAGTCATGCCACCGCAGTTGAACGAAGAGGCTCCTATTCTGCGATGACGAGCCCACTCTCGTCTCAGAGGCACTCAACTCCTGGCGCCACGACCGCAGATTCACGCTGTTACAGAGGAGAGAACCAAAAGCCTGGTGAAGAGCGGGATGAGGAGTACCGGGCATGAATGGAGAAGTAATTACAAGCGTAATCTCTCTTCACCGGGAAGACCCTCTCCAGCGAATAGACCGATTGGAAATTTGTTTGCCTACGACGTATGATGGATAGTCCTGCATACTTGGTGGAGTTGCCCACTCTCTACCACTGGATGACACACCATCGCTCGTTCAACGCAAGAAAGTCAAGATCTATGTGCAAAAACTTCTGGCAAACTCGGGTTAACTAATTGCCAGAAATTTATCGGACTTGAATTGGAGTTCGGAAACTGTAACTGACTCCAGTAGTACCATCAGTTTCGAAACAATTGGGAGGGCGCGGGATGGAAGACATGGCGTGCTTCCAGAAGAATTTCACATCATATTTGAGCAAAGCTTCGACGTATGGGTGTCCAGGAAGAGGTCGAGTAACTATATAAAATGGATGGCAGATATCATTGAACCACCAAGGAGACGTGGTGTTACAAGAGTTAGAAGCTCACAAGCAGTTCAACCCCGGGGATTGGATGTGTCCAAAGGATCCGAGAGGGGTTTCAATGGTTCTGAGGAGAAGACGAGTACTTTTCATGACGTCGTTCGGGAGTATTTATAGGCGGAATTGGCAGCGCATTCTATGACCTGGGAAGAGAGGGTACAATCGCTACTTTAAAATCGGACATATCACGCTGACACTTGGTTCTTCACTGGCTCAAGACTGGCTGTCAGAAAAAGTGTCAGGGTCTGAATTGGTTAGTATTTTGGAGGGACCAAAGGAGCTCTGAAGAGTTTGATTTATCAATACAAGATCAACCCCTATAAGGGAGAACCATGGCCTCCAACGAGATTAGTGCAGCTGGAAACACGGCGGATGATCCACCACCAACACAATGCCTCGGCTGACGAGGTCGCTATGAAGGAAAAATATTCTCGCTATTCATGAAATATATGGGTTTTGGCCAACCATACTTCCACAGCCGAAGCTGAGACCGACGACACTTCCCTCGCCATCTCCCAAAAAGTCCGCTTTTCAAAAGCAGTCCGTCAGCTAGAATTTGATATCGATAAAATTTTGGCGAACGTTGTGATTCAGACTGCCAGAAAACTATCTTTGTCGATCTCGATTGAGATTCCATAAGCTACGTTACAGGTGCGTGTAAATTCGCGAGTTCATGTGGGAAATACTGCGTTGAAGATCTGTAAGTTGACGAGTCCGTGTGTTTAAGGAGAAAAGGGTATTTATTAATTACAGGTCCAATCTAACGCCAGCCGATCCAACCAATGAAAGCCTCAAATATCCATATAACGGCTCATTCTTGCGCTCCTCTTGCCGTTCTCGACAGTGGTCTCACTTCCATTGACACTACGCTCACTGAAAGCAATATTATCATGCGGTCGCGGGTTCAGCCATGGTCCAACTGGGTCTCCGACAAACGAACCTCGGCCAAATGGAGGAGAGGGAGCCGGTGGTGGAGCAACTGTTGGCGCAGGTGGAGTTGGTGGTCTGCTATGGTATGCACGATAGGCCTCATAATCGGACCTAACCTTCGAACCGGACCTCGGATTTGCGATGTCGCCCAAAGACTTCGGGACGGAAGAAGCTTCTGGTTCAGATAACGGATTAGTTTTGATGATTTCCAGTAGGACTTGAGGGGAAGAATCCGAGGATGAAGCGGTTGAACGAGGTTGCAGGTCGTGCCAGCCTGGGCCTCGTAGCAAACTCTTCCTCTTCGAACTCTCGTCTTCTGTAGGCATGGTACGTACTCTCCACCTCTGGTGTGGCAACCTCAGTATTTCGCTTCATCACGTGGTCTGTGGTCGGCCTTATCACGTGACGGAAATAAGGAGTGAGATCTTGTTGATCTCGTTTGACTGAGTCATGTCGCTGTTGAGAAGGACTGCGCTCGAATCGTACTCTGTAATGGGTCTCGTCGCGTCTGGAGTGGACTCGAGAGCCCGCACTTGAGGCAGTACGGCTCAGTTTGCTTGGTGTCCGTGATCGAGGAGCTGAAGGCGCTGGAGGTGGTGGTGCTTTCAATGAATCATTTGTGAACCCATCCAGGCTCTCAATTTTTGGTCTTGAAATGCCTCGAGGTGCAACGTGACGCCAGCTCACACTGCGCACTCGGCCACGAGGTGGCTCCGACGACGGTGGGTCATAGAATTGACCACTTCGAGTGGAACCCTTCTCATTCGCGTGGCTGCGCATGGAGAGCATGATTGAGTCGATGGGTTCACCTTTGTCCTGTCTCTTAATGCACTTCCTGCAGGTACTGGCTGGGGCAACTTGTCCAGGTATCAAGGGGTGTTCTTTGTGATAGGCGTGTGATCGTGGGCGTCCGCAAGTACCACAATGATGGCAAGCAACGAACTTGATCTGTGCCGGCAGGGCTTGCCGATTGTGTTCGTTTGGCTCTGGTGATGCTTCTGAGGGCGGACGACTCTGACGAGCCGGTTCTGGTGGCGGCGGAGGGGCTATCGAAAGAGCTGGTCGAGTTGCGGGAGCTGATAGTGATAATTCTTGTGAAGTCTGGCCAATCTGATGAGGATAGACGACTACTGGCGGGTATGGATAGAAAACCCAGCCTGGGGGTATGCCGTTGGGTGGGTAGCCGTTGTTGTTGTGGTTGCTCATCGTGAATACCGGTCTCAAATTGTTGTTGTTCTGGGGAGAAAAATGGCTGGCAGGCGGCAGGGTGAGTCGAATGGAAGGCGCGTCGGTACTGAGGTTCGTCAACACCTGGATTTCAAATTGAATCTAGTACTCAAACATCCATATCAAAAAAATTCTGGCAATCTGGTTTTGAAAGTTCGACAGAAAGTTATCGACATCGATCAGAAATTAAGTGACTCTAACAAAAACGGTACCTTCGGTTATGAGACGCTTTGGAGGACGTTGAACTGATGAAGCTACTAAGCTGGTTGCTAGTTGCTGACGGAAATGATTGAAATATATCTAAGCCCGGTAAGTCTACTCGGACATGATGAAGGCAACACGATCTTTTGCTCCGTCATAATACGTCCAGTGTTACAAGACATAATATGAGGCGTGTTATTCCGGAGAGTCAAGAGATGAACCCACTCCGGCGAGTAGAATGGAGGCACCCTGGTGAGTTCTTGCACTCTTTCAATTGTTGCACTGGGTGAAGGAGACAGCCCCAGCTCTGTCGAGTGATGAGTCGCTAGAAACGAATGAGCTACCAGTCCAATCAGTCGACTCAAATGGTGAAGACCACGGGTTTGCCTTACCTATGTCCGAGTTTGATCAATATGATAGAACACTCCAGTGGCTCTATCAATTCTCTGCCCCTCAACAACACCCGAAATCAAAATAAGTACTGTTAGTTGAGGATCGATCCTGAAAACTTTCTGGCAACCTTTTTAGATGACCTCTATAAAAATTTATCGATATCGATCTCTAGTTGGCAGAGTTCAAATCCAGATCTAGATGTGGGGTGACTGAATCAATGAAGCCACTGTGACACTATGATCAGTGAGTGCTGTTCCGGAGTGGACAAGAATTGACAACATCAAACACGGTAACTTACTTGCGGCCTATATTTCATTGTAAGCGGTTCCAAAGGTCGGTACAATTACAATGTATATTCAAATGGCTTTACCTGTCTGCATTATTTGCCGAGAAGAGAATCCTCTGTCGCGGTAATGAATACCCGAGGTGTATGATCATAACTGAAGCATAGAGGTGCCCCAGGTTCCTATATAAGCGGCTTTGAAGTCTGCAGGTGAAGTCAATATGGGTTGTAGATAAGGCGTAAAGTTTCTATATATACTCTTTTCGCTCCGCCCTGGTGATGAGCGGGCTATAGTGCTGTGAATATCGCCTGCTGAAATTTGTTTCCTTGGCACCATCTTCCATATCGCCCTGTCTTCTACTAGTATCTTTCAGTTTCCCCAGGATGAATGGATGATTTGACAGGAAACGAGCGATCACCACGTCCATGGTAGTCAATTTGATGTCTAGGTTGCTTGGAAATCGAAGGCCTCGAACGCTTTGAAATTCCGGGTATAGGAGAATATGGCACTTCGCTTTCATGATGTTTGAGCACACACCGCACCTACATCTTCTATCGTGCCAGTTCCTAGATTTCATGCCTCTGAACCAATCCAAAGTCTACCTTTGCTGAGCATACATCTCTGCCGAGCTATGAACGCCATGGCACCATTCCTCCTATTTTACATGCAACACTTTTCAATTAGTCAAACAAGCCATTCACTCTAAACGCAAAGAGCGAGCTCCTCTTCGCTTTGCGGCCTTCTTCTTCTTGTGACCCTTCTCAAAAGCAACCGCATTGCTGTGATCACGGCCGAAGTTGTCAAGATCTTTAACCTTGTAAATTCGGATGATCCAGTTCTCACTAGTATAGGCTTCTTCAATGGTGGAAAGCTCAGGTCCTTGAGCTGGGAGCTTGGAACTACGGACACGGTCCTGTGCCTGGCCAGGTGGAAACAAATTGTTGTAGTTGTAGTAAGACATCTTATACCTACGAGTCTATTAGCCAGGTGCTGTTAAATCAATAAGGGCAAAACTTACATCAAGCTGTTCTTCATGGTTGGTGTAGCTTCGTCGTCGACGCGGTATTCACCGCGGGAAGTGAAGAAGTCTCGCTCCTTGACCTCATCAGGCCAGATGCCCTCGGCGATTCGGACCATCCACAGGAACTTGTTGATATCATCACCAGAATATCCGAGCAATCCTCCAAAGACCACTAAGACGTAGTCGACCTCGTGTTGTCGCATGATTGGATAACTAACTTCTTCTCTTGAGCTCATAGCTTTACCAACGGTTGCAATATGAGTGTTGTTCCATGTGTTGTTGTCCACAAGCGTTGGTCGGTCAGCCATGCCACCAATTTGGTATCCATAATCCCACCAAGCCATAACCTTTGCGTTTTTAGGGGTGTTCTGACGGAGCCAGTAGTATGCCTCGCGGTAGTCATCGATGATATGTTGGCTTCCGTCGGGCATTTTACTGGCCAGGACGACGGAAGGTGAGGAGTAGGCGTTGGATGTCACCCATGTGCAGTGCGCAACGAAGATAAGCAGGTAAATGGTGCTGCAGGCGACGACCGTGGCCTTTGACATGTATGAGTAGATACCGACAATCGGCTTTGTGGTGGATCGAAGTCCATCGGAGAGTAAGGAGGTTCCTGCTGCAGCTTTCGCGGCATCTGTGCTATCGAGGGTCTGCGAATCTTCTGACGGAGACTCGGCCAAAAGGTAGATATCAAGGATTTGCGAGAGAGCCATTGCAGCTGCAACGCAAACAACTGGGGTGAGTGTCAACATCAATCGCACCATGACACCAGCGAAATAACTGGATAGGACGGCGTATATGACAATGAAGACGTGTTCATCCTTGAGAGTGCGGAAGCAGAGGTAGACACCAGCTGGGAAGAGCCAGATGAGTAAGTTCAAGTCGAAGAAAAATGCTGGCCATGCGGTCGGCTGGTGCTCGGAGACGGAGGCAATGATTGGAATGTGAATCTTTGCGTATCCTGTGTCCCAAAGAGAGTAGAAACGACCAGTCCATGGAGCGATGACGCCAGAAACTGTAAGAAGTACGAGTCCACCTAGGGAAACCAAGAAAATGAGGAGAACCAAGCTGCGGAGGAGAGTCTGGAACTGTTTGCTAGGAAGCTGTAGGCGAACGTATTCGACAAAACCGACGATTTGGAGGAGTCCAAAGACACCTATATATGTTAGTGCGCTCCCTACACAGCGACGCGATCTACTTACCTAGTGCAGACATATGCTCGCTACTCCTGATTGGGAGGAAACCAACGAAGGGAATTTGCATGCTGGCCAATGTTCCGATTGCGTACCACGTGGTGTAGCTGACATACAGTCTCGCGCTGTATCTTCCCATACAGATCAATACGAATGCATGCAACGGTAGCAAGTTGGTGATGAACACATATCCACCCCACGCAGAAACCATGTATCCGTAGAAGAGAGCAGCCAATGCGCCCCACATGACAGACCCCTCTTTTACAGCCTTGATCCAGAGGTAGAATGTGTAGACCAGCAGGAAAATGGCGATGGCTTCGTTGTCGTAACTTCCAGCCACCGATCTCGAAATGTAACCTGGCGTGATTCCCATGAACGCTGCAGCCAGGAGCCCGGCCGATGGAGATGTTGACATCTCAGAGGTTAAAAGGTAGGTCGCGTAGGCTGTAAGTCCCGAGAACGCAGGAGCTAGAAGGACACAAATGTTGCGAATGTCGACCGGAAGGCTGATCAATCGAAGGAAGTGGTAGATGACACCGCTGGTAACCATAAGACCTGGGTAAAGTGTTCCACCTGTTACTCGCCCGAGGGGATGCCATGTTCCTGCGTATTGAATTAGTCGAGTTCTATTGCGATATGGTTGCCAGCGGCTTACGATCATCGAACCAATTCCAGAATGGCTCGAAACCATGTTGTACCAGATATTTTGTGGCCCTGAAATTGAACCAGGGATCAAATTCGTGGATGATACTCTCGAATCGTATGACGGAGAAAAGACGCGATGATATGGCAGCTCCGGCGATTGTGAGTAAAATGATAGCTCTCAGGAGAGTGCGGGTGTTTTTGGCCGCATCGCCTTGGAACAGAGCGTCCATGATGACAGTAGGGAAATGAGGGGAGCTTTACGATGCTCAGTATATCCCTCGAGCTTCCCTGGGTCGAATTATGAGAGGCAATTGAGAGAAGGTTGGATTCGGATCGCGGTAGACATCAAGCTCTCCGTGAAGACACGCAGCTCGTACAGTGGACCCCTGTATGTATACACGTGATCTAGACATGAAAAGGAGACGGAGACGGCCCGGGATCAGAGTTGTGGTATGAAAGAGTTGTTACTGTCTGCGAGCACGACAGATACTGATTCAGCTTGGAAGTCACGAATGGAGACTCATATGGATTGCTTAAGAGATAGCTAGATGATCGTTGAGAGTCAAAGCCAGAGTTGCATTTCAGTTGCTTCACTCTCAGCCTTCGACATAGTAAGGCGCGATGCTAGCAATGCAGACGGAATCAGTGGCTGCGAAGATTCATCGAGGAGATTGAGCATATAGATGCTTTCCTTCGAAACAGTAGGTGAAAATTCCTGGTAGGATGGAAGATGGCAGTCAAACAAGACATTCACTTTCTTCATCCTGCCAGCCTGGCTGACCCTTCAACTGTTGAAGTTACTGTGAGGCTGTAGGAAAGAAGACAATGCGGTCTTTACGAGCCGCATAGAAACTGTCTCCAGGATTCGATAGGTTTTCATAAACAAATCAATGATCGAAAACTTTCATGAAAACTCTGTCTGTTTTTCTCCTGTCATAGAATAATCTGTCAATGCCAAGATTCAAATATCACGTGCTTGGCAACCCACCGAATATTGGAAATGCTACTTACTAGCCACTGAACCTCATTATCGACCGACAACAACCTCGAATTATTCCTGTGAGCCAACTCCAGCGCCAGACCCCGCCCTCAATCGCTAATACAATAATCAGCGACGTAATTCAAGATGACAAAGGGAACCGCCTCCTTCGGTAAACGTCGTAACAAGACCCATACGCTCTGCAGGCGTTGCGGTACGTCAAACCACCAGGAATTGAAGGCCAGAGGACAATAGAACTAATGAGCAATCCAGGTCGTCGCTCCCTCCACATCCAAAAGCACACTTGCTCGTCCTGCGGTTACCCAAGTGCCTCCGTCCGAAAGTGTACGTTTCGCGCCCCGCCCACAATCTCTACGTACATGTGAGAAAACGAGGCAGGGACTAACAGATAGATACAGACAACTGGGGCGAGAAAGCCAAGAGAAGAAAGGTCACTGGAACCGGACGCTGCCGATACCTCAAGCACATGCCACGTCTGGCCGGCAACAAATTCCAGACTGGAACTCCAAAGGGCGCAAGGGGACCACAAACGACCTCATAAACGTGGAATGTCAATATTGGGTCGAGGATAAGATGATGGGCGCCGACAAGGTTTTTCCTGCATGATGGGGCTGAAAGGGATAGTGGTGTTCTTTTACGGTTTACAATGGCATGAACAACAAAATCTGCAAGGTGGTGGCTATCACACGAAAAAAATAGTCACTGGCTACCGTTATGTCGGGTTTTGAAGAATAGCATATTCCAAATGCAACACTTCATCTATTGGGTCTCCACGGCATCGCGGCCTCCCTCTTGCTGGTGATTTTTGACAGTTCTTGCTCAGGATACAGCACAGCACAGCACTTCTCCACAGAATATCCACTATATCGAATCGAATAAGTTCAGTCCGACCCGTACAGCCAGAAACTCCCGTTGAATGTCAACATAAGCTCTGAGTGTCTCAAAGTCATCTACATTCGCATACTTGACCACGAGGCACAGGCAATACCAAAAGCAGCGTCCACTCCCATGATTTTCCCTCTTCACAATGTTTTCTACTCAACCAATCGCTCCTAATTGAAAGTGCGCCTTCAACCCCAGACTGGAAATCGATCCGAGCGACATTTCGTTGACAGAAAATCAATTATGAATAACGAGCCATTCCTAGAATTATTGCCAAGATTATCACTCCACATGCTTCACGTTATGCATAAACTCCGTGATCGAGAATATCCACACACGCCACACTACACCAAGCCTTTCGATCCTCTCTACTCAACAAACATTGTGATAGATGTTGCAAATACATCATAGCCAAAACTTCATCCATCCCGAACGCATCAAAAAAGAATTGAATAGAATTGTGAACGAGGACAACATATAGTCATTTCTATTCTACCGATACCTCCCCCCTCCAACCTCATCTAAACAGACATCTACCCTTCGAAGACATGCAACACCCCGTTCCAATCCCGCTTACTCCTCGCCTCCCAATAATTATCCTTGCCGCCCTTCAACCTCCAAATCTCCTCCTCACCCTCAACGCCCGCCTTGAAAAACCACTTCGGCTCGAAGCTTCTCCCATGGTCTTCATCCACTTTTCTTCTAGCACGCTGTCTTTCCTCAAGTCTCGCCTTTAATCCCTCGGCTTTATCAATCTCACCGTCTTCTACGAGCCTCTGATCAGGTCTTAGACGACTGTCTGTAGGTGGCAAGGCCGCTTCTTCAACAGCCGTAATCTCATTGAGCGTCGCGGCAAATGAGGTGTATCCATACCTCTTCACCGGGTCGTCAACTAGCGTTCCCACTTTCCAGACCTGCTTTCCAGTATCGGAGCCTTGGTTTGTGAAGTTGAGATGGGATGTCCATTTGCCTGCTAGACCAGTTTGAAGTAGCGATCCATGAGCGTCGAAAGCCTGAACAGTGACTTCCTCGCTTCGACCGGCGAACATGCCCCCTGCTTTGAAGGTCGCAACAGCTTTGGCTCCCGTACTTTCGTTGAGAATGGTCATAGTGCTGACAGGTTCGACGTATTTCTCTCCAGCGATGATGTTGCGTAGGAAACTGGTTGCCAGTGTCCACGAATACATTTCATTCAATGAATGAAGGAATATGCGTACACGACCTTCCGTGTTGATTTCGGCGCTCTTGCCCCAGAACTTCTGCTGAGGCATTGGGGCTTGGAGGAATGTCCAGTCTTTGGACTCGGCTTGTGATGCCATCCGAAGTGGCCTGTGTGATACCTTCTCGGATACGAATCGGTAGCCCTTGTCTTCTCGCACAAGTTCAAAGGTCTCTCCGAGCAAAGGCGTGAAAGGCTTTCGCATCGCGCGCTCCTTGACCCGCGTGCTGGAGAATGATGAGATCGCGAAAGCGGTTATGTTAAGAAGTCGTGTATTGGCATCTGAACTGTCAACCGCGGCGTCGAGAAGCTCACTGTATTCCATTTGCTCTGCGACTCTTTGCAAAGCTGATGTCGGTTCGTTGGATGAAACTGGCATGGCAATAGTGGACAAGTCCTTGCCAACGTTCTTACGAAGAAAGCTGATAAGACTCGGAGGTGGCACTTTTGCGGGCGCTACAGACTTCCTGCGAGAAACGGGATCGAGTGGTAGCGGCACCAAATTCTTCGGCTTTGGTGGGAATAAAGAGCTCTGGCCTTCTCGAGGCTTCCTTTGAAAGCTGCTGATACCCTCGAACTCGACACTGGAACCCGAAGATTCACCTTCGGAGACAGAGTCGTTGTCATCTCCGTTCTCAGCACTGTCACGTCGAATGGAGAGCAGTTGTGAAGAGCGAGAGGTGGCTCCCTCATGAGCGTCATAAAATTCTGCTTCGTCATCCGAGACAGTGCTGGCACTACCACGTCGAGATGAGGGGATAGCAGGCTGACGTCTACATTTCGTGTCTGACAGTAGAGCGGAAAATTCTGCAACGATGGAATCGAGGTCATGTAAAATGGCCATGCAATTGTCATGTACACCCTCCTCCCTGATTAGGTTACCATGAGTATGCTGGCTTCTTGGTGCAGTCGATGTCGCTTGACCTAGTCCTGGAAAGCCGCCAGGCATAGGCACAACAAGCTGAGAGGACACAGTTCTACGGAATACCCCAGCAGGGCTTTGATTATTGCTGCTCGACTTCCGCTTCCAGAACGGCATCCTCTCGCCAGCAGGTCTACTGTCTTCTTCCTTGAAAAACTCAAAGGAGCCGGATTCTGAGGGACTCGGAGAAGCAATTGTGCCGATGTTGTTGCTTGTTACTCCCGATCCAGTTGGATGGTATTTCGGATCGGTATCTTGCGCAAGCCTCCGCATTGCGTCGCGGACTCCCGATACTTTGCTTACAAGAGCTTCACATTGACCCCACTCGCGATCATCTGCAAGGTTACCAACAGCTTGTGTTCTAGTTAGATTCTGAGTATCTCGAGTTTTGTTCCGAGGTGTGGTAGCAACCACACTGGAAGCTCGATCCAAGGCATCTCGCCAGCCTACAAAGTCATTTTGATTCCTCGCCTTGAGATGCCATACCTCAGCCCCTGAATCAATGTTGATCTCTCTCGATTTTTCGTTGGTACTAACAGCCGCCAAAGACAGCGGGATTGAGCCACGAAGCGCTGACGAGTTGCGGTTCCGATAGTACGACAACGTCGCCGATTCGAAGTCCAAAGAAAAGAATCGTCTCGCGTAGTCCCTGTGCTTTCTCTTCCTCTTGTTCATGATTCCAGTGTAGAATGTAGATCCTCCCAGACTGTTGCTCTCGGTGATATGACTTGATCGAGGACGAGGGTCGACTAGAACAGCGGAGGAAGATTTCGATAAGCTTAAGTCCTTTGGAGGGCTGCCCGAATGTTCTTCCGGCATTAACGCTGGGCTTTTTGTGCCATTGGCTGCGGCGCCTTGGGAAAAATGAAGGTGGTGGCCGGACTTTGGAGGCGCATTGGATGGGTAGGTCATCAGAACGAAGGTCACGGTCTTGGACACTTGCTTCGAGAACGAGTTGTCGAAAACCAGTCCATACATACCTTCTTCGCCTTCGACAACATCGTAACTCCCCATGGTGACCTTGTCTGCCTCGCATTTTCCCAGCCATGACACAGACTTCATGCCAACGCTCTCGAGCTTCTCAACCACGGTGGATCTGTCATTTCGTGACTTCTTTGCGGTGGTCTCGGTGGCTTCGACACCGAAAGGTACTTCGGAGGGTTGTATTGAGGGTATAGAGGGAGGTCCGGTTGTCCCTCCCGGGTGTTTGAACAGGCCAAAGTTTAGGGACTTCTTGTGGGGTTGTAGACTCCAGGAGATTGTGTTTCCAGCAGAAACATCGATCCAGCGAACAAGATAGGACTAGAAGTATGTTAGCAATGATTTGATAGGTATAGCAAGTTGGAGGGTATCGTAGGTAATCTTACCTTGCTGTGGACTTCCAGCTGCTCCATTCCAACCATGTTTGCGATGTATCTAATAGCTCTTGCGATGCGAACTGAGGAGATGCAGTTGTATTTGTGTGATCTTCAGGCCAGCATTTGCACATGCACAGTAGGGCGGGATCCAAGCAAGGAGGTGAATCAGCGCGGGAAATGGCTGGTAAGGCTGGCAGTGTTTACTACTGTATGCCGTATAGGTTCGCCCGCGTCCGTGGCTCTCCAGATGCCACAATTGAGGCTGACGGGGCGTGGAAGAAAATTGAGGCGACTCTTCAACGAGGGGAGTGGGAGGGCATTCTGTTCTCGTTTGTACATGTCGAGACATGATAAAGGATCCTGTGTCGGTACTAGCAGCTAAGTCATTGTACGCATCTCTGCCAAGTGTAGGTAGGTACACAGTACCTAGTACTGAGTGCAGGTGGGTAGCCAACAGGGGAACAAAACCCTCCTTCTCTCCATTAGCCTACCCATCATCATCACCATCACCACCGAGCCTATCTCTCCTCTTCTCGCCTTTCCATCATGTTGCGGTTGGAGGCTGGCTTCATGGCAGTGTTATACACAGTCAGATCTTTCAGCTTATACCTCGCATACATATACAACATATAACTAGGCAATTCCAAATCCTACTCAGCTTGAACGCCGTCTGTCACAAATTCCCGGATCTACATACTTGGAAACCCGATACTGTCAGGCAAGATACTTCTCGTTGCTCACCACGACACTTGAGATGCAGCAACAATCTATACGTGCGTAGTTCTGAATTTGCCTTGGTCTTGACTGCTCATCCATGATACCCACGGAGCAAGAGACAAGCCTCCGCTCTCACCACTCATCAAAAGAAAAGGTCATCAAACTAAAAAGCAATGAAGCTCTCCTCCTCACAAAATGTCATGCTGCACGTGCTGCCACTTGCAGAGCTCCCGGCCTCCTCCTCATCTTATTTCACATCTTGCTTGTCCTTCTTATGTTGTTTCGATCTTCGGTCTCTTTGTCAGCTGGAGCACAGCCATTTCACCCTTCACGTCGACTGATGAAGCTCATCATGTCTTGGATATACCTTGTAGTGGACGGAGCTCTTTGACAGCTCGGTACCATGTACCGATCTCTTATCACCACTCGAGCTAAACCTAATGCCGCCTTTCATCAGATCCCAGATCGCTGCTACTATTATACTGTCATAGTACACAGAGTATACCCAGTACTATGGACACAATAAACAACCTTCTCCACCTCCTCTAAATTTTCCCGGTTATGGGCCAGTGGGTGCGGCGTTTGAGGGAAACATATTTATTTTAAAAACATCAAACGTTTACCTCATTTCCGATTCCTACGGGACTGCCGCTGTGACCATCAACAGCGAAGTTTCCTTCTCACTGATCAGCCAGTCTTTTTGTTATTTTACGCTCATTCGTCTGAAGCTGTCGCTCGTTATTATGAAGATCCAACATTCGTTTGTGCCCGTGGCACTCTGCGCTTGGACTGTCGCCGGCAACGTTAACAGTGAGGCTAACCAGCAGGATGGATGCACAACATCGTGGCCAGGCTGGAAGGGAATAAAATACATGTTCATATTGTACGTATACTTCTACGATGTCATTTAGATGTCGTTACTAACTGGATATCCAGCGGTGACTCCTACTCACAGACAGGATTCAATACCTCTGGACTTCAACCATCTGTTGGTAACCCATTGGGCAATCCGCCATATCCGTGAGTGTCTTCATCCCTACTCGACGACGAGTCTGACCGCTTGATTAGAGGCTGGACATCCTGCAATGGGGCCAATTGGGTCGATTATCTCACAGTTGAATACAATTCCTCAAACCTTCTGACCTACAACCTTGCCGATGGCGGCGCGACAGTCGACGCCAAGTTGGCCAAACCTTGGAAGCCAGAGGTCCTATCACTCTCTGATCAAGTTCAAAAGCGCTACCTCAAAAACTATGCAAGCAAACTGCCTCAAGCCCCCTGGGCCCCGAGCAACACTCTCTTTGCCTTCTGGATTGGCATCAACGATGTTGGAAACACCTGGGCAGAAAAGAACACAAGCAGAGTGGAAAAAATATTCGAGAAATACACTTCCCTAGTCGAAGAGGTGTATCAAACCGGCGCTCGCAATTTCGTCTTCCTCGGCGTTCCACCGTTGGAACGTACGCCATTCACATCTGGAAACAAAGAGAAAGTTGAATTGACGGTTAAAGCTGTACGATCTTGGAACTCTGATTTGGTCAAAATGTCTGATGCGTTGAGAGCTAGGCATCCTGACACGACATCGCTCATTTTCCAGACCATTGATCTTTACAATCACGTTCTAGACAACCCGCTCTCCTACCCACAGACCAAAGGCCTCAAGGATACAAAAAGTTTCTGTGGTGTCTATCCCAATATGCCACAATCAACTCTCGATCGATACACTCAAGAAATGATTACTCGATACCCGATTCCCCAGGGCATGGCTGATTCTGAGGTCGTTAGCAACAACGGTGGAACTGAGATGGTACTTGGTGAGCCCGGTAAATGCAAGTATAAGGATACCGAGTATTTCTGGTATAATGATATGCACCCGACAAGTCCCATTCATGATGCCACGGCGGCTGAATTGTCCAAGTTGTTGGCGAAATGGCCTAGTAATAAGGGAAAGACGTGCGTTGCTAATGCGCAGGCGGGGAAGACGGGGAGTAAGAAAGTTGGGACGAGGACTTTGGGTAGGAAGAGGAGGGGTGATGAGGGATTACATGAGTTTTATGAGTCCTGATTCAATGAATGGGTAGATTTTGAAGAGTTGCGAACAAGAGAGTTTGGTGCTGAATTGTATGGGCTGTGCCGGTGTCTTTGTAAATGAGACACTCGTCAGCTATGTGAGTATGTACTGTGTAATAAAGGCCTCTTCCAACGCCAATTCCATGGGTATCAAGAGGCAGAGAGAATCCACATCCACCAGCCAAGCTAAGGGAAGAAAACGAATCAAAAACTCAACGCGAGCCAGCGCAGAAGAGCAAACGAACGAACAAAAACAAGCAAAACAACTAACCAATCAACCGCTCACCAAGGCGTGAGGTCAGCCCATCGATCATCATCCCATCCCCCCTGCTCCACCATCTCCTTCGCCTTTCCCCTACCCTTCGCCTTCTTCTCCTTCTCCCACTTGATCCCCGCCAACTTCTCACTCAACTCCTGCTGCTTCTTCACAGGCAGAGCTCGCACTTTCTTCTCCACAGCCTTGGCCTTGCCCTTTCCCTTTCCCTTGGTTTGTGGCTTGACCACACGTCCGCTCTTCACGGCACCGCGTGTTCGACGTGCTGGGGCGTCCATCTCCTCGTCCTCGTCCTCGTCATCGTCATCGTCGTCATCGTCGTCCTCTCCCTCTTCCTCTGCGGCGACTGCGGTGGCGGCTGCGGTGAGAGCACCAGGTGGGTAAAGGCTGGTGATTGGACCACCATTGCCACCACGATACGCAGCAAACTCCTCGGCGGAAGGAGGGTCGAAATCTGAGATCTCGCTGAGGGCGCGAGGAGGGAAGACGAGGCGAGAGGAGGTGCCCTCGCGGTAAGCTTCGATGTCCTCTTTGGAGGGAGGATCGAAGTTGGAGGAGGGTGCTTGGCCGTCGTCGTCGTCTGATGCGCTCGAAGCGACAGAGACGGGAGCAACAGGAGCAGAGACTGGGGCCGGGGCTGGGGCTGGAGCTGGTGCTGGTGCTGGTGCTGGTGGTGGTGGTGCGCTGCTTCGCGTCTTTCGGGCAGTCACCTTTTTCTGGCGACGGATTGGTGCGGCGGCGGGAGTGGCGGATCGAGCAGAGCGGCGTGTTGAGGCCCTGCCTCCTGCTTGAGCCGATTGGGCAGGAGGTTGTGCAGCGATTGATGGTGCTGCTGCAGCGGCGGGTCGGGCGGAGCGGCGGGTTGAGGCTTTGCCTCCTGCTTGAGCCGTTTGGGCAGGAGGTTGGGTCGAGGTTGCTCGAGTTACGCGGCGAGTGATTGGAGGAGGAGCTGGAGCTGGGACTGGTGGAGCTGGCGGTGCTGGCGGTGCTGGCGGTGCTGCTGGAGCTGCTGGAGCTGCTGGAGCTGGGACTGGAGCTGCAGCGGGAGGAAGGGCCAGCGCAGCCGAACGAAACTCCTTACCAGGGCGAAGATATCTAGAGTACCTCACCTGGAGGCCTCCAGCCTTTCTCTGGGTGCCAGGAAAAATCCCAGCGAACGTTGCGTGAATAGCAGTCCAGCTGCCATTGGTTTGCTCCTTGAGCCGGATGATGTGATGGTCTTCTGCGGTGGTGAATGAGACCATTTTGATGATGGTCAGGTCGAGAGAGAAGAGAGAGGAGGTGTGTATAGGGCAATGGGTGAGAACGTTGCTGGAAACTGGTGAATGATACCGGAGAGAGCAAGAGTGAAAAGTGGTGAATGTTGGATGGTCGAAGACTGAAAGAGAGTGCGAGAGGACGAGGGTATATGACATGAAGGACGACAATAGGATGGGTTCTGAATACAGTCAGTCAGATGGATGGACTTGAATAGGTTCTATTGTGGTCAATGGACACTTACCTGTCGGACATGGTATTGTAGAGTCCTATTGTCAATGCTATTGTCATGGACTTTGTGAAGAAGCTAAGTGAGGTGCGTGATTTTCCATTTTGGTGAATATGCCGTGAACATGTGTGGCTTCTTGCCTGGTTTCTATTGTCGATGCTATTGTTAGGACGGACTTCACTTTGTGGGTTGGCATATTAACAGGTTGTTTACTAAAGTGCAGAGTTAGCATTTTTGTTGAGAATGAATGAGTTGAAACAAGTGTGACCGACTTCGACGTACATTGCAAAGCGGATCATTATTGATATGGCGGTCGGACATGTCTTCCAGTTCGATGTATTGATAGAAGAGTTGAGATGAGTTGGTCACCTCGAAAGTGGGCGCCGTAAAGATAGTTGTCGGGCAGAATGTGAATTCCAGGAGACTGGGGGATGATGGTTGTACTCATCTTGGGAGGTTTTAATATCCTTGATGAGCTGGTTGATATTCTTGTTTAACGTTTGCTATAGCGATCCTTAGGTACACTGAACGGCGGCGTCACGAAGTGAAGGAGTCCCACGAAAGTCATGTTCCTTGGATGTCGAGCGGTTGGGTAGAGTTGACTAGGGAGTTTCGAAAACGTCTATCGAACCTGTCGGGATCGCCATTTTATCTTGACGGTTTTTCTGAAAAGTCTCGCCGTGAAGTATGCTGATTGAAGTCTTTGAAATTATGAGCAACTGGAGACTCTCCAGTGCCGGTGATCAGCGAAGTGAAGAGCTGATTGCTGGGAGTTTGTCGATAGCGATCCTGAACTGGAACTATGCAACTGTTTTAGTTATAAAATGTATTGACCGAATAGGCGGATCAGCGGTGTATCAATTTTCATCATCAGAAATGCAAACCTGCGAAACTTGTCCCGCGTACCGAATCGGAGAGCGAGTCGTGGTTCTTGGAAGCCCTCGTGTCGGAACAGTATCCGTCAAGTTGCCTTGATTGCTCTTTCCCAAACATGAACATTGCAGAACATTGCTCTCATTGAGTAATAGTTGGAGTCGAGATGGGAAAGTCTCAGATGTTGTACACTGCCTTAATCTTACATATTCTACAATTGCGACGCTATCATTAATTCATACCTTCTCGCTAATCCAGATGGCTGTCCGACAGCCACCTCGTATAACACTGGTGAGTAGCTCATACGGCTTGGCCTGCTTTGAGTCGTTTTCAACAGCGTGATCCAAATGCTCTAATTCTTCGTCTCTTATTCTTCGCAAAGTCACCAACAGCTCTTTCATTTCCTCACCAAGAGTCTCGCCTCTGGTTTCCGCATCAGACACCCAGTCCAGTAACGCCTTAACTTGGTCATTGTAGTGATTACCGATTTCGGTTTCCACAGCTTCGGTGCAGGCCATGGCAGCTTCTCTTCCCATCACCCCTGTTCCCCAGCCCAGTGCCGTGGCAGCCACTTTCCAAACGGGATACATGATGGTTGGCCGAATTCGATGTTTGGCTAACAAATGATTGAAGGTTTTGAAATGGCCAGCTTCCTGGTCGTACATATGCTTCATCAATCCTCGCAGTTGTGGGTTTGTTTGAAGAACTGGGGGCGTTTGAGCGGCGTATATCAAAACAGCGGCCAGCTCGCCGGCTTGATTTACGCGAAGCTTTTGATATCAGATACGATGAACGCAACCTAGGAACGGGAAACACTCACGGCGCCATCGAGAAATTTTCGTTGTTCGGAATTCAGCGGAGCAGGGGCGCGAGAGTCATGCCTTTCATCACGAGAAGTCGAATCTTCATAGTCGGGAGCATAAGCAACAGCAGCTGAAGTGGACCGCTTAGACTGAGTGGACAGAAATCTTGTTACAACTCGATTCCGTTGAGATGGTATTGTTCGAGTGGCGGCAGGTGTGAAGAAGGGCCGGAACAGAGGAAGAGACATATTCTTCGGTGGCTCTCAAGAGGATGGGAGCGTGGCAACAGCAGTTTTTGTACAGTATGTACAGGATGGCAGAGAGATTGATTAGAAGAGGGGCGGAGATGGATACCTGGGGTGCTGGGTAAGATATGATGTTGGTTGGGGCCATCACCACAGGCTATTTGTAGACGGCGACGGCATTGCTCTAGTTCTATCAAATGTATGATGCTCCATATTTTTCACTTCGAGGGCGAAAGATTCTGAAGGTCCGGGCTGGGGGTAGCCCCGTATCCAATACTGTACGATACAGCAAGTCTAGCCCGGACTTGGTTAGCTATCATGTGATCCAAATTGACGATGCCGCCCGCTCTCTGGCGCGTAAGGTAAGGTTGCGTAAGGTTCAGTTGCTCTTGCAGCGACTTTCACTTCCCACTCTACTTCTTCAAACAACTCTCTCCCACCGCCAACCCTCGCCCACGTATCCAATTCCTGCTTTATTATCAACCGTATTTAATCAACGGCTTTCCTTGTCACTCGCATCGCTACAAAGACAGCGAGTTACCCGTCCACAGTTTCCACCAACAACCTGGTGGTGACCCGGCGCGCCCCTGAACCCACATCGTTCAATAAAAGTAGGTCAACGAGCTCCATCCGTTAGTTCTGCCGTTCCACACGTCGTTTGCCAGAAAGCTTTGTCAAAAACAGTTACGCAAGCAGAGTTGATCCCTTCTTCTTTGCTCGCGCAACACTTCTGGCAACGTCGCACGAGGAGTCGCCAGGCATTTTACGACCTCCTGGTAGATTCCGAATTTGTCATACTGATTTCAATACTCAGCCAACCCTACATTCCTTCCGATCCTCCTACCAACTTAGTCGCAGCCATGGACGACTTCGATGACCAACTTTTGGCCCTTGCGGGCGACGAATCCGACAGTGAGCATGAGCATGGCTCGGGTGCTGGCCCCTCGAGATCACCATCACCTGCCGTTGCTCGCTCACCTTCACCACAACACCCCCTACCAGACACTTCAACTGAAGCTAAATCTTCAAAGTCTGCAGCGCGACGCGGTACAACAATGACGAAGCGACGCAAAGCTGACGAGTCTGAGGAGGAAGGCGAAGCGTAAGTGCTTATCTTGTGATAACTCACTTGAGCTCTACTCATACCTTTGCTACAGCTCTTCAGCACCCTCTTCTCCAGGCTCACTTGGCTCCGGAGCCATGGACGAGTCCGATTCAGACACCTCCCCCGGCGATATTGGCGACACTGGTGATCATGACAACCTATACCCGCTAGAAGGAAAATACCGCGACGCGGCCGACAGAGCGGAGATCATGAACATGTCTCAACTCGATAGAGAGAGAATTCTTGCAGACCGCAACGAAGAGCAAAGCGAGCGGAGGAGGCTGAAAAATTTGGGTCATTTAGTTGGTGTGACAGATCGAGCAAACGAAAAGCTCAAGAACAAGCGCAAGGCCAGCACCGCAGATTTCGATGACGATGACCGGAAGAGCGCAAGGCCAAGGACAAAGCGGAGCGATGCCCTGGAATCCTACACCCGCCAACGAGAACATGTTAGAGAGGAAAAGTCAAGGCGTGCAAATCGTGTTACTGGAGGCCGACGTTCACGCTCGCGTAGCAGAGGAAACTCTTCAGAACGCGATGCTGATGGAGAAAGCGACGATGACTTCAGCGGCGGCAACAATATGAGAGCGCCTGAACCCGAGATCCCTGCCGAGCTTCACGACATCCAACGTATCAAGGTTGGTCGCTCCAACTTTGCCAAGGTCTGCTTCTACCCTGGCTTCGAAGAAACCATGATCGGGTGCTTCTCCCGTGTCGCCGTCAACCAGGGCAAATATCGCCTGGCCAGGATTACTGGTATCAAGATTGGAAAACCGTATTTATTGGAGATACCTGGTAGCGTCTTCTACACTGACCAATATGTCATCCTGGCCACTGGTAAACTTGAGAAGGACTGGCCATTCACTCACTGCTCCGACTCGAAGGTCACCGAAGAAGAATTCAAGGAATGGAAGGATCCGTCTGGGAGTGGAGAGACTCCTCAATCCATATCGCGTTCAACCTGCAACGCAAAGTGCGACGGCATCAACAGATTGATCAACCACCGCTTCACCAACGAAGAGCTATCGAAGAAGTTCGAGAAGCAGCACAAATACCGAGATCTCCTAACACAATCACAACCGAAGGCCTCTCTTCAGAGAACGACCAGCGTGAACGAACAGCAGAACAGCCTTCGACTTCTCAATGAGAAGAATCGTAGAGAGAATTCCGAGAACATCCGGAAAGCCTTGGTTGCCGAGAAGAACAGACAGCGCGCAAATGCACGAGCCAAGGAACTAGCAGTAAGCCAGCAGAAGAGAGAGCAGATTCTAGCTGTTCCGAGAAGTGACGATGCTGGACTGTTCTCCGAGGGCAGCGACATCAGTCGCACTGCCACTCCTGTCCAGACCGCACCGCCTCAAAAGAAGAAAGTCGGCATTCCAAAGTTCACAAAGATGAGTGTCGATGACGATGTTATTGGTAGCATGGATCTGGGCATCGACCTTGACCTTTGAGGTATCTGGATGACTTGTACTCACATGGCGCCGTTGTCCATTGGGCTATTGTTCAATTATGGAAAAGAGTTGATATACCAACTTGGTAGGGCTCTGTAGAGCCTGGCAGACGTGTTCGACCTGGTAGAGCTTGGTAGAACCATTTCTAGGCGCTTCTCTCCCAAGAGCTCTTGCGAATCATAAAGCGCAATTACACTCAAGCCGTATTTTCATGAGATTTGTATGCTGGAGTGCTTGTCACCCGTGAGCGCCGGAGGATCTTGTTCGCGTTGACGTACGTTTTCAAGCAAAGCGGTCATTGAAATGTTCAAGCTGTGCATCGGCGAATACTCTTGAGATCTGGTTTAAGCCGCTCAGTTGGATCACTGGTAGTGTACCAAGATCTTAGATTAGATAGTGAAAAGGCTTAGATCTCCGATCCGCTGAATTGAGATCAGAACGCTCGATTAGGCAATATAATATACCCCACCTTCGAAAGCTTCAAGTCAACGACCCAAATACTAACAGTTGTTCCTTCTGTCCACGCGGACACACCCACACCCACACACACGTGCTGACTGATAGCCCGTGGGGCGTCGATCTTTAGCTTACTGTAGTGATCGCGTACTTTCTTTCTCCGCCAGTCTGTCATTTCTGAACCTTCACAAACCTCACTCTTACTTTAGACTTACAAAGGAAAATGTCCAGATTCCTTTCATCCCTCAAAACCCATCATGTCCACAACCTCCAAACCTTCCGCAAACAACCTCTCGCTGAGATCGCCGGCTCACTGGGTGATTTGGGAACCCTTCTCCCCCTCATGATTGCCCTCACCCTGTCCAACTCCATCTCTCTACCCAGCACCCTCGTCTTCACCGGTCTTGCCAATATCATCACTGGTGCCGTTTTTGGACTTCCCTTGCCTGTGCAGCCCATGAAAGCGATCGCTGCTGTCGCTATTGCGCGGAGGTTTTCGATCGGGGAGAATATGGCTGCTGGGATGACGGTGTCGGTTGTTGTGCTTTTGATGAGTGGGAGTGGACTGTTGGAATGG
Organism: Venturia pyrina ICMP 11032; assembly: GCA_000738655.1. Taxonomy (NCBI): domain Eukaryota; kingdom Fungi; phylum Ascomycota; class Dothideomycetes; order Venturiales; family Venturiaceae; genus Venturia; species Venturia pyrina. Next base: position 148,240 of record JEMP01000034.1, on the reverse strand, counting down.
TTTTCGAGGGCTGTGCCTGTGCCTGTTGTTAAGGGGATTCAGGTTGGTGCTGGGCTTTCTTTGGTGCTTTCTGCTGGCACGAGTTTATTAGGACCACTTTCGTGGTTGGAGAGTGGGTGGGGAGATAATTATTTTTGGGCTTTGGGGGCTTTCTTCTTTCTGTTGTTTGTGACGGGTGTGGAGAAGAAGAGGAGGGGTGTTTTGATCCCTTATGCCCTCGTTGTTTTCGCGATCGGACTTGTGGTGGCGAGTACTCAGCTTTCGTCACGGCAGAGTGAGGATTCCAATGTGCAGGAAGCTCATCTCTGGCATCCGAGATTCTACATTCCTCGAGGGAAATACTTCTGGACGACCCTCTCAGCATCATTGGGACAGCTCCCCCTCACAACCCTCAACTCCATCATAGCCGTCTCCCACCTCTCAACAGACCTCCTCCCCAACATCGCAGAACCAACCCCAACATCCCTCGGCATCTCCGTCGCGACCATGAATCTAATAGGCTGCTGGTTCGGCGCCATGCCAACCTGTCACGGTTCCGGCGGTCTAGCAGCCCAACACCGCTTCGGTGCTCGCTCCGGCGCCAGCATAATCATCCTCGGTCTCCTCAAACTATCCCTAGGTCTCTTCATCGGCGAACCCATCGTCTCCATTCTTGGCCATTTCCCCAAGAGTCTGCTGGCAGTCATGGTTATTGCTGCTGGTGTTGAATTGGCGAAAGTGGGGGAATCTCTTAATATGGGGGCGAGGGATTTGTGGGAGGAGAGTGCGGAGGGGAGGGTTGCGAAGAGTTTGGGGGAGGGGGAGAGGAAGGAGAGGTGGGGTGTTATGCTTGTTACTGTTGCTGGGTTGTTGGCTTTTAAGAATGATGCTGTGGGGTTTTTGGCGGGGCTGTTTTGGCATTGGGGTTTGCATGCTGAGGAGTATTGGTCGAGGTTTAAGAGAGGGGGGGAGGAGGAGCAGGAGAGTTTGCTAGGCTGAATAGCTGTTACTCGAGACTGGATTTGCATGTCTTGGCTTTTGTGAGCATTAGCGAAGATACTCATCGTTAGCTGGTTCATCCATTACATAGTACAGTCTGCAGCAAATAATTTTCACCTCAAGGCATGCATAGTATCTGAAAACATCAATTGTCTCAGGGCACACACCGACGAACAGTGAGGGAAGTATAGTATAGGTCAGAAAGTAAGATAATTTATTTCAAAGGCTCAGAGTGAATCAAAAGTCCCAAACGCCGTTTATACATTTACAAACTGTCATTCAAACCAGTAGCCCCGTTCGCTGCTTGTCTAATACTCAAGCGAAATCTTTTGACCCTTAACACGTCCGATAACCACATCGGGTGCATACTTGGGGATAACCTCATCGTCGTGCAACATCTCGAATTCCTCGCTTGCATCACGACCCATGTGGCTGTAAAGTGCTTGTGGTCCACCCTGTCGCGAAAATTAATATATATCTCGTTAGCGTGGAGGAATTGGGCAACTTACAGGATGCTCATCAACCCAATTCGTCAAGTCTAAGACAACACCTTTAACGGCGATCCAGAGATCATCCTTCTTATTGTGCTTCTTAACCTCCTCAAGAGTGTATTCCTTCTCAGGAATGGTAAACGCCTTTACAGAGTTTGGCTTAGAGACCTTGCCCGGATCGGCCGAGTCACCGTTCTTGCTCAACACAGGCGCGGCAGAAGTCTGGCTCTGTCGTGCTATCGTTGAGTCAGATCCGGTGCTGCCACCGATTCCAGAGCCCCATTCTACAGACACCTTGCCCGGTTGCGCTGGGTCGATGTGAAGGGATATTTGACCAAGACGTTGAGAGGCTGAGGAGGAACCCGAGGTGAGAACTTTTTGGAAGAGGTATTTTGCTGCTGAGTCACCGGCGACACGACCGTACACTACGCAACCAAGGAGGGAGGAACCACCGAGACGATTAGCGCCATGGACACCACCAGCCAGTTCACCGCAAACGAAGAGACCTTCGAAGGGTTTCTTGTCTTGATTAAGGACTTGAGCTTGGTCGTTGATTTCGATACCTCCCATGGTGAAATGTAGCACTGGCTCCATAAGCGCAACGTGGAAGGTGTCCGAGACGTCAAAGGGCAAGTTGTGGAAGTATTTCTTTGCCCATTTGTCCTTCTTCTCTCCCTTCGCGATGGCGTTGTAGCTTTGGAATTCCTTCTGGAGTGCGTCCGGGCCACATCCAATCTCATTGGCAAGGTCCTTGCCAGAGATTTTCTTCATCAAACCACGTCCGGAGTAATGTCTAGTGTGGAAATCGAGAATGTTGGATGCCTTTGAGTTGAGGACGAGACGGATGGGCCAGTTGCCGAGCTTCTTCTGCTCAAGCATCATGTTGGAGACGTAATCACGGTGACCGAGATCGTCACAGAAACGCTCACCCTTGTTGTTCAAGAGAATACCTCCCTCGCCACGTAGAGCCTCAGCAGCCAAAAACTTCCACTTAGAGCCTGGATCCTTGGGGTCGATGAGACCGGTTGGGTGGACCTGGATCTTGTCCATGTCGATACCATTAGCGCCAATTGCCATCAACATCTTTTGTCCGTCACCAGTGGCGTGAGCACCGTTGGTGGTTGCAAAGTCCAAGATATCGGGCCTGTGCTTCTTGATGAGAGAATCCTCGGTGAAATCGGCAGCGTAACCACCAGTGGCAAGGACAACTGGACCCTCAATAGTGTTCTCCTCTCCGCCAAAGACGTATGTAACACCGAGTGCCTTGTTGCCCTCCTTGTTGACGCGTTTGACATCGGCCTTCTTGATGAGCTGTACGCGTTCTGGCTCCGACTCGGCAAGCTCCTCGAATCGCTGCATCAAGGCGTACGTGATGGCCATACCAGGGAATTTGGCATCGTGTCCACGGTGGGTCCGGGGCTGGGAGTGACCTCTGCGAAGATATGTCAGTAGGCTGGCATCCAGTTTAGGAAGAGAAATGACTCCACATACCCTAGCCGAGAAACTAGAGTCAAGTCCAAGTTGAAGACATCTTGCAACCACTCCACAGCAGCGGCAGACTTGTATGTGAGGACCTTGACCAAGTCTGGTCGGACCTTGTCACGGGCTGATTTGTAGGTGTCGTCGTAGAATTGCTTGACCGAGTCGGCAATTTTCAAGTCGACTTGGGTCCGCGTAAGAGCACCGTTGATACCAGATGTAGCCTTGGTGGAGTTGCCTCCCATGAAGTCTGGGTGATGGGGTTAGCATGGTATTTCCGTGTTCTCGTACAAAGACCGAACTCACTGTTCTTGTCCAAGAGCAAGACATTTCCACCATTGAGATAGATGGTGTGAGCAGCACTCAGACCGGACAGACCAGCACCAACAACGATGACTCTCTCAGGCATTATGGTAGATCTATATGGGGTATTGGGAGAGGGAAGGGGTTGGTGTGGAGAAAGAAGGACTTGTGAGCAGGCGGGAGAGCGGCGTCTTGTGCTTCAAGTACGGGAGCGTGGAGACTCTGGAGAACCGAGGCTTACTGGGAATGTGCACGGATGATGGCAGCGAATTAAGAGGCGCGTCTTTGTAAAGGCTGATTTTGGTTAGATAGAATTAGAGAAGTCGAGGCTCGAAATGCAATAACCCCAGTGGATTGTGTCGACATGTGAAGAGCAGAGAATCTGGAGAAATGGAGAACGGCCCTTTCATGGTCCCTGAGTCCCGCAGTCCCTTCTTCACAGGCTGTGGGGTAGAGCTGGAGTAGCAAAGTACCGGGTTCAGACCAGTGGCGTTCTCTCCCAGCGTTTATTCAAGATACACTCATCATCTGACGCGCCCGTCTTCCGATGTCTGACCTTCACATGGAAATCGTCGCGGAGACATGACCTGACACGTGCATGCAGCATTCAGTAGTGCATCCAAGTCTGCGTCTATACATACGCGTGATGGTTGGCCTCTCTCTCCTGAATGAGTCCTGAGACTGCTGACTCTTGTTGTCCGTTGGGGTAGTTCCCAGGCTTGCCAGTCTCAGGGATCTAGGTCGGATCAATATGTATTCAATCAACCCGAATCCTCTGGAAGCGGAGACGTCGCAAGGATCTCCGTTCTCCTGGAGTTTTTGACAGTAGTACTCCGTACCACAGTAGGAGGTACCGTTCCGTTACACCGTTACACGTATCCTTTCGGCTGGAGATCCCCCAAAGCACGAGAAGATGCCGCGGGTGGTTTGTGCGTACGCGGGGACATTGCCTCTCTACCACAGTAGAAATCTCGTCCTGGACATTGAAGAATCGTTCGAATCTGGCCAGGAAGGCAATTGTAGCCGTTATAGAAGCTGGCCTGGGCGCTCTTCTGGAAGTACTGGTAGGAAGAGTCTTTGCCTGCTGGTTGATTTGTGCGCTCGTTATCGCCTTTCAACGGGAATAATTCAGTGGCCCGAGGAAAACCCTACTAGTAAACTTCAGGCGTGAGCCGTACCTATGATTAGTCATAGAACTACTCAGACATCGCAGCCTGGAAACCTGAGGCAGAAAAATCGCGTCGTTCATCATTAGATGTCGTGATTTTGGCATCAACCATAGACACTGCATTCGAGCAACAATTCAACTTTATCAATTGCCCATCAAACATTCGCCTTTCGACTCAACCATGGCCCTCAATCCCAAGTTCGGCGGTCAGATCCTGGCCGCAGGCGTTAACCCAAAGACAATCCACACCCTGGAGCTGTACCTGGACTATGGTGTGTCATTCCAGCATGCCGCGTAGGTTTGATGATACGATTCTAAGAAAATCCATACAGTCTGTCCATTTTCAAAGAAGATGTTCGACACCATCTACGACAAGGTTCTTCCCACAATCAAAACGAAATACAGTGGGAGACTGCAGCTCGTCTTCCGGCAGCAGATTCAGCCTTGGTATTAGTGATCAAAATGGTAAACATCGATGATTCTTACACCGCATACAGGCACCCATCTTCTACATTGACACATGAGGCCGGGGTTGCCGTGCTTCAGCTGTCTCCAGATCGATTCTGGGACTTCTCCAAGAAGTTGTTCGAAGAGCAGGCTAACTTCTTCGACGTTAATGTTGTGAGCGAGACTAGGAACGCAACATATCGCCGCTTGGCCAAGATTGCTGCTAGTGTGGACCTAGATGAGAAGAAGGTCTATGACTTGTTGGAAATCAGCGACAAGCCTGGAAAGGACGGCAGTCTCAATATCGGCAACGCTGTGACCAATGATCTCAAAGTCTTGGTCAAGATGAACAGACTTACGGGTGTGCATGTTACCCCCACTGTATTGTTCAACGTGAGTTTCCATTATGTCTGGTCAGGGAGTGGAAGCTAACAGTTTATAGGGTGTGGTCGAGAACAGTATCTCCAGCTCCTTCAGCAAGGAGCAATGGGAAGAGTGGTTGGAGAAGAATGTGGCGTAGGTGAACAAAGTAGTGCTACGGGAATGGATTATGAACTTATGAGGAAATAGAGTACCAGTCAAAGGACAAGATAAAGTCTTGCTAAAATCAAAGCATTGATATACGAGAAATACTCTTCCACTTGTACAACTTAGCAGTTGCTACCTTGAAATTAAACCCCAAAACACATTCACTCCATAATGACTGTACTGATTCCACTATAAGGTATCGCTGAAACTGAAATCTCAAGCTTTCAAATAGTTTATCGCGAACGCACGTGACCGATTAAGAGCCATTTCGAGACTACAGAGACCTCCAAGAAGGTATGCGATCGCTCACTCTCCAATTCCTGAAACTATCTCCCGCCCAAATCCTCTCCCAATAATCCCGCCACAATGCCAGAAGCTTTTAGAGGCCAACCCAAAAAGCCCGATGTTGGCGCTGCCGCAAAAGAGCGCAACGAATATATTCCCAACTTCATCGCCAACAAACCCTTCTACGTCCCCGACACAGACGACTCCGGCAAAGATTACTTAGAGCATCAACGTCTTCAAAAAGTCCAAGATGACACCCTCGCAAATTCGCAATGGTACGATCGCGGCAAGAAGAAGGGACCGGCCGCCACCAAATTCCGCAAAGGCGCATGCGAGAACTGCGGTTCCATGACACATAAAGCGAAGGACTGTTTAGAAAAGAAGAGGAAAGTTGGTGCAAAATACAGCGGCAAGAACATACAGGCCGATGAGATTATTGAGGATGTGAGTCTAGGGTTTGACGCGAAGAGGGATCGGTGGAACGGCATTGATCCGAGTGAAGCGTACCAGCAGGTTGTGGAGCAGCATAAGGAACTGGAAGAACTGAAGAAGGCGGCACAAGGAGAGGAGGCGGTCGATGGGGATCGGTACGAGGAAGAGACGGATATGGGCAGGCAGCAGAGTACGGCCACGAGACAGTTGCGGTTACGAGAAGATACGGCGAAGTATCTGCTCAACTTGGATCAGGATTCTGCAAAGTACGACCCCAAAACAAGAACGATGATGGATTCGGGCGCGACTACCGGCGATCGAGCGGCTTTACTGGTGGCGGAGGAGAACTTTGTCAGGAAGAGTGGTGATGCTGCCGAGTTTGAGAAGGCTACGCGATATGCTTGGGAGAAACAAGAACGAGGCGACACATCGAAAATGCATCTCCAGGCGAATCCTACAGAAGGAGCCTTCTTGCGGAAGAAAGAGCTGGAAGAAGCCAAGGCGAAGGCAGAGGCAAAGAAGAAGGCTTTGCTCGAAAAATATGGCGCACAACCAGACAACTCAGCCCTCAAAGACGTAGCAGTTGTCGCCTCAGAACGCTACGTCGAATACGACGAATCGGGACAGATCAAGGGCGCGCAGAAGAAGAGCACGAAATCAAAGTTCGCAGAGGACGTATACATCAACAACCACACTTCAGTATGGGGAAGCTGGTGGTCAGATTTCAAATGGGGTTACGCATGCTGTCACCAAATGATCAAGAACAGCTACTGCACAGGCGAGCAAGGCAAGATTGCTTTCGACGAAGCGGCAAGGTTACGGACAGCAGCTGATTTGGGCGAAAGCGAGGAGATACCTAAACAGGTTGTTTGGAAAGAGGAAGAGGCAGGGGGAAAACATGTGCCGAATGGTGTGGAGGATGATCGGAAAGTTACACTCAATGGCAAGGCAGAGGCAGATAAACGGAAACGAACGCTGGATGAGATGACAGCGGGTGTGACTGAGGAGGATATGGAGGAGTACAAGAGGACGAGGACGAATGATAATGATCCTATGGCTAAGATGCTTGGGAAGGATGAATTGTTATCGTGAGCAGTGGTTGGAAATCATAGCATGTAAAATCAATTAAGATACCCAGAAGAAATAAATGTTCTGTCCTGTTTTCGGCTTCCGGCAAACGTAATCTCGCTCTGATCTGATGAATCTTCTGTTCTCATGCATTCCGAGGTCAATGTGTAATGCCTAAGTCGGGACAAGTATACCGCCGCTGCTTCGTCGGATTGACCTGGCGAAATTAGACGTTGGAGGCAGCAGAGATGAGTTTCAAGCAACCATTATCGTTCCCAATGCCTGGGGCACCACATCAATAAAGTCACCGCAGTAATTATGTTCATTCTCATTCAAGCCAGCTCTCCATTCATCCCATCTCGATACCCTCCTCTCCCACTACAAACCCAAATACTCTGCTGCCACCGAAAGTATAAGCACCAAAACCCGCCTTCCGCACAGCCTCCATCCTTGCCGTCTGTTCCCGCAAAGCCTCTTCTGCACTTACTCCGATAGGAAACTTTCTTACTTGATCCCTGCTCAAAAGCAATCTTGTCGTTGGGAGCGAAGACCAAGGCGCTGGTAAAGTGCGAAGAATGCGATCACCTGTTTCCTTCGACTTTGAAGAGAAGGCGTGGGAAGTTGTTATGATTGAACATTTGAAGGTCTGGGATAGGGTGCGGAGATGGTGCTTTAGTGTTACGTAGGGATTTTGGAGTTGCGAAGTTGTGGTTGTTGAGGTCGTGGTTGACAGGTCGTCGAGTTCGGCGCGATTTTGCCAGTAGAAAGCACTCGTTGTGTCGATGATTATGCTATGAAGAGGGCGGCGCAACTCGATGATGTTAGCCACCGGGATAAGAGATCAACTTCATACAGATGAGAAGTTGTTGGTGAACTCACCCTTTCGGCTTCTGCAAATAGATAACTTTGTAGAGATGACAACGTTGTGATCAAGGAAGCAAGATTTTGGGGCCGATAAATGTGAACATGTTGCAGAGATCTGAGCATTAAATCGTCGATATTGGGACATGAAGCGGATCTGGAGAGCACATAGCCTTTCATCACTTCAGTTAGTCGCTGAATATCAAAACGACCTTCTGTGTCTATGAAAACGACGGCACTGCTTCTGCCCCCCAGATCATAGTGTGAATAGATATCCGGTAGGATGGCAATCGCTGTAATGAAATAGAGGAGCTGTGTCTTCCCGGTTCCGGACTCTTCAGAGCACAGCTCAATGATTGGAAACTTTCGCGGTGGTGAGTGTGGTTGATGTTCACCATGGTTTGAAGTGGCGTCAATGTGGAATAACTCCTCAAGAGCTGGCAAGGGATATGGAGTATGACATTGGAGCTGAAAGGAACTCAAGACCTACCAATTTATCCTGTTAGTCTTGATAGAAAGGATGATGCATTTGTGAAGGCGAATGGAACGACGTGAGTTGTCTGTGATTATTCTCACCTCTCCCAAGTTCTTTTCTACACTGGCACTCAACAGGCGACGGCCCAGATCAGCCGCACTCATTATGCAATTGTCCCATGTTATTGTCGATTGATGTTGTTGTAGAGAGGAGAGAGCAAGAAGAAAGAGAGGAAGTGCTTGTTCCACGTGCTAGCCAGAACTACCTACATTAGCATTTCCGGATCTCATCAACGACGTCTTGAATTGCAATAAACTCACCATCATTCAATTCACCAATGGAAGAACCGGACAGGTCCACCTCCGGTCCACCTGTCAAAAAATTCCACTTCAGTGAGCTCTCCTCCCACGTCACCACAAAAGAAAAGGTCAACCCCCAAACCCCAAACGAAAGCAAATCGCTACCACGAACCAAAACAATTGATAAGCCAGTCGATCTCAAAAAATGCAAACTGTATGAATTGACTCAATACAATTGTCCTGCGCCTGCGAAGGCAAAGAGAGGAGAAGAGCCCAATGAAATTGTATGTACTCCTTTTGTGAGGTTCTTCAGGAAGTAAGTCAAGGCTGAATGAGTGTCATTGGAGCTGCATGTATGCTGACAATTGTCTTAGGTGTGCCGGAGGCTTGACCGTTGAGACGACAGAGTGGGAATTTACGCCCGAGGAATGATGGAATCAAATTATCATCTGTGGAAAGCATATGTGCAGGAGGGACGGGCAAGATCCATGGGACAGTCAAAGAGGACCATAGAGACCATCAACGACCCGATGGAGGCGTGTTCAAACATCACATTCAGGCCACAAACATGAAGAATGTAGAAATCGGAGTACGCTACAGAGATGAAGGAGACAGAAAAGAAAAGGCGTGTCGTGACAAATGGGGTTCACTGGCATATTTGCAGTAGATGAAAAGTCACTCTTCGGAGGACAAGGCGGCGGATACAGATGACCGATTTGTGAGAGAAGTTTTGGAGTCTTTGTTCCCCCCTAAATAGTCATTTTGATGTCGCAAGGAGATTCTAGAAACCCGATTGTTCTGAACGACGACGTTGATCATGGAAACTTCCAGTGTTCACTAACTTTACCGTACACCATGCTAATCCAAAAAAAATTCAGTCCCGGGTATCATGCTCGTCTATGCCTTTGCGCCATCCAAATACACATGCGAGAACCTATGCTCAGTCAAGTGCCCCGCGCAGACTGCCGCCAAAACCTTCTATCATAATTGACGGGTATGGCTGTATTTAAGCTTGCGGCAGTTTCACCTCCTCCTGGCCAGTCAACTCCATCCTCAGGCGGTGGCTGATCTTCGTCTTCTTGCAAGATGGCATTCATAGTCTGTTCCCATATCATCTGATCCTTCCGCGAATTCTTGCCTCCTAACGCGGGGTTCGAAAGTGCCGCACCCGCCATCAGTTTCCTCATTGCCTTTTCTGCCAGAACACCCTCCTCCGTTGCCAATTCTCGAATCTTGCGAGCGTCCGTCTCGCGGTTTGTATATATGCCGGTGACCTTCCACGTGTGCCGGCTGGGCAACGGAGGGAGGTGTGCTGGTATGTACTTCTCACGAACTGCCAATCCCACCAGCTCTGGTCCAAGTATTTCGCTTGTTGAAGGCAGCGGTGGCTCTTCCGGGGGTCCTGGGGGAATAGAAGGCTGGACAATGCTCGGTATAAGAGGAAGCTGTAGGTGAGGAAGGAGTTCATTTGGGGTTAGGCCAAACTTTGATAGAGCAGTAACGAAATCTTGAGGGATAGGTTGCATGCGTCGGTTTGAGAGCATTGAAGATTGAACTAGGGATAAAAAATGGCGCATGTCTGCGCGTGCGTATCAGTATGAGAATAGACGTGGCCAGGCAAGATAGTGACCCTACACGCATCTACTTGGGCGCGAAATGCCTCCAAAGCTGTTGGACTGACGCTGTCAAAGCCTACACTTGATAGCGCAAGTGTAATAGAGCGCAAAAGCTGGGATTGAAAGAAGGCTTCATCCTGGACTTTCAATGCAGCTTCGTCCACACCTTCTTGTTGGATGTGAGTGCTGTGGTGGACGATCCGCATTCTTTTGACGCTTCCGTAAACAATTGATGGCTCGGTCTAGCACAATGAACGGGGCGGCGGGCGGAGATTTGGAAATAGCGCGCTGGTGTAGGAATGATGTTGTTGTTGTAATAGTCGGGGAGGCTCTGCGGGAGTGAAAGGTAGAAATGGACCTGAGAAGGGTCACGCTTCAACACCTATCAACTATTCGTTCCAGGCTTTCTTATAATTTTCAGATATTTGCCTCAACTTTTCCAGGCGACTGTGAAGACTGCCGATATTCGATACCAGTTTCCAATGAGGTAGCACGCGCGAAGCCGCAAGAGCTTGGAGATGGCACCCATCACGTCCATCAATCCCAGCGAGTTTGGCGACAAAGCAAGAAGGGAATTATTGGCACTACTTGAGACTGTAAGTGTTCACCAAGCAAAAAGCTAAGTTTCAATACTGATACAACATTTCAGGTTCGTGGAAAGAAAAACCTTGTTCTCGAGCGCTCTCTTGCAGGGCCCTTGGGACTGTTCGTCAAGTTCTCTACATTGCAAGAATATGGCGTTGATCGCGTCTTTTTCCTGGAGAATGACAATGTCGATTCCTCGCAACGTAATATTATCTTCCTTGCCCGGGGAGACAAAGCTGTAAAGGTCACATCAATCGCTGGTATGTTCGTTCTTCGAATACTCATGTCGTTCATCGATCTCTTCTTCGAGTGATGTTTCTCATTTTGAATGACGCCTCACGGACGAAAAATAGGCTGGGGAAGTTGAGGCTATGGCTTCCTAGCAATAGCCCAGTCTCAGTAATAGAATTGGCATACAAAGAAGAAAATGTTGGAGCAAATACCACTCTACATGGTCCAAGTCGTATGCCTAGAAGAAGCTATACGTAGCTCCACACAAATGCCTAAAGGAGCTATAAGCAGCAGCAATATATTGAGCTTCTCTTCGAACTGTTCGATGGAAGGAGGAGTCTAAACTTTGCTGACATTTCAAGACCAGATTAAGCGCCTCCGAAGCAGCAGTCAAGTGGACCATGAATTCAGCGTCCTATGGGTTCCGCGACGGACACTAGTTTCAGATCAACTCTTTGGGGAGTCTGGTGTCCTTGGAGAGGTGAATGTGCACGAATACCCTCTGTACTTTATGCCCTTGGCGGACGACCTCCTTTCACTGGAATTGGATGATGCATTCACGGATCTTTATCTTGTATGTGTGCCCGAAGATCTGGAGTAATCCACAACTAACGAACCATATCCAGTGGAAAGACCCAGGAGCAATCTTCACTGCCGCGAAGGCTCTCATGGGCATCCAGCAGAAACATGGTCTGTTCCCACGCATTACGGGTAAAGGCGATTACGCGAAGCGATTAGCAGATCTGCTCATTCGCATGCGCTCTGAGCTCAGCGCAGGCGGTGATAGTGGTGGCACATCTATGCTTGACATTACTCCAAGCAGTTCGATCGAGAGTCTGATCATCATCGATCGTGAAGTCGACTTCTCAACAGCTCTTCTCACCCAATTGACCTACGAAGGCTTGATCGATGAATACTATGGTATCAGCGCAAACCAAGTGGAAGTGGATTCTTCGACAGTAGGGACCGCTCCTACAGCTGCTGGATCTTCCTCAGCTGCTGCCACGCAATCCCTCAAACGCAAAGTCCTGCTCGATGGCTCAGATTCAATATACGGTACCCTTCGAGACTCAAATTGTGCCGTAGTTGGTCCCCTACTCAACAAAGTTGCCCGGCGACTGCAATCAACATATGACAGCCGCTCCTCCGCAAAAACAACCGCAGAGCTACGAGAGTTTGTCACAAAACTACCAGGCTACCAAGCCGAACAAGCAAGTCTCAAACTCCATACCAACCTCGCCGAAGAGGTCATCCAAAGAACTCGCACAGAGATCTTCTCTCGCGTTCTAGAAGTCCAGCAAAACATCGCCGCCGGTGCAGATCCAGCCACCCAACATGAAAATATTGAGGAGCTTATCGCACGCGACGTCCCCATATCCACTGTCCTCCGACTTCTGTGCATCGAATCACTCTTCAGCAATGGCATTAGACCCAAGGATCTCGAGAACTTTAAGCGTGCTATCATTCAAGGCTACGGCCACCAGCATCTCCTCACCCTCTCTGCATTGGAGAAAATGGGTCTTCTCATTCCCCGAATTGGTGGTGGCCTCGTGGGCGCGGCAGCAGGACCAATAGGGAAGATCACGAACTATACTGCCACACGTAGGAACCTTCATCTCATCGTCGATGAAGTCAATGAAACAGAGCCGGATGATATCGCATACGTATTCAGCGGCTATGCACCATTGAGTATCCGATTGGTGCAATGTATCCTCCAGAAACAATACCTCTCCTCACTCGTGACGAAGAAGGGAGTTACCCCCACAGCAGCGGCGTCGAGTGCGACGCAAGGATGGAAACCTTTCGAGGACTCAGTGAGACAGGTTCGTGGTGCCACATTCGATGAAGTCCAACAGGGTGAGGAGAAAGCAGTAAAGGCGAGACAGATATTAAATGGTTCGCACGGAGATGGGCTGAAGACCGTCATCGTGTTCTTCTTGGGAGGAGTGTGCAGAGCTGAAATTGCAGCTTTGAGGTTTGTTGCGAAGCAGTTGAAGGAGGAAGGTAGGGGAAGGAAATTGTTAATTTGTACTACTGAGGTTTTGACGGGAGATCGGGTGGTTGGTGGAGCTGTTGAGAGGAAGTCTTTCACGGTGACACCTTAAGCTTGTAGATGGTACACAGATATTGCTTCGATGAGAGATTCTGCAGCAGCTGCGGTGCACTTATAAATAGGTTCCATGTGCATTCATGCTGCTGGTTGTATGAAACCGGATGTACTTTTAGAATGGAATGAAGTTCTCACAATTTTCCGTGTTCGGACTCGGATTTTTTTTTCATGTTCACCTTGAATTTGCATATATCAGAGGGGACACAAGAATAGTGATTTCAAAAAGACCTAAAGAATCTAGGCTCCTTGACCCCGAAACATGGGTCCCACCCAATGTCCTTTTCCAGCCTTCTTTGCATCTCCAACAACCGTAGATTCAAGCAAAGACGTCAATGCAACAGAGTCAAATACCACCGTTCATAGTAGTTATGTTGCCCTTTCTCCATGCACCCATGGTCCTCATAGAAGTAGAGAGGGTAGGTGTTTGGTAATGAGAGAGCAGTTTGATCTAGGCACGTAGATAAATCCTTCAACACGTAGACATGGGGATAGTCGTAGCGCTGTACACACATATGCCAGAACTAATATAGGGAGACAGCTAGCAAGCAGAACTGGGACAATGGGCCCTTTTCTTCGACATGGTTGGCTTCGTCAGTGAGTTCCGACGAGAGCTTCGACAACTCGCCCATACACCTTCTTCCGATCTTGGTCCTTCACGACACCATCCGGAACCCAACACGGTCGGTTCATCAATCCAGTCTCGGTAAAAGACAACCTAGCCTTACAAAAAGCTTGGATTGATACTACTGGACACGTAGTGCTAGCACCGTCTAGGTCGATGGGAATCTATACCAACAACGTTAGCAAAACATCTTTTCCAAGACAGTTCTATCGAAGAAGTGAATGTTGGCGGCTAGTTTCAGATACCCGTTCTATAAGCATCGACTCATAATGGGGGCCGATTTGACGAGCGAACACCCCGAATCACTAATACGGCTCTTCCTATATGTAAGATTTGAGGGTCTATTGGCTCATCATGTAATTGTGTTTTGCTAGGAGAAAGAAAAAAGATATAGTGACTTACCGCGATGCTGGATGGATGGATGAAATGGATGGTTGATGCAGGAGGCTTGGATTCGGTGAAGAAAATTTGAGGTAGCGGAAGCTTGGCGCTAGGACAGATTGGGTTGGAGCACGTGAGGATATAATTGAATCAAAATCGACCGATCGTCAGGTTTGAAGTTCATTCTTGCAATGACTTTGGAGATTCTTCTTCTTCTATTATGTTATGGATCAATTACCATTCTTGAGCAGATTACTCTGAACTTTTCGAACGCTCCACTCCGCTTTGTAGCAGTGTGAAACTGCTCGGAATGCTGCGTTATTGATGATGCCCTTGTCACTGGATACTGGTATGGCAATATCTTTTTTTGAATAGATGCTTCTGTCAGTGGTCCACTGTCCACAGGCTCAGCCTTCCGCGGGGTTCGACTTCAGCCTTGCCTACATTCAAACCCCTTGAGCATATACATACCCCTCCTTTTAACATAATTCGATGGCCGATATCCTCATATCATGGAATTTTGGCGTGCTGGCTCGCCATTAATTTTTTCCACGTGTATTGGCTTCATAAGCTCTTTGCGCCATTTTCAATTCCTGGCGTAAAACTTTGTCCAACGAACTTCAAGTTACTTCTTGTATCTTGACAATCTTCAGAGGAGCATCATATTCAATCCTATACGACCATGGCTTCAAACGGCAAGCAAGATCTCGAACATCTCATAATATCCGACGATTCTCAGCATCCCGCTAACCTAATCTGTGAGCTCTGCCGCAAATTTTACAATCTGGGCTGGGTATCACTCTCTCACTCTATACAAACACAAATACACATCTAATCCTACAAGGTCACCGGCACAGGTGGCGGTACGTCCATTCGAAAAGATGACCACATCTTCCTTGCGCCTTCGGGCGTCCAAAAAGAACTCATGAAACCAACCGACATCTTCGTCCTCGACTACCCCACCAAAACCTACGTTCGCAAACCTCAGACCCTCAAACCTTCACAATGTACACCTCTCTTCCTCGCAGCCTTCGATCGTGGCGCAGGTTGCACAATCCATACACACTCACAATGGGCTGTCCTCATCACACTGCTCGTGGAGCGGGATCATGGCAAGGAGGCTTGCTTTGAAATTGAGCATTTGGAGCAGATTAAGGGAATTGGAAAGGGAAGGGGCAAGCAGGGTAGTCTGGGGTATTACGATAAGTTGGTCATTCCAATTATTGAGAATACAGCTCAAGAGGAGGATCTGACGGAGTCGTTGGAGGAGGCCATGGACAGGTATCCGGATACATATGCTGTGCTTGTGAGAAGGCATGGGATGTGAGTGCTCTCGCATGCTGGACTGGTTAGATTGGAATGCTGACATGGTGCTAGATACGTTTGGGGTGACAATGTGCATAAGGCGAAGACACAGTGTGAAAGGTGTGTTGGCAAATTCCGAAGCGTATATGCTCGTTTACTAACGTATATTGCGCAGTCTTGACTACATATTTCAGCTTGCTGTCGAGATGCACAAGCTGGGGCTTCCATGGACAGCACCCAAAGGACTTTCGGAAGGCTGAGGAAAAGAAGAGGAAGGACGTCAACTCGGCTCCGTAGCTGAACAGAATCACAAGCATTGAGAAGCTGGACGGCATGCTCGTTTCGTTCCTGTCCATGGTGGACAGAGAAATATGATTGCTGAACCGATTGGGTCGCTAACGTGGTTTTCACTCTTACTGCAAGCTGTATTCAGTTCATGAGGCTGAGATCGTCGCTCGGACTGAACTAGCCTCTCCTCGTTGCCATACTCTCGACTGAGCATCCCGATCTTCGGTCCAAGCGTAGGTTACACTTTGTAAGTGTGCTCCTTCCTCGGACGTAGGTCATAAGGTCGTTGATGCACCGCTGTCTACCTGTTCCACCCACAAAATTCTTCTTATTTTATGTGGGCCTAGTGTCGTGATCAGGGAATGTATGTGATCCAGCGGTTCAATCATGATGTTCTTCCTCGGAACGAATCGAAATTGGAAGGCTGAGTGAATGACTCGGTCAAGGCTGGTAAGCGAGTCATGTGTGGCCCAGTTCGCAATCTCCTGCGCCAGCTTTTCTTCATCGCTCCGCCATTCATCATCCACTTAAACACTTTCTCTCCGTCGGGTCTCGCCGCAAGCTTTGTCACAATCATCATGCAGCATCTCGATGGACCAGCTGAGATTTTCGCAACCATTATACGAGTATCCTTGAATTCAATGGCATGTGAGCTGCCCGAGCGACAACATCTGAAACCTCCAAAATCGTCCTTGGTCTCGCGAAAACCGGTCCCGTCGAGTTGCGTTTGTGCAGGCGCGGTGTCATACCGTCCGTATCCAATCGGCAAGTTAGGGTGATGATTATTTGTCAAGAAGTGATTGCTCTGCTGACTGCGCCGTCTCGAGTGCACGTAAGAGACAGGTCTTTTCTTTGTTCGCAGATCACCCCTCTGAAAACCGCGACGACATTTCTCGGGAGGACGTGAGCGAGAAGGCCATTGGAAGCGACTGCTTGAAGAGGATGCTAATCGATCAATCTTTCCATGCTCTACAATCAAATATCGAAGCTTCTTTACCAATTCCGCAGAAAAGAGTATCAAAATCTCCATCACTATGACAGCAACAAAAAAGAATTCGCTTAGGATTGGTATAATAGGAGCAGGACTCGGAGGGCTGATGGCTGGCATTGCCATCGCAGAAGCTGGCGGAAACGTCACCATTCTCGAAGCTGCATCAGAATTGGGCGAGGTAACTTTCTCCCTTCAAGTCAAGATGAACTCTCCGTGCTTAGTCACACCTGTAGATTGGAGCCGGCATCCAAATGACCCCTAATGCTGCACGACTTCTATATCGCTACGGCATCGAAAAGTTGATAGGTGATAATCTTGTGAGAAACAAGGAGTTACATATACGGACGAAGGAGGGCAAGAAAGTTGGATTCGTGGAGATCGAGGGGATGGAGGAGGCAAGTGGAGGGGGGTGGTGGCTTGTTCATCGGTATGATCCAATCTAACATTTCGAATTGACTAGAGGAAAATGGTTGGTGCTAATTGACTCGGAAAAGACACCATCTCCACCAAGGTCTCGTTACTGCCGCCAGGAATTTTGGGTGCAGCATTGTTACCAGTTCAAGGGTTACCTCACTAGACTACAAGGATCCAACCAAACCTTTGGTTGTCACGACAAAGAGTGCGAAATACACATTCGACCTCGTCCTAGGCGCAGATGGCGTCAACGGGATGACGCGGAAAACTCTTTTCCCGAATGCAGCTATTCCGTTCCCGCCAAGGAACAACGCAGCTTTCAGAGCGATCGTACCTGCCTCGAGGCTTCAGGAAGACCCAGACACCAAAGGAATGGTTGATAGTATGGGTATAAACGCCTGGATGGCGCCAAACGCCTACGCGATTATCTATCCCATTTCCGGTGGAAAAAATATCAATGTGGTACTTTCCCATACTACCACCATTCTTTGTAAACGTTGAAGCGGTTGAGCTTAAGGAGGTAGAAAGACAGTATTCGGACTTTGAGATAAGGGTTCGGAAACTGGTTAGCATGATCGACCATCCCATTAAGAGATGGCCACTACTGGTTACGCATTTAGATAGGTGGAGTAGTGATTGCAGAAGAGTCGTGCTGATGGGCGATGCTGCGCATTCTATGGTCAATCACATGGCGCAAGGCGCTGCTACGGCTATGGAAGATGCAGTATTTCTCTCTGTGTTACTGAAGCCAATAATAGAAAATAAGGAGGAGGCAATGGGATTGCACAGAGCGATAGAATTATATGAGAAGGAGAGGATGCCAGTTGTGAAGATGAAGCAAGAGGCGAGTAATCGGAATGGATGGATAATGCATCTTTCTGGTGTGCTGGCAGTGACGAGGAACTTTGTCATGGGGATTGAGTGGAAATATCCCAACCTGCTTGGAGCGCAGAATCTGATGAGGGGTGTTTATCGGTATGATGCTGCTGCTCATGCGGAAAAAGTAGTGGAGGAGGAAAGATTGAGGAGGATAACGGATGAAGTAGAGGCTGACTGGGGAGGAGGCATATGGTGGCATGACTTACTAGGGCGGACCTGGCGATGCCGATGAGAGAGAGACATCAATGAAATGATGAGAAGGCTGAGTGAATGACTCGGTGAAGGCTATGCGCGAGTCAGGTCTATGAATCCACCACAGCCACCGTGCACTAGTTATGATCGTCGCCGGAGGCGATACACTTCCCCTTTTCACCTTTCCATCAATAACTGCCATAATCAGCGAAGTGTCAACAGAGCTTATCATGCTTCTGCAGTGGGTGACTTCTGAGGAGGCCAGGTGTCCAACTCGATCATTTCTGGAGCACTATGAACAGCAGCCTCACGACTCTAAGAAGCACATCGACAACCATTTATCAAGACCGCATCTCTTGATTTCGTCCATACCTAACCCAGCTGAACCTGTTGAGATCACTTTGCCGTCTACATTCAAGACAAAGAACAATCTTCTCGACATTCAAAGTATTGCAAATCTCTGGACACAGCTTCTATGCATTCAAACTCAGAATGGCAACTTCATTCGTCATGACAAGTGGGATCAAGAGAAGGAAGGCCTGCAGATATGTATTTCACAGATGAGTTCAGAGGAATGCACCAAGCTTCGTCACGATCTGAAAGAAGCAGATCCACCAGTGGAGGAAGCCGTAGCAGATCTCATTTGCAGCCTTCCATATGCGTCATGCCACGATGAGACTTATAAAATCGCACCATGTACGATGATGCCAGATCCCGAAATCGATAGAGAGCTGTATAGCTTCGGACCAACACTTCCGCCTCACTTAATGCGCTTGACAGATTGGTGGGGTGGGGATTCCGGAATGCTGATTTTGATTGATGTTTTGACCGGAATCACGACTGAGCTGAAAGACTACAAGCCCGGTCACGACGATGGAGATCCACACGGGGAAGTCTTGACTGAATGGAATGGACCGACGAAACCAATTGAGGACTTGCTACATGAATGGATTGAGAATTACTTGAGCATGAGGTGGATACCAGATGGCAGTATGGATGTGATGGACTCAGAGGGTCGGAGCATGGTAGGTCATCCTAAGATGTCCATAGCTTGGGCGTGGTCTTCAAGATTACACGTTTTGCCAACTCACCATCTAACAGACATTCTTGAAATACCTAGCTCTCTTCAAAGAGTTCGACTGGCCCTCAGCCTTCCCTCTCTCCAAGAGTCAATCTGAAGATTTCCTGAGAAGACACGCTGCGCTCACAGAAGAAAACAATTACTCTGACGAGCAAAAATACATCGACATATGGCACAAGCTCAATAACGCATGGTACAATTCTGACATAGAGAGTTCTACACCGGGGGGAAGTCCAAGACTAGGACACCGACGTTTGCAAATGCTCGACCAGAAGATCCGGGAAACGCTGCGATATGAAGAACAACGTGCCAATGACATGGCTTACGCAACTGCAACAGGTGGAGATATCACGGAACGCCTTAGAGCGCCAACGCGTCTCCACGATTCTGCCAACATTGGTGATGATTGGAGAATCGATGTCACAGCTGCTGACATCATGGAGCGCTTCTGGGATATCATTGACTTCAAGCCAGAGTTGGGTAGCGAGGAGGTCGATGATACGCCAATGGATACGTCTTCAAGCAAGATGAAGGACCTTCTAGAAGAGATGGGCAAGGTGATGGAGGCAGCGTACTATCGTTATCTAGACCCTGAGGAAGCAGAGCGGGAAGCGAGGATGGTGGGCGTACCGGATGAGGACGACGATTCCACATCAGACTTCGAGTTTGACAGTGCTGATGAAGACGACAGCAGCGATAGTCTGGACAACTCAGAAGAGGACGTGGATGGCGATCTCGATGTTACAGCTCTCCAGACAGACATGGACCTCGATGTTGAAGGAATTCGACAGGAGATGGCAAACTCGCAAGTCACAACGCCTGGCACTCAGGCCAGCAGCCAGACTTTGTGAGGTACCAAATCGGTATGAGAACGACTAAGCCACGACATTGCTAACCAGCCAAGAGAGCGGATAGTGCTCCGAAGGCCTGCTGTTTGTGTGTATTTATGCGTAATCGCCATCACCATCACGGCCGACTTGAATCCGCGATCGCAATGGTCGCACCCACTAATTTTGGCAGGGGGTCACCGAGTACAGATAACAGCAGTCGATTCGAGAAGTACAGATACGAATCTTCAACCTTCTTCACACGTCCGTGTCCGATCTGTCTCTCCCTTCGGCCTCATCCGGTAATACCGCAATCCTTCATTCAGAATGGTACAATTACCCACCCCTTTCTCGGAAATCCCCCGCCAATCTTTCCTTTATGGCCCCTCTCCCATTCAACACCTCCCCCGCATATCAGCGGCTCTCGGCCCGCACGTCCAAATCTACGCCAAACGCGAAGACAGCAATTCCGGCCTCGCCTTCGGTGGTAACAAAGTCCGGAAACTGGAATATCTCGTCTCAGAAGCTCTCGCTCAAAACGCCGACACGCTCGTCTCCATTGGCGGCGTGCAAAGTAACCATACACGTGCTGTTGCGGCTTGTGCGGCGGCTGTAGGTCTCAAATGCGCGACGGTGCAGGAACATTGGGTTGAGTGGGAGGATGTTGGGTATGGCAAGGTTGGAAACATTCAATTATCGAGGTTGATGGGGTCGGATGTGAGGATTGGAGAGGAGGGATTTGGGATCGGACATAAAGACAGTTTGGCCAAGTTGAAGAAAGAGCTCGAGGCTGAGGGTGCAGGAAGGAAGGCGTACTATATCCCTGCTGGGGCATCGGATCACCCGCTGGGAGGACTGGGCTTTGCTAGATGGGCTTTCGAGGTTGTCGAGCAGGAGAAAGACCTCGGAGTTTTCTTCGACACGGTCATCGTCTGTGCCGTCACCGGAAGCACTTTCGCGGGCATGGTCGCGGGCTTCAAATACATCGAAACCAGATTAGGCGGGAAGAAAAGGAAAGTCATTGGCATCGACGCGTCAGCAAAAGTAAAGGAAACTTTCGACCAAGTGCTACGGATCGCAAAGTTCACGGCCGCCAAAATCGGCTTGGGCGAAGACGATATTACGGCAGAAGATATCATACTCGATGACAGATATCACGACGGTACCTATGGGATTCCTGGCCCGGCTACCATTGATGCTATCAAATTTGGTGCGCAGACGGAGGCCTTCATCACGGACCCTGTCTATGAAGGAAAATCGTTGGCAGGCATGATGGATATGGTCAAGAAGGGAGAGATTGGTGAGGGCTCGAATGTGCTCTATGCGCATTTGGGAGGTCAATTGGCTTTGAACGCATACTCGACTTTGTAGAAGGGTGATATACTGAAACCTGTTCGTTCGCTCTCTCAACAAACGTTGACATCGACCTCACCAAAACTGGAAGAAGAATCAACCGCCACGCTTTCCGGGAAGTTGGAAAACGTGAAACACGCAAAGGTCTTCGAAGAGATACGATGGTATGAATTTATTAAAGATCGGTTTCGAGAATATCTGGAGATGAACAGGAAGATAGTAGAGTCAGAGCACCAGGAGATTATGAGCTTGATGTACTGTGTATGAAGCGGAGACATTGTGACGCCGGCTGAGTCAATTACTTGATTAGATTGAGCGAGCCAACTCATTAGAATGTACATCTCTATTATCTATAGACTTAAAGCAACAACACAAACCATCTAATGAGCAAACCTAAAATCCAACCTCTTATTCCCCTTATCCCTCGTCGTACTCAGATAAACATCCCTCTCCTCATGCGTCATGGCATCCCAAACAGCCGCTCTCTTCTTATTCACATAGACATAGAACAGTTTCGCACCAATGAACAAAGCGAAATTGTAACAGCAAATGGCGATCAACACCTTGTTGCCGGTTCGATACATCGGCTTATCGTGTTCCCGGTAGATCTGCGAGGGATATTAGCATATGTCAATTCTGTTTCTTGGTGGGTGGGGAAGGTACTTACGTTCGATCCGATGATCGAGGCAGTCTGCACACACATGTTGTAAAACGCACTCGCTACCGTCCTCAAGCGGACCGATCCAGCATTTCGACTGGTCGTAGAGACGAGAATAGCATGGACATAAGGGCCACCGACGAGCAATGTAGAAAGCGCCCATTTGGCCCAAGCTGACGTGGAGCCAGGGATGAGTTCAAGAGCAATCAGAAGCGGCAAAGCCCAGATTTGACTGACTAGTCCAATGAGGAATCGTTGATTGATTTTCTCGGAGACCCAGGTCCAGAAAAGGAGTCCAATGATGAAGAGGACGTAGGCAGGGATGGTGAGCAAATTGGTTTCGAAGGTACCGAAGCCATTGGCTTTCAGTTGGAGGGTCAGGTAAGAGGTCGCTGGATTGTTTGGGATTGTCCATGATAGTCCGATGAGGTAGATAGGCCACCTTTGAATGCAAACGTTAGAAAGGCAATAGTCACTGTAATTGGAAGAAAACTTACATGTGGTAATCTGTGATACACTCCCAGAACATGCCAAAAGTAAGTGCTTGTCGGTTATGCATGTCTCCCTTTGAGGGATCATCTCGCAATACGCGATTGACCATGATTTTCTCTTCATACTCATCGAACCATCCATCCTTACCTCGGAATCTGGATGCTGTCTGAGTAGGCGAGGGTGGCAAATAAAAGTAAGATCCGATACCGATGAGTCCAGTGATCATCCCCTCAAGCGCAAACAACCACTGCCACCCAGCCATTCCATTGCGACCACGAAGACGAAGGATTCCATATGCCAAAAAGGCGGATACAATTTGAGTAGATTGATAGGCGGTCCAGAACCAACTCAGTCTTCTTGGTAGTTCGGCTGACTTGTAGTAGTAGGACAAGTAAAGGATACAATCTGGGATGAAGCCACCTGTCGAAAACGGTTAGACCAAGTAATCAGGTCCAATGGCGAGAAAAGCACGTACCTTCGATTAGCCCGAGAAGTGCTCGGCAAGCCCAGAATGATGATTTTCCTGTCATAAAGCATTGCATACTGGCGACCAAACTCCACGAAACCATTTGGACTGGAACCCATCTATCCGGACCAAGTCTCTTCGAAATCAGTTGCGAAGGCACTTCAGCAAACAAAAAGCATACGTAGAAGATCGTCTGTCCGGTATTGTAATCATTGGTGGTGACGTGAAGATCTTTCAGCATGTTATCCGAAAGTGCCTGAGTGATGTTTCCTCGATCCAGTTGCAACGCGAAGAACATCAGACAGACCCAAGAACAAATTCTTTTGTCAATCTATGTTCGGATTAGCTTAAAAGTATGAGCTGGAAAACGTAACTTGCTGACCTTGCGAACGACTTTCTTCTCCTCATCTTCCGTCCATCGAAATTCTGGATCATATCGATGTTTGCCCTCGTAGGAATCAATGGGTTCGTAGTGAGTTTCCAGACCGGCGGTCTCGAAAGCACCTCCAGGTGTGTGCTCAGGCAGTTCTGCTTCAAGTGCATTGTGATCCCTTTTATTCAACCCTAGGGTGCCATCTTTTTCTATTCCAGAGCTTCCGCTCGACGTGGACGCTGCAGCCATCGCTCACTCCAAGAATAAAACCAGGATAAAGTTTTTGGTCGTCGGACGATGGCCTTTCAGATTGCCGATCTCCCATATTAACAGCACGCGAAGTTATACATATAGCCATGACTTTGGGCCTCCATCACTCTGGTCGCCGGCAATGGGCACTTTTTCTGCACATCTCCTGTCCAATGGATCGGTGGAAAAGCCGCGGACGATACCAAAATCTCACAGAAATCCGCCTCTGTAGCAGAAGATTGCACCCTAGGTGGGGGTTTATCTCGGATTTTGCCCTTTTGGCTCAAGGTGCATCGTTATGAAGCTGTGATACACGTGGAGAACCTCATCTGCAACACAATAGCTTCGGGATGAGACTCCGGATGGCCAATGAGACAGGCATATTAGAAAGCACGTAAAGCATGCATGGCATTGCAAATTCCGGAACAGTGCGTATTATGGGGTTGTGTTGAGGTGATCGACGTTCGTGATAAATCCATGCGAATGCGTGCTCTGCGCTAGTAGCCCTGGCAGCACGTCAACCTCGAGTTTAATAGACGAGTAAAGCCAACGAGACCAATGAAAGACGTGATCTAGTGCGGCAAGGCTGAAAATAAGCCACAGTACTGTGTATAGCGCGTCGTTCCCATTCCCCTCACCAGGCACAAATCAAGATCAAGCGACTTCGCTTCTCTTCTCCAATAACCAGAATGGCACAATAATCGCTGAAGATGGTTATCAATGGCGCATGAACGTGTGAATCAGAGGAGTATCCTGCTGCAGTATCCTGCCGCAATATCCGATAATCTCTTCGAATCATAGGCAGTAAGCCCGAAGGACCATAGTATATGTAAGAAGCTAAGACCTGCTTTTTCCAAATCATATCCAGAATAACATCTGCTTTCTTTTGCCTGATTTTCCAAAATGGCACCAGCATTGCTCGAAACCCCTAACCTGGACTCTGTCAACCCAGAATCTAATCAGGTTTCTGGAGTTGGCCAATATAAGGAAGCTTTCATTGGAGGTCCAAAGGCTTTCAAGAGAGATGTTGAGCTGAGAGGAAGTGCCACGCAACCAGCAGCCAAATACCCTCATTACCTGCCTGTCTGGAACCCTGACAAGCGTAAGTGTGTTTGAATCTACCCTTGTGAAAAGCGTACTGAGTTGCTCAGGCTATGAGCCTCTGGTACCGTTCGAGCATGTCGAGCATGGAAAAGATGCAGACCCATCGTTCCCCAATTTATTGAAAACGGCCAAAGTTACCCAGTTGACTTCCAACATTGGCGCCGAAGTGACCGGCGTCCAGTTAACCCAGCTCACGAAGGAGGGCAAGGACGAGTTGGCATTGTTCGTCGCGCAGAATAAGGTTGTTGGTAAGTCCGAAATTATCTTTTACATTAGCCAGCAACTAAGCAATTTCAGCTTTCCGCGACCAGGACTTTGCCAACCTCCCAATTCAAGAGGCGCTAAACTTTGGAGGATATTTCGGGAGACACCACATCCATCCAACCTCTGGGGCTCCTGAGGGATATCCAGAGATCCATCTTGTCCACAGAGGAGCAGAGGACACTACAGCCAGGGATTTTTTCGAAGAGAGGACCAACTCAATTACCTGGCACTCCGATGTCACATACGAACAGCAACCACCTGGAACCACCTTTCTATATTTGTTGGATGGCCCTGTGGCCGGTGGCGACACTTTGTTTTGCAACCAAGCCGTGGCATACCAGCGACTTTCCCCAGCTTTCCAGCAACGGCTCCATGGCCTCAAGGCTGTGCACTCCGGTTTTGAGCAGGCTGAGAATAGCAGCCGGAAGGGCGGCGTGGTTCGCCGCGCTCCTGTGTCGAACATCCATCCTGTGGTTCGAACACATCCAGTTACTGGTGAGAAGGCGATCTACGTGAATCCTCAATTCACAAGGAAGATTGTCGGATATAAGAAGGAGGAAAGCGATAACCTTTTGAACTTCTTGTATGATCATATCGCGAAGAGCCAGGATCTGCAGGCCAGAGTCAAATGGGCACCCGGCACTGTGGTGGTCTGGGATAACAGAGTGACAGCTCACTCAGCCATCATTGACTGGGATGATGGCCAACGTCGCCATCTTGCTCGCATCACTCCACAGGCAGAGAGACCATATGAGACCCCCTTTGAGGAGTCACAGTTGTAGAATGGTGATTTCGATAGCAAAATGAAATATATTGACAGAAAACTCGAGAGAAATGTATTGGGGTCATGTCTGAAGATGATGATGCCCAAGTGAGATGAATGGTGATAGAATGAGAGAGTAAAGTATGATGTGGTCAACTATGGTAGGCTGTGAGGCGGTCTGATGTGTCATGTGTGTTCCCGTAGGTCTCCACGGTATCGTACGAATAGCGTGCTTAGAAATACGCGGTCTGGAAACAGCGATCGGTGCCGGCTTAGAGCATTGCATAATTTGTTTACCTCCGCGACAGCAGACCAGCAAATCAGACTGGCAAAATGAAAATGGCAGCTCTTGCATCAGATAATTCTATCTCAGATACTGCCCAGAATTCGACATGGGCGCAGAAGTATCGAGGCGTGAGCAACCTTCTTCAGATTACAGCATTTCGTAGGATTAACATGGATAGGCTACGGTAGAAGACCTCGATCCTCCTTCCGCTCTCTCCATACATCCAAACGACCCTGTCTCTCACGCATTAATGTGCGCCTACGAACGCGACTACACACATCTCACCGTTGTCTCTCAAGAAAACCGCTCGTTGCTTGGCTACCTCAGCATTCCGCGATTGAAGGAGAAGCTTAAGAACGGAGACGTCAAAGAGGCAGACACAGTGGAGAAAGCCATGCTCAAATTTCAACGGAAGGGAAAACAATACAAGGTTATCACCATGGACACGCCGTTAGAAGAACTTGAGGAGTTCTTTGGCGGAGGTGTGGATGGAAAGGAGGCCCAGGACTTTGCTGTTGTGACGGATTTTAGCAGGAGATTTGTTCTTGGTGTTGCCACGAAGAGCGACTTGGAAGAGTTCGTAAGAAGGAGGCCAGCCTGAAAGGGGATTTGGGCGTGGATGTGTACGACAATCATGGCATGGCGTTTGGGATATTGGGGACTTGAACCTCCAGGAATATGGTATGGATCATGAGGGAATCCCAAATTTCGAAATCTGGGAACGAGCGACGGTCGAATCGAAGACGGATCACAACAGTCTGCGTGCGGGATGGAAAGCTGCACAAAGAGATAATGTTCAACACGGTGGAATGTCGGAATGCATACCAATTCCAACCACTACCTGCTAAGATTATGGTAATGGAAACTCATCAACATGCTGCATCAGCTTATGGAAGCATTGAAACAACTGATCGCACTATGTGTTTTTCTATCAACTCCGAAGTATTCACATCTATATTTGGACTCGAAGCACGGATGTATGACGTTCATAAATACATAGAATAACCAAACACAACTTTGGACGGTTTGATCTTACATAGGGTCAATCAGATGGTTGTGTGTTATGAGCGAGCCAAGGTACTTCAATATAGGCCTGAATAATGCGATACGCGCATTCCTGAATTACATCACATTACCTAGAATATCACCACTGCATTGGGAAGCTGAGTGAGCATCATCTTTCCCGGATTGCATCGCCAACAACATTCTCGAGGTTTCTACTCAACCCCTCCAAAAAGGAAAGGAATGCAGACTGTGCGACTCAAACCCAGAATTGGTCTACTACAACAAGTATCCCATACAATAAATGTCTACCTTCCCCTAACATGCTCCCGCTATCCTTCCCCTCCGCCGCCCCAACCTCAACGAAGATGGGCTTCCTCCTCACATGAACCACATGACGAACGCTCTGGCACGACCACGCCCGTTCCTGAAGGCAGTGCAACCAAAAACTCGAAATCGCCTTTTTATTTCGAGGCTGGATATGCCGTTTTTGCTAAGAGGAGGTCGAGACCTTTTCCGCCGCCATTTTTATCGACACCTTCAGGATCTTTTTCGGACCCATTGAGTACGCATAATCAGAGTCGGGATCGGAGACCGCCTGAAGTTAATGGGCAGCTTATTCGTGGGGTCACGAACGGAGATGATGCGGTCCTGGTGAATGAGAATTTCGTCATTGCGAATGATGGTGTTGGAGCGTGGGCACAGAAGGAGAAAGGGCATGCAGCGTACGTCTAGCAGTCCCAGAAGATAGAGACACGAACAACGTGGAGAAGGGGCAGAAGACCGAAGCAACACAGATCAAGCCCTGACCCGATCAGATGCTGGCTTGACCGCCTGTAGGAGTCGGGATTTGACAAGCTTTGGCAAGGTTCATTAGATGGATTATCGTCTGGAACCTGTCATCACCTTGATTGCGTCTTTGTCTACTACTTTGAAAAAAGCTGACAATCAAACAGTCTATGGTCCCGCCTCATAATACATTTCTGGGCCCTTGAAGCAGAGAAGGATTCCTATGGCGGTCGAAACGATCCAAACCCAGTAACATACCTCCAACGTGCATACGAACAAACAAAGAAAGCGACATCAGAACCTAACGAATGGTTTGGAACCACCACAGCATCAGGCGCTCTCCTCGCAGACGATCACCAATCTCCACCCCATCCCATCATATACGCTACACAACTCGGCGACTCACAAATTATGATCGTTCGTCCTCGCGATCGGGAGATAATATACAAGACCCAAGAACAATGGCATTGGTTTGATTGCCCTCGCCAATTGGGCACGAATAGTCCAGACACACCAGAAACCAACGCAGTAATGGATCGTGTGGAGATTGAGGAAAATGATGTCGTTCTAGCCATGAGCGATGGCGTTATCGACAACCTTTGGGACCATGAGGTTTTGCAAAGCGTTGTGGACGCTATGCACAAATGGGAAAATGGCGAGGCTGCGATTCAGCAGGAAAAGGAGCCAGCAGAGACCAATTACTCGCATGAAATGATGTTCGTTGCTGAGGAGGTTGTCAAAGCTGCGAAAGCCATTGCTACTGATCCTTTTGCGGAAAGCCCGTACATGGAGAAGGCTGTTGAAGAAGGTTTGTCCGTTGAGGGCGGAAAAATGGACGATATCAGTGTCGTTGCGGCTCAATGTAGGAAGCGAAAATTATGAGCCCGATCATATTTGGATGACTCCACGTTTTCAAGAGATCACAACCGACAATCTAATCGGCCAAAAAAGGGACGAAGGAATACCGTAATCGAAGATCCGAAGCATGTTCGAGCATTCACAAAGGTATGAATACATCCAAACAATATCAAATTTGGAATGCTGACGCCAGTAGTAGCCGTGCATATTTGCCCAAGCGAGGAATAATGAGCTGCAAGACAATACCAACTGCTCAGTGACATTGGCAGTGGTAGATTCAAGCACAGCGAGCGACCAATCTATCCGATAGATTCAAATCGAGAAATCAAATTCGTCTATGCAAGACGTCATGTACCGTCTTTCTTGAACCATAAGTAGGCATGAAGCCCACTTTGGAGAGGAGGAGGCCACTGAGAATGGATATCGCGTCATTCTAGATGGCAAACGCTTGGGAAGAGCAGGCTGGGTCAAGAGCGATGGAGGAGGGCATTGAGATCGAAAATTGTGACACCTCAAAACCAGATAGAATATTCATGATCGTGTAGTGCGACTGGAGCAATCTGGCACCTGCAAATCAAAAACCAAAACCCAAAACTCCACTCAGACGCATACGCTCGAAAATGGGGAACGAAACTACCAGCTGACAAAACGCCGGGATCGCTGGCTGAAGCATCGCTCATACAATGTGCTATTCCAAAACATGTGAAGGAAGGCGAATGCTCGAACTGTCACTACTCGTCCATCTCACCGCCTCGCTCTCAGAACTCTGCCACCAGCACCGGTCGCACTCGGCGCAGGAATAGGCTCCTTCTTTGACGCAGTCCTCTTGTGAGCAGCAGTAGCAATCCCACCAGCCACCTTGCCAACCACGCTTTTCTTCACAGCCGTCCTCTTTGTCTTCACGACCGTCGTTCCAGTGCTCGTGTCGCTGGTATCACTAGCGCGTCCGCGACCAGTCTTTGGTGGAACCGGTGGTGGTGCCGTAGCTGCTGCAGGACGACCACGTCCACGAACAGATCCCGTAGCCACAGCTGCTTGTTTGGCTGCTGTGCGTCCAGCAGGGCGATTTTTCTCCGCCGGCGCGACGAAATTTGCAATTGATCCTGGCTTTACGGGTGAGACTGGACGGGCGAGGTATGATTTTCCTGGCGAAAGTGGTTTTCCTGGTGAATCTCGCTTGACCGGTGATTGTGGTAGTTGGCGTGAATTGTGTGATTTTGGGGAAAGCACTTTTGAGGGATCGAGACGAGATGCTGTTCGCACGGCGCGTACGGGGTCGCCTGTCTGAACTGATTTGGAGCGCTTCTTGGGTACTTCGATGCCATTTTCTTTGTCTGAGTTACCTACCATTTCAGAGCTGGTGCGTTTTGTCCCCCGTGGTCTTGTTAAGCTTGAGTGCTGGGCTGGTTGTGGTCTTGCGTTTTGAGCTGCTTTGGATGATGCGGCGTTGGCTTGGGGAATTGGCAGAGGCCTTTTTGAAGGAATCTCGAGGTGCTCAGAGTATTGATCTATCAGTTCTGCGATATTTGTAGTCCGCAGCTGTTTTGGAACGCGATTTATTCTCATTTCTAGTCGTGACCGTAGACCTTGCGCGTGGAGGGCGTATTGCGCTCGGAGTTTTCGCGCTCGTTCTGTGACTGTTGCACGCGTTGTTAGTAGAAGCGCAATATGCCCACTCAATGTCAACTTACTCTCTAGTTGTAGATTGTCTATAACAGCTTGCTTCTGAGCTGCTGTAATAGTCGAAGCTTGTTGCACCGAGTCTCTTTCCGGGGTTGCTGGGGACCGTACAGGGACGGTTCGAGTAGTCATTGTATTGGATAGAATTTAGGCAATTGAAGGGTTATATGCTCGTCTTCGTGGCTATGATCAAGAGCAGAGCCGCAATATGAGGTCGTGTTGGTGTATGGAATGATGTGTTTGTTGTTGTCTCAAATCAGAGGCGTTGCGAACGGCAAAGGAGCTTAGCTCCATCTCTTCCGCCTGGGTACTCCGTTCATCAACCACCATAACTCACAGCTTTCAATACAAATCCAACAAGTCCACATCGATTATATCCTCTCGCTCTGCATCAAGCCGGAATCACACAATCAGAAGATACCCAGCAGCTATCGAAGCTGTACTCATATCAAGATGGTGTTGGAAGCGACCATGATAGTGTGAGCGTCTCTATAGACGTATTCTGTCAACCTATGACTGACTTCATGTAGAATAGACAACAGTGAAAGCAGCAGAAACGGCGACTATGTGTATAGCACTCTCTCTCCTCTACCTCGATTGCTCTAATCCATCCCAGACCCACCCGATTCGATGCCCAGGCTGATGCCGTCAACCTCATCTACAACGCAAAGACAAACGCCAACCCGGAATCGTCAGTCGGTCTTATGAGTATGGGAGGTCAAGGTCCAGAGGTCCTGACTACCTTGACGACGGATATGGGCAAGATCTTGGACGGCATTCACAGGACGAAGATAAAGGGCGACGCTCACTTCACAACGGGCGTCAACATTGCAGCAGTATGGACTTCAACGTACTTGGAGAAAGGATGTGGCTAACAACTACACAGCTAGCGCTGAAACACAGACAAAACAAATCGCAACGTCAACGGATCATCGTCTTTGCCTGCTCCGCCATCGAGGAGGATGACAAGTCGCTAATTAAGCTGGCCAAACGAATGAAGAAGAACAATATCTCTATCGATGTTATTGCCTTCGGTGACCTCAGTGATGAGAACATCAAGAAGCTAACCAGCTTCAACGAGAACATCAAAGGTGGCGACGGATCGCATCTGGAAATCATTCCTCCTGGACCGAACTTGTTAAGCGATTCAATCCTATCGACACCTATACTGGCAGGAGATGGAGTTGGAGGCTCAGGCGGCGGAGGTGCTGGTGGCGAAGGCGGAGCTGGTGCTTCCAATGACTTCGAATTTGGTGTCAATCCAGAACTAGATCCCGAACTTGCTTTGGCATTGAGGATGTCATTTGAAGAGGAACAGGCACGAGTGGAGAAAGAGAAGAAGGCCAAGGAGGAAAAGGAGAAGCTGGAAGGCATCCCAGAGGAAGAGCAGGCGCTGTTGGATTCTAAAGGCGAGCCCTCGGAGGGATCAAAGGACAAGAAGGACAAGCCCGACGATGACAAGATGGATACGGCATGATTTGCAGGTAGTATTTGGTACTCAGGCGTATTCTGCTAGAAATTGGCGCCTGCATCGGACGGCGTTCGGCGATGGTATCTAGCTGCAAAGCAGCTTGTGTGACTATGAAGTGGATGGAATCTTGAAGTCCAAACTCCCTCAGTGCTCGATTTGAGGTAATATACTACAGCCAGCTCCAATCGTCATGAATTTCTCGCTCGTCTGGGATGTATCAAAAATCGCTCTGAGCTGGAAATTTACTGGGGAAAGTCCACTTCTTCCATCAAAGCTCGGAAGGAACTCAGCCTCTACCATGTGATATTCTTTTATCATCTAATAGTCTCATCTTCCAAGTCCATCAAACTATCTGCGACTCTAAAAGTACTCTCGAGAATTATCCCTGTCGTATCACGTGCTAGTACTTTCTAGTCAATTTCGCGACTCGACTTCGACCTTGACTTTCTCTTCATCACAACATCAACATATCATGAATTGAAAATGGTTAATCGTGTCCACGCATCTCACCATGGCCCCCATCGAACTCTACGCTGAGCTTCTCACTAATATCCGCACGGTTTCGTTCGTCGCGTCTCTTCGATCTGAGAGCAACAAAGAAACGAAAGCCGAACTCTCAGCAGATGGGCAGATCATCACCATCAACCACGATGGTGAATCGGCAAGTATGCACTTACCGACGCAGATGACCGGCGGCGGATCGGCATCACTCACTTTGCCGGCACGACCATCAAAGGACCTCACTCTCCGCTTGAAAGTTGAAGAAAAAGAAGCAGGATTTCTGAAGTTTGTGGATGGTAGCGCTGAGAATGTCGTTCCATGGCCAGCGAGTGAGTTGAGCGACAGACTCGAGTGCCAGACATGTGGCACTTCACTCCTTCAACCAGGTCGAATCCACGAATGGAGAGATCTGCCCAATGAAAACTGGGCTGAGATGATGGACTTTTGGCACTGTCACAAACCTCACGAGCATGGTGGCCACAAAGAAGATGATGCCTCTCACAACAAAGGCTACTCTGCTTCC
Organism: Venturia pyrina ICMP 11032; assembly: GCA_000738655.1. Lineage (NCBI taxonomy): Eukaryota > Fungi > Ascomycota > Dothideomycetes > Venturiales > Venturiaceae > Venturia > Venturia pyrina. The sequence continues at coordinate 115,072 of JEMP01000034.1, read as the reverse complement.
AGCAAGCTTCAAGCTATTCACAATGTTGGATTTGTTGGACTTTCCTACTTCATCTTTTTGAAAGACGATTGTCGCAATATCAAGGTAGGTGACAACACTCATCGTCATTTGCTTTCTCTTTTGACCTCGTTTCATTGCTTTGGCGACCTCCAATACCAAATCGGGGCGCATAAGAAAGATACCTGCCCAGCTCACGCTAGATCCACGGCAATGCATCTGATACTAGGCGCCCCAGATCAAACAGTGGTTGGCAGTATTGGGACTATCCGCGGCCGGCAACGGCGCAGCTGGGTTAACTTGATGTCTTCTGGTCGCGATCTTCTCATCTTATGTTTCACCGTCTGTTCATAGAGAATCGGAGCACGGCGGGATAAGATTAGATACATTACCTAGAATCACCAAATGTCATGCTGTAGCAATAGTCGGCCCCTTGCTGACGTTGAATGTAGCAAAATGAAGAACTTTTCTCATCACTAAATTCTGAATCTGATACCCCATTGTGCTGTGAAAAGTGTGGCAATGAGCTTGGAGTTGCTGATGACTCCATCTCTGGCTGGAGGATATACAAATGGAATGTCCAACTTCGAAAAGACAATCCACCTAACCCGGGCGCGTTCTCGACTCAAAAATGGATATCCTCTTTACTCCTATCGTCATCCGAGAACACTGGTGTCCGCAGATTTGTGGTGGAGCCCTCATCGCCAACCGCAAGATCCGATACCGAGCCGACTTCAATACTAGCAAGTCTCTAATCTAGAAGCCCTTGAAACCCTTCATAGCTAACGTGAATAGCTCTGGCTCTTCACACCCGACCTCTGCTTCTCCTCATCCTACCAATCATCATTACAACCAATACCACGAAAAGACCCCACACGCGCCATAAAAGTGTATCACAAACCCCTCGTCAACTCAGCCGACTTCCTCAACAAGAACAGCTCGTCACATGAGCATCTTCTTTTCCCTCCGGGTTTGTATCAGAGCTTGGTAGATTCTTTGGAGACGAGTAAACTCCTACTTCCAGCGGCAGCAAGGAAATTCCAAGATTGGGACGTGGGTATTCTGGAGAGATTTGATGTGAGGGATGTTGTATCGAGCGGAGAGGAGGGTGCAGAGGTTTTAGTGCCCGTAAAGGAGGAGAAGGACGCTGTGAGGAGAGGTGAATTGGAGAGTATGGTGAACAAAATGGCCGAGGTGCAGGTCTAATACGAATGGATGTACAACGTGGAAGATTGAACTTGATCTCACATCATAATTGATACACGGCCTCTATGCTTCTGCAAAGTAACGACCTTTGGAAATGAAGGCGTTTCGAGGAGATAAGCTGAATAAACATACGGTATCGGTAATGTTGAGGCTTCTTACTCGAATTTGTAGTGTGCTTGATTTATCTCTTTGAGAGCCTTGGACTATGTCCAGGTGTGATGAAAGCCCATACTATATACCAGAAGCCTGTTTCACGAGACATTGTACTAACAGCTCAGGACCATGGTCCTTTAGTCCTTCCAAAACCGAGAATTTCTCAGGCAATATTTCATCCTCTCAAGCAACAACAACAACTGACCGTCTAAATCCTTCAGCCAAACCTCCAAGTCAACTCCGGCAACAAAATACAACATGTGAACTAAACTCACGGACCCAACTCAACTCCCCTAACCTTAAAACCAATGTACCAATCCTGCACGCGCCTAATGCGCCTTACCACCACCCTTGTCCTAATAAACTCGAGCCCAATCTGTCACGACTGCTACCAACTATCCATCCACCCATAACCTCTCTGCACAACACTTCTGCACGACCTGTCAGGGACGAGTTCAATTCACCCCTTACCCCTCAAATCTCCAACCATCGCACCAATGACAAATATTTCGATTGCAGTACCAAAACCATGACCAAAGAGAAGGGGGAGGCGGGAATAAGTAGAATATGCAAATGGACATATCGACCTCATCGCAATCTAGAAAGGGAGTTGGAGCTTTTCTGTCTACTGTGTGATGAGACTAAAGAGATGTCCAGGGAGACGTAGGCAAATCTACGTGAAACGCTGAAATTGTTTTATTTTCGGGCGTGTACTGTCAGTCTTGCTCCTCTGCTTTCCTCAATGTACGCCCTACCTGTCTGTGAGACTGAGAAGTACAGAGCCATATACTTGTCATCGTATTCGATATCGAGGTGAAGGAAGTTCATTCTTGATTCCCATAAACGAAAAAATAAAGCGTGCAAGCAAGAATACAACAAATTTCTTGTAGCACCCAGACGCGCTTAGTACAGCTGACCCGGTTCCATCTCGTCTCCAGATGGATTCCAAAAAAAAAAACTCATGATAGGTTACCCTTCAGAACTAATAATGTCGATAGGTCTCAGACCTAGGTCGTAATAGTCATGATAAAGAAATGTACACGTGTGTAACGAAAGGATAACTCTATATTGTCTATTGATTATTGTTCTCAAAGGATAACTCTATATTATCTGTTGATTATTATTCTATATTAACTCTATATTATCTATTAATTATTATTCTTTTCTCCTAGATTCTACGTACAAATCCTAGATAGACCCCCTGCTTACGTAACCCTAAAGATTATATAATCCATGAAACAACACTAGAGAACTTTTCTTTTATAGTTAAAAAGATAAGATGAAAGTAAGGAAGATAAGATAAAAGTAACAAGCCTTAACGAAAAAACTAAAACCTATAGAAACCTATGTTTCTATCCCTGAATAACTCGCTCAGTTTCGGTCGGAATCTAGATCTGATTAAAGCGTTGAAATCCTCCGTATCGTCCAGTTTTAACGGTGCCAGAATTAATCAAATCGGTCTAGAACTCGCGCGGGAAATTCAAGGGGAAGTCGGTATCGAAAATNCGACTCGTGGAAGAGGTGGATATCGTCCAAAGCGTCCGTTCTCCGTAGCGACACGCTGGTCGCCCTCCCACTCCATTTCAGATTTACAAGGCCAAGCTGGCTGCTGTCTCCAAGGAACGGATGGCGCTGGGCACCAGATTGTGCGCTCAGCCAGCACGTAACCACGAGTTGGTGGGTTTTGGCTGTATCGAAATTCAGCCGTCTTGTGGAATTCATCAACCTCCGGTAGATGATCTTCACCGTCCTCCATGCTCCCAAGCTTCTTGCCTGCGAATGCTTTCACACCGTGAAGCTCAGGAAAGCCCAATCTCTTCTCCTCCTCGAATTGTAGCATCTTGCGCGTCAATGCTGCCTGCTCTGCAATGTTCATTTGTGTGATGTGCTCCAGGTACTGAGCATGGTCACGAGGAACGAATGGGCAGACCTTTTGCGGATTGCGTTCGACGGGGTACATGCGCATGAGCTTTGGCTGGATCGTGCGCCATCTGTCCATCTGTTGTTGTTCGAAAGATGTCCAGACCTTAGTATGTGTGTATGCACCCTCGAAAGTTTCGTCGGGATTAGAAGTGCTATGCAAGTCCTCCTCGTTGTCGAAATGTTCGTGCTGTTGGTAACGGGACGGGTTTGGTTTTTGAGAGTACGGGTAATCGCTAGCGATAATTTCGTCTTCGGTAAGAAGGGTTGACTGACTGCTTGGTGACTGAGGAAAGTGTCTCTTAACGAGATGAGAACGGTGGGAGTTATAAGGAGGATAGACGCTTGTCGGGACGTGTTGCTCGCGCTGCTGCCGGTTGCCTAGTTGTGATTCTTCCTCACTGTCGTCAGGAAAGAAGTATGGTCTAACACCCGGCTGTATTAGTGAACTTGTGGGCTGCTCTCGCCCGCTATCCTGTGCTGCCATGATGAACGAAGTGTGTAAGAAAATCTTGCTCTTTGCTTGCTTGCGATGCGATATGGTTTGTAGATAGCTGAAGTGACGTGTAGGGTTAAGGGTTTGTAGCGCGGCGCGTTGATGTTCGAGGAATGAGAGAAGAGTGGTCTACGAGTCGACCAAGTTTCTCATGATGATTGTAAGCAGAACCACCGTTCTGCTTTGTTGGTGATATGTTTTGGAATGAGACTGGTGCAGTGTTGGATGGTGTTGGAGATGTTTCTCCGGCCGATGTGAGAAAGTGTTGAAGCGGAAAACCCTTGGCTCCATGAATTCCATGCTAATGTGACCGTGAAGCAGGGAGCGTGACCCCGACGTCGCCGGGTCACGGGAGATGGATAATCAATACCCCATCGTCGAAGGGAATTGAGGAAGCCAGGCGATATGATAAACGGCGGGGGCGTAGGAGGGAAAAACACAAAGTCCTTGTGTGACACGTTCTTCCCGTGTGTGGAAACAAAGCAAAGTGACGCGACAGGAAAGCTAAATGCAAGACCTACCTTCATTCCACTATGAAACCATGCAAATGTGTATTTTCCTCGATAGACTCAATAAAAATTTATGGACTTACAAAGATGACCAAACTCGTTCTTGCCGTACGGTAGCCTGGTGTAGCCGGAGTGCTGTAGGCCGCTNCATCTGACCTTCCAAACGAGGAGAGTTGAGGAAGTCAGTCGTTTGTCGAGCTTCCTCAGGACACGTCCCATTTGCTTACTAGAATAAATAAATAAGTATGCACCTCACAGTACAGCCTGTATAACAATATCATTCTCGATCAGACCCGTCAGCCAGATGAGGCCAGATTGAACCTTGTCAAATTGTCTCGATGCGGAGTTTTGACCGCTGTGTGGTTTTGGTCCTATTATTAGTATTTCTCTCACGATTATTACGTTGCGCCGAGCTGATCCAGTTTTAGTTTCCTTGGCGGTATTCCTAACATCAGAATCGTTCCCGTGTACTCCGTACTGTGACAGTACCGCCATAACTTGCCAGACTGACTGGGGCCTCGTGTTCGGATAGACTTGTACGATACCCGTACAGCCCTACCCGTGCTCGCACTCGTACCTAAGTCACGCTACTAGATCTCAGATAATCGATATCTTGACTGAGCTTAGAACCAATTAAAAGCTTAAGAAGAGAAGATATTTATACTCGTAAAGATCTCATTGAAAGGGTTTTGAGAGGGACTAATCCCTAACTAAAGACGTGACTGAGCGGATCACGAGGCTCGTATTAATCCGAGGCACTTCTCAGTTTGGCAAGTTATGGCGGTACGCAGTACTTGTCTCGTTAATCACAGGCCTGGAAAGATAGAACTACCTGCAAGGCTGAGAGCCAAAAAGAAAATTATAGCTCCCGTTCCCGTTCCTAAACTCAGCCACGACGGGTGGGCGTTGATGATTGGCACAAAGATCGTTGCAAACCTCCACAACGTCCCGCTCCATCGAAAGAGGATCCAGAAGGACGGGCCGTACACGCGTTTGGGCCCTTGAAAAGAAAGCGGAGGATGTGAGGGGTATTGACTTCATCAGTAGCAAAGCAAAGACATGTGAAGAGCACCACGGTCCATTGATGGGCTGTGCCCCGATGACTTTATTATTAGTTGGGAAAGAGGGTGATTGATTCAATCACGAATAGCAAGAAGGATATTCAAGGATTCTCCACGAAGACAGGGCTCAAATTGCTATATTTGTTCACAAAGACGGGAGGTTTGTAGCATCGCCATCTCCTGTGGCAGTAAATGCTCTGTCCGGGCAAACAATAGCACAGAACACACGACGAAATACATGACTACCAATCAAACCTCTCACAATCAAATCATTCATGTTCGCCAGATCTCATCGACGTCTTTATAAAGTCCAGCAAAAATAAGAATGTGTCTATACCTAGGTATGTGTTCTCATATGAAGCCCAAATTCCCCACTACCAATATGTCAGCTTCAGTCCATTCTCGCGGTGATTCTACAACTAGTTGTCATCGTTCAACCCCCACCTGCCCACACCCAACTCGAAGTCTTCTTCCACTCCACCTTCTCATCACTCACGACACAGTCAACATCACAATCATCACAAATCCAACAGGTCACTGAAAGCAGAGCATCAAAAGAAACCAGACCATCAATTCTTCAAGATACTTCAAACTTCATTGAAACGCCAGCCAGCTGTCCAGGGTATACCATCCATCAACCCACTCATCCCAATCAAATCCATTTGCAAATCTCAAGGGAAAAAAAAAGGAAAAAATTCAATCCCGCACACGCAAAAAAGCCACTTTTACCGACGATGAGTGAAAAATCCACTCCAAAATGTCTTGTCCAAAGACTGTTCCCCCAGAACCCAATGTTTCCCTCAAAATGTGTGGGGTAAGAATAGATGCTCAGGCTCTATGGTGAGTGAGCACAAAGCGAAGGAGCTTGAGAGGCTATGTTGTTTGCAATCTGGTAGCCGTGGTGTGTTGCTCTCTGCCCGCTCAAAAGTGAAATTTGTGTATACCGAGTGGGGTTGTTTGCCTGGTTGTTCGCTCAAGCCGATGCTCAAACCTGAGTGGAGAAGATGTCCTGCCATATCTACGCAATTGTGAACCATGGGGTCTCTGCTATCAGCGTATGCCTTTATGCCAATAAGTTTCCGAGGTCTCACCATGTGCGTGCTGTTATATTGTTGAAAGCAGCATGGAGGTCCTAAGCGCAAGTAATGTGTGGGTGTGATGAAGGACCGTTCAATACTTTCAATCGTTAAGCTTGAGGGTACGTCAATACAGTACAATACCAGTACGGTATCCAAGCCGGTTTGCCTGCCTTTTTCTTTCTCGCTGCGCATCATAAAGAGGCCAATGTGATGGCGCTTACCGCAGCCGTGGGCAGTGGAGAAGAGAGCTTGTAATTATCCTGAAAATCCATCTCCCAAATTGTCGCCCTCCTTACATCCGTGACCGAGCCTAAATGTTGTGAGCGCGCCGGCTCGAATGTGGTGATGCGAGTATGTGGTCGTTGTCGTAGCCAGAAGGGCTGTGAGGAAATAATGAAAAGCCGCTCATGAGTAGAAGCCTTGAACGCTAAGAAAGATGATACCGAAATGCAATGAAGTAGTTAGTGACGCCTGAAATGCTAAGAACGTGGTAGTCGTTAATATTGTTTCCATGAATTTGTTCGTCGCCAAATTACGTCACCTCAACTCTCGCTCAGCGCCAGCTGACGTAAAGCCAGAGAGATGAGCATTGGGATCGCGAACAGGAATCGGAGGATTGTCAATCTCAGTGAATATGTCGCTGTTCAGGAGCATACCAATGATCTCCGGATCATCAATTTGGTCGACTGGGCAGTAGATGTCTTCCATGGTGGGAACCACCCAGGGCTCGTCAAATGTGTATGAACGAAGGCGTGGCTTGAGATGCCAGGCCACAGAGTCGTTGTTTGGATCGACTCGTGGAAGAGGTGGATATCGTCCAAAGCGTCCGTTCTCCGTAGCGACACGCTGGTCGCCCTCCCACTCCATTTCAGATTTACAAGGCCAAGCTGGCTGCTGTCTCCAAGGAACGGATGGCGCTGGGCACCAGATTGTGCGCTCAGCCAGCACGTAACCACGAGTTGGTGGGTTTTGGCTGTATCGAAATTCAGCCGTCTTGTGGAATTCATCAACCTCCGGTAGATGATCTTCACCGTCCTCCATGCTCCCAAGCTTCTTGCCTGCGAATGCTTTCACACCGTGAAGCTCAGGAAAGCCCAATCTCTTCTCCTCCTCGAATTGTAGCATCTTGCGCGTCAATGCTGCCTGCTCTGCAATGTTCATTTGTGTGATGTGCTCCAGGTACTGAGCATGGTCACGAGGAACGAATGGGCAGACCTTTTGCGGATTGCGTTCGACGGGGTACATGCGCATGAGCTTTGGCTGGATCGTGCGCCATCTGTCCATCTGTTGTTGTTCGAAAGATGTCCAGACCTTAGTATGTGTGTATGCACCCTCGAAAGTTTCGTCGGGATTAGAAGTGCTATGCAAGTCCTCCTCGTTGTCGAAATGTTCGTGCTGTTGGTAACGGGACGGGTTTGGTTTTTGAGAGTACGGGTAATCGCTAGCGATAATTTCGTCTTCGGTAAGAAGGGTTGACTGACTGCTTGGTGACTGAGGAAAGTGTCTCTTAACGAGATGAGAACGGTGGGAGTTATAAGGAGGATAGACGCTTGTCGGGACGTGTTGCTCGCGCTGCTGCCGGTTGCCTAGTTGTGATTCTTCCTCACTGTCGTCAGGAAAGAAGTATGGTCTAACACCCGGCTGTATTAGTGAACTTGTGGGCTGCTCTCGCCCGCTATCCTGTGCTGCCATGATGAACGAAGTGTGTAAGAAAATCTTGCTCTTTGCTTGCTTGCGATGCGATATGGTTTGTAGATAGCTGAAGTGACGTGTAGGGTTAAGGGTTTGTAGCGCGGCGCGTTGATGTTCGAGGAATGAGAGAAGAGTGGTCTACGAGTCGACCAAGTTTCTCATGATGATTGTAAGCAGAACCACCGTTCTGCTTTGTTGGTGATATGTTTTGGAATGAGACTGGTGCAGTGTTGGATGGTGTTGGAGATGTTTCTCCGGCCGATGTGAGAAAGTGTTGAAGCGGAAAACCCTTGGCTCCATGAATTCCATGCTAATGTGACCGTGAAGCAGGGAGCGTGACCCCGACGTCGCCGGGTCACGGGAGATGGATAATCAATACCCCATCGTCGAAGGGAATTGAGGAAGCCAGGCGATATGATAAACGGCGGGGGCGTAGGAGGGAAAAACACAAAGTCCTTGTGTGACACGTTCTTCCCGTGTGTGGAAACAAAGCAAAGTGACGCGACAGGAAAGCTAAATGCAAGACCTACCTTCATTCCACTATGAAACCATGCAAATGTGTATTTTCCTCGATAGACTCAATAAAAATTTATGGACTTACAAAGATGACCAAACTCGTTCTTGCCGTACGGTAGCCTGGTGTAGCCGGAGTGCTGTAGGCCGCTTCTTTGGCCTTTTCCCTCTCTGATATCCAATCAATTTCCTTGGAGTATATATCGACTCCGCTGGCTGGGTGATAGGCCTGCTTAACCACCAGCTGTCTGCTAGCGAAACAGGTGTTGGAGAGTGCCTCTTAATGTCAGATTGATTGTTCGTGGCAGACTCGATGCTAGGCCCAGAAGTCGTCAATCCAGGCTGGTCGGCCTTCGAAATCGATTGAACTTGTTGATCGCATAAATGTATACCTTGGAGACCGGAGGAGGGGACCAAGGTTGTCTTACCCGACAAGATATGTCCAATGGATGCACCAGAAGTAGTTTCTGTCGAAGACGGATATTGGAGGAAGAGGAGGAGATTGTTCGAGGTCTGAAGGTTTCTGTCGAAGTAAAAGAGGTCAATAGAGCTTTCAGAGACTGGCTGTATTTATTCGCAAGAAGGAACTGACATACACGAGCTAGCGTGGTTTGGAATGGTATCTCTGGTGCCTGACTGAACTGGAAATTTTATTTACCTACTAGCCATTGTCCCTATTTACGGCTAAAGATGGTATGACCCGCTGTCGATTGTAACGCGTACCCGCGTACCCGCGTGACTGCTGACGGCTGTTAACGGATTGAATGAATGGCCAGCTTTATGCGGGTGCTGAGGCGGAAGATGCATACACGTACCGATGGCAGCCGATCTGAAGCCAAGTCAGGTCAAGTCAAGTCAAATTCGAGCCTTTCCAACGTAATTCAGTATGGGCGGCCTCAAGACGATCGAACAGGGGAGCAGGATCGTGGATTTGAATCTATGTGATGCGCGATGGTGGCCGTTGCGGTTGAGTTGTAGGCGTTTCGTTGTGAAGATGTTGTTGGTTTAATTATGCCACAACAAGCTTCCATGACTACTTTTACTTTCAACTGTGAATGTCCGGAGTGTAGTCATCACGGATTGGAAATCATGAGGCTCAATTCCACCTAGCAGAAGAAAGAACTTGCGCATCTACTGAATTGGTCAACGGATTGAAAAGGCTGAATTGTGAATTTGGCAATTGTGGATAAAGAAGGCGTGAACCCGAGCCTTACTGCGGCAGTGTGAAATAAATGGAGTATGAAGAAGAAAAAAACGATGCGTGAAGAAGCCTTGCTGAAGGAGAAGAAGATGTTGGTTTTGCTGTTGTTGTAAGTTCCGTACCGTTCCCGCACACAATCTAAGCCAGGAACAGTATTGAAATGAGTTGACAAACACATTTCTCCAAGAAGGCTGAGGTATGTCTTACCCTGTCCCACCCCTTACAGCCCTTACATTGCACAGAAAGTAGGGCTCTCTGAGGCAGAACGTGGGGTTGACTGGAGATCTGAATCATAGCTTGGTTCTGCAGGCCTAACCACGGGCAGAGCGACGGCCAGTGCCTGCGTGAAGTTGTCGGATCCATTCCCAAATAGGTTCATCCAATATTCATGGTGGTGGTTTTGGCGGAATGTTATTAGTGCTCCTTCGTCATGAAACCCGGAATTTTGTCCCTTGCCTGCTTGCTTCTACGCCACAACTCCATAGAACATCGAAACACAGGAAGGCGGCCCAACCATATCTTACACCCAGAACTTGGACCTGTTTGAAAACCTTGCCTCCATTCCCATTTTGTCGCGATTTCAAATACCATGCCTCTGTCGCTGCGATTACGGCAGGATTTACGAGAGGTAGCCATTCGTTTCGCCTTCGCCCATGCCTCTAGCGCTTCTTCCGGCGTCTAAGAACAGTCCTTCGCATTCCTCGATTTCGTTCACACCTACTTCTTCTCGGCCCCCGACCTTGGCGAGCACACCCGCTGGGGTAAGCATCTGCAAAGCGTATCTCAGACTTACCCTAGAACCAGCCTTGCCGACACGTGCCAATGCTTCGTCACTGAGCTTGATGTTCTCAAGCTTGGCTCGTATGCCGATAATGGATGTGATCTCGTTTGGTTTGTACTGGTGGGTTGGGATAATGAGGAGACGGGCCAGAAGATCTGGAGGAATACCGTGAGCTGAAGGCGGAGTCGTAGGGGATGCGCCGCGAATATGGGTGAGGCCGCGATTTGATGCAAGGATCACGATGGGTGAGATAGAGGATTCCAGAGCGCGAGTCAAGTATGTAAAAGACTCGAGGTCGAGCATATGGACCTTGCAGGAGACTGTTAGCGTGAGCACGTTGGCAACAAAGATAACGAGCATTTACCTCGTCGATGAAGAGCACACCAGGAACCAGCTCTGCGACGCCCTGGTCAATATACTTGTTCACGACCTTGTTGATCTCCTGCCTTAGCTTCTCCGTGATTTCCGTCTTCTTAGGCTTCATCAGTTGTCCCATCATGCTCATCACATCCTGACCACCTTGAGGTCGTGCATTAGCAACATCCAAATCATGCAGCGTGACATCCTGGACAATCTCTTTCTTCTTGTGAACCTCGCCCTTTGGCACTGGCACATACTCCTCTGCTTCCAAATCAAATTCGGTAGCATAAGCATCGCTTCTGCCCACTCTCTTAACAGCACCTGTGTTTGCTTCGATGTATACAACGTCTCCGAGTCGGACGCGCTCCTTCTGTATGGCCTCGTAGATGCTAGGGTCCAGTCGTAATTTCTTTGTTCCTTTCGCAGCTTTGAGTGTAATGAGAAGATGTGAGATGGTGCGTCCGTAGCCTCCAAGTGGGTTTTCCGTCTCTTCAGGTGTAAGCTCCGTAACCTCGCCCTCGTAGACTTCTTTCGTCTCGCGTACACGAAGACCTATGGCTCTCCGGAAGTTTTCCATTAATGCCTCCGTCTTTTTGACCTCTGCACTGTAGATTTCGCTTCCAACAATTGGGCAGAATGGCACCTTGGTCCCCAGTTCTTGCGACACAGCCAGCGCAAGAGCGGTCTTGCCAGTTCCAGGTCCACCAGCCAGCAGCACAGCACGTCCAGACATTTTTTTCGCGCGAATAAGATCAACAACGACGCCGCACGCCTGTGTTCGTTAGCAATGAACTCCATACTCGCAACCCTAGCTAGAGCTCGGAAGATCGTTTCTTGGAGCTCAACGCACCTCTCTAGCATCCTCTTGCCCAATAAATCCAGAGGTATTCTGCGGTTGCGCTGTCCCATCTGTCTTGAGTCCAAGGCCTTTGATGTGTGAATGTGTTGCTGTGCGGTTTTCTCTCGAGTTGCCCTTGACCTCTGTGATTTGGACTCCCGTAGGAGGTGCCGTCGGAGGCGCCATGATCGCGCGACGATTGCAATTGAGTTGAGAAAGAGTATATGATCCTTGTTTGAGATTGCAGCAATCGATATATGGATGGTGTTGTGATTGGGCGCGATTCAGTCTCTTTTCGAGCAGTGTACGCGACGAAAGACTTGGAGCTTCTACGAGTAAACTACCAAGGTAAGGAAACGTGACCAAGATCTTCGACTTCAAGTTGTTGGTTGAAAGATCTTATCAGACCTAGTAACATTGAAGGCGTTGCTGTCTATTCTTCAGGGAAATTTAAAATAATTCTCGAAACATAGTGCCTTTCATTGTGCATCAAAACCGTTCAACTCAAGCTAACTCTCCAAATTTGATATCGATCCAGTGACGAATATGATATGCTGGTGCTGGTTACAAATAAGAATTTGGCGAAGGCTCTTCGAGGAACAGGAATAAGTGAACACTCGGTCATACATGAGTTCAAAATACTTTGGCAACCACCAAAACTATTCATCTTCTTCACTCCTGATCTTTACTGTTACAAACACCTGCGTACTGACGGTTTGCCTCGTTGGCAAATTGTCCCCTGTTCCGCATCTCTCGCCATTCTCTGGACGTGTAAGCACATCCGCATCTCTCCAAATCCCTCCTGCCCTTGAGCAAACGCCTTCATTGACCGTCGTCAATTTTTGAACCCCGTGAAAAGGCAAAAATGATGTGATATTTACAAAAATGGTAGCAAAGAAGAAGCGCGCGATCGTACATTGCTAGGAGTTGTAGGTGCTTGAAGGATGGAGGGCTAAGAATGACAATTCCGTCAACGACAACGGCATAGAAACCTAGTCCTTCGGACCATTCAAGGAAACCCTGGCGGGGTTATTCTTCCTCACTCGATTCGCTCGCATCATCATCACCACTTGAGTCTTCAGCCTGGTCTGGTGGGGATTGCTCAGAGCCCGAACCACCCTTAAACTTCTCGAGTTGGGCTTGAAGTGTTCGAATTCGTTCTTCTTGTTCATTGGCCTTCATGGGCTTGTTCTTCTTGCGATTCGAAGAGGACGCCTTAATAGGTGCCTCGAACTCGTCATCATCATCTTCATAGTCAGGTTCAGGGTCTGGGGCACGTTGACTTCGTGGAAGCTTTGCCTTAACGAACTGATAAAGTTGGTAAGTCACGTCATCAGGAATTTCGTCGATGTCGAGTTCGAGCTCATCGTCTTGAACATTCTGTCTAAATGTGAGTGTTGCTTCCAGGAGGTAAAAATGAGAGATGGTGTAAGATAATTGTGACTTACACGTAAATGTGGTACTCCATTGCGGATGATTTGAACCGCTTTGCGCATTTGTGATTCATCCAGAGCCGCAATACCATCGGAAACTTCTCGCTTTTGATCCAAGGTGAGTTTCTTCGGTTTTTTGACTGTCTTCGATTTCGACGGTTTAGAAGGCGCCGCGTGGCCAGTACCGCTAGGACGCTTAGGCTTGCTCGTCTTAGAACGTTTTGGCACCGAAGCCTTAGGGGATGCGCGTTTGGGTACAGCTGTGAGTTTGAGAGCCTCGGCGGAGAGTGCGGCAATCTGTTGCTGAATCTCTTGCATTCGGCGAACTGCATCTGATGTGTCCTCGACTTCTTCCTCTTCGTCCTCCTCGTCTTCGTCGTCCTCGGACTGAGGCTCCGATGCGGGAGCGTTATCCAGTAACCAATTCTCTTTGGTTGCCCATGTCTGGTCGAAGACGGATTGCAGCAGCTTGCCCATCTTGTTCACCTCGTCCGTCGGTGGGTTGAACTTGAAGCAGTTTTGAAATACCAAGGTGGCGTCATCGTGAAACTCTTTGGCTTTCGCATATTGAGAGGCATTGAGATTGTTCTGTATGGTTCCAAAATCCATGGGCTTTTTGATGACCTTGTGATAATTGGGAATATTCAGAGCTACAGGGTCAACCGGGACCATGAACGGATAGGCAAATGCCTGATGCTTCTTCTTGGTAAGCTCATTCAACACATGTTGGCAGAACTTCAATTCCAACTGGTGCTTCTTTTTCTTCGGACGTGGACCGCTGGCGGGAAGATCTCGTTTTGGAGGGTGAATCTCGCGCTTGGGACGGTCGTTGTTGTGCGCAGAAGAATCACGTCGTATGATTGGCATACCATGCTCATTCAAATAGCCTGCCGGCTTGTCAACTGGAGATTTCGCAACTACTTTTCGCTCGCGCTCACGCGGGGGCTTGGGCGCGGCAGCAGGCTTTTTTGGCGGAGCAGCAACGGGGGGTGGCGCTACTGCAGCGGCACCCTTGGGAATGCCAGTCATGACTTTGACAAAGTAGGCCTTAAAGCTCATGGCCGTGTAAGTCACAGGGTGAGTGTCGCCATTAAATTTCGCGCTGTTGGATACGATCAATTCGAAATCGGCCATGAAATCGTTAGCCGTATTATAAACGCGCTCTTTGAGCTTCTGCTCCAAAGTGCCCAAGTCCATTGGTTGAGTGATGGTGTCATAATACGTGGGAATGTTCAAGGCCACAGCATCAACAGGCTTTAAAAACCATTCCGCAGACTTGACTTTCTTGGCCTTGCGAAGATTGGTGAGTAAGAATTTGTGCTGGACCTCTGTCATTGGATTTGAGTCAAGGTGTATGGATGGTGACTTCGAATTCGTCGGAGATGTTCCAACTGGCGCGGCGGATGTTGCTGAGGTCGCTGGGGCAGGCACAGGCGCTGAATCTTCCGTCACGGGCGCAGTAGTCTCAGCAGCTGGAGTCGGGAGAGCCTCCTCGCCAGTTTCGGTTCTCGCGCGCTTTGGAGCTGGCCCAGCTTCATCATCATCCTCTCGTGGACGCACTTGCCCAGTTTGCGCAGGCTCAATGGACAGCGGTTCGACACTCGGAACGTCGGGTTCTGGCGCAATCTCAGTGGTCGGCACAGGCTCGTCTGCAGTGAGGGGCGTTGCTTCTGCGACTCGAGGCTCCTGCATTGGCGCCACGGGTGTAGGAACGGCAATATCCTCCGCTGTATCCATTTTGTCGTCGGTAGAAGAAGCTCCAAATGCCAAGCGTTCAGTTATCGGTGTCTCATCCACAAGTGCTTCAGGCGCGACTGTTTCTTTTCCCATAAACATTGTTTGGTCCACGGGCGAGGCCATGACCTGATCCACAGGTGATGGCACCGCTGGGGCTACTGGTATTTCCTCCATTGCTACTGGCGCTGGCGATCGCGCTGGAGCTGCTGGTGTCTCTGTAAGAGTTGGTTCTGAGATTGTTTCGATAACGGGTTCCTCGACTGCCGGCAGTTCTGCGCCACCTGCTGAAACCCCCTCTTGACCCATGTCCATTGCATCTGGTTCCACAACCGACTCTTCCACAGGTGCCTGGTATTGCGCCGGAGGTTCTGCCCGAAGATTCGATTCCGGCTGTTCAACAGCTTGTGAAATGGAGGCTTCAACCGCGTCTGACGCATCAGGAAGAGAGTCTCCGTTCTCCATGGGGAGGAAAGGCGCCACTGGAGCAATGCCACTGGTAACGTCTGTGATTGGCGCGATGGCAGGGTCGCCAGCCGTGATGGTTTTCGACGCGATAGGTGATGTGGAGGTATGGTCCTGGCTATGGTTGGTGGTTCCGTCTGGGTGTGTGCCGTTTGTGGTCGGAGGTGCATCGTCAAATAGCGCGTCAAAGTGATTTGTGCTACTAACAAACAAGCATGGTCAGCGCGACAGTCGCGAACATCACAGGGTGAGCGTAGGAGCGCGACTTACCCGTTCAATTCACCATCGACCAGTAATGACTCTGAAGGCATAGTGGTCGGATGCGCCTTCTCGTTGAAGGACATGGGATCAAGCGGCGTTTCTGAAGCCATTACAGCCATGTGCTATGAGGATTTCCGAGACCTAAGGAGACATGCGCGGTAGGTTTAGGCCCAGCGCAGTGTTCAAGATGAATTGTGGTTTCGGCGACGGCGCGTGGTGGTGGTGAAGTGAGTATTTGTTGTTGGATGGACGCGACAAGAGGTGAAACGTGTCGAGAGTGATCCTAGAGATGATGGTGGGTACCAGGTGGTTGAAGTAGGCTGCGCGGTGGCGTTGGTTTGATGGATGGCCGGTCAACACTGTGGACTGGATGCGCTCCGAATTGCAGCCTGGTGTGTTCTGTGTATTTTCGACGCGCTGTTCCAGCAACACCAATAATTAGGAGGGCGTGTTTTTCTCGAGATCTGGCTAGCGAAAGCGACTCGAGCGGAATGGCAGGTATGAGGGTTTTGATCGCGCGGGGCGATGGTGGCGATGTCGTTATTGGTGGGGAGTTGGTGGTGGTCGATGGTTTCTAGATTTTGCTTGAAGCTGCGGGAGACGCTTTGGAGTATTTAAGCTCACTGGGACCTCCTCATACGAGCGCATCACGTGGCTCGGCAAATTTTACTAAAAAAGTTCTTGCGATAGAACCTTTTGAGTTTGAGCCAACACGCCAATTTTTCTCTGCTGTTACCTGCTCACACTACCAAACCTCCTTCGCTCGACTGCATACCATGGCCCCTGGTGTATCTTCGAGTCGTGTGCGCCCTTCGCCATCAGATCCTGCTCCTGGTCCGCCCGCAAAACGAGCTCGCCATTCAAACGATACCAAAACAAATGGCCTCGCTGATCTTCTGCTAAACAACAAAGCCGGCTCCAAGCTGTCTGCCGCATACACGAAAACTCCAAAGTCCTCCAAAGCAACGAAAGTCAACGATAACGATGCCGTGATAAGCAGACCTGACGGTCATGGTGACGTCGACCAAACGTCTCCGCGTGTCAAGGAAGTAGTTGAGATATCCAGTGATGAGAGCAGTGATGGAGACAGCAGTGAAGAGGAAGAGCCCGAAAAATCCGAGGTTAATGGCATTGAAAAAGCGGAGGTTGCCAAAACTATCGTGAATGGGGACAAACAGGACTCGATAGATCCAAGCGATGCTGGCGGCCCAGAAGAGCCATCGTTTGGAGAGCAACTTCAAGCAAGTGTCACGGAACCAATTGATGTCGAAACGACGCTGGCCGATGCCGCAGACGAAGCTTTTGCCGTGGCACGAATTCCCGGACCTCGTGCCTTGAGCGCACCTTCAGCAAATTCTCTCGGAACAGTTCTCACGCAAGCACTACGGACAAACGATCGCGATCTTTTGGAATCATGTTTTGAAATGAACGACCTCGAGAGTGTTCGCTCCACCATTGAACGCCTTCCCTCACACCTTGTCTCAGTCTTGCTTCCAAGATTAGCTGAGCGCATACATAAAAGACCAGGAAGAGCTGGAAATTTAATGGTCTGGGTACAATGGGCGATCGTGTCCCATGGTGGTTATTTGGCAGGACAGCCGGAAGTCATGCTACACATGGGCAGTCTCATTAGGGTCATCAAGGAGCGAGCCAACGGACTCCAACCACTGCTGCAACTGAAGGGAAAGCTGGACATGCTGTCTGCCCAGCTTGAGCTCCGCAGAAGCATCCAGGCACGATCGGCAAAAGACCAAGAACAGGAAGAGGAAGAAGCTGTGATTTACGTGGAAGGCCAGGATGAGACATCCTCCGATGATGAGCAAAGAGCGATCGAGGCTGGTGTCACCAGTTCAACCACGGCGATATCACGACATCTCAAGCGCAGCCGGAAGCACGCGGACGACTCTGATGGATCGGCGGATGATCTCGATGCTAGTGTTCAAATCAATGGCATTCAGAAGACGATGAATGGAGAATCGGACAGCAGCGATGGCGAAGTGGATCTGCTCGATGGAGAAGATTCGGGATCAGAAGATGAGGAAACGGATGCATCTGGTTTGGAGGAATCAGGAGCAGAGGACGAAGGCATAGAGGAAGTAGCCGACAGTGAAGACGAGGTGGAGCGACCAGTGAAGCGGTCTATTATAACGCAATCCCGGGGGTGGTGAACATTTTACGAGAAGAGGAGAACAAGTCTCACATTATTGTCATTGCCAGGATCTCGATACGCGGGACGCCTAATCGTTGAGTACTAGCAGCCAGCGCGCATGATTCTTTGATGACATCGCAATTGAGCTTTTCCCGCGAGGATACGGGACATTCGGAGTATAAGAGAAGTGGGAGTTTGCCGGCGTTGATGTGATTCAATCTTGCGGCGGGATGCCAGCCTTGCCAATGGAGGCGGGCGGTTGTTTGGGTAGACTTGCAAATTTGTGTTGATAGAAGAAGCCTTATTATTACCCAGTAGGTGACGGGTAGTACATGCAGCTTGAGCTCGCCAGGCACATCTGCCGCAAGCTCTGTTCAAGTCGTCGATAGACTTCGCCACGGCAAAGTTTTTAAAGCTTGAGAAAAGTCTGGTCCAAAATAGCTCCTCATTGAATTTCAATGATAGATCTACTTTTCTGACCGTGAGTTGCAACATCGTCGACATCCAAGCTCAACTAAGCACTGGGAGTTGGGCAAATGCACCTCAATACTCCTGGCACGTGCTCTGAACTCAACAAAGAAACTGCCAGACCACATCGCAACCGAGAACAATACATCAATCCGTCGATTGACTCTCCGGACTTCCCTTTGCTTTCGTACATACATCTCTTATGGACCACTGCAATTGGCCATCAATTCACGCTCGCCAGGTCCCTTCTCTGTACTCATTATACAGCCATTGCCTTGCACTTTGCAGGGATGTATCTAGGTAGAAACCAGTCAGCACAGCTCTTGATTTTATCGAAGGACTGGGTTTTATTACAGTTCGACAAGGTTGCGATTTACCAGTAAACCTAGTATTATCGTCGGTAATCTCAAGGCAGATACCGTATCTGCTCGTTTGCAGGAAAGCACACTTTGTCTGTAGCTGGTGTCAGTATATCGAATACCTACTTACTCATCTATTAACATAGATTTGGGGTAACGAACTTGAGTGGCGAAGACGGGAGTAGTAAAAGATAGGAAGACTACTGCTAGCGCTGAAGTAAACTTCATGATTGAGGATGTGAAGTAGAGATGGGATAGGATGACTTTAAAGACGGTATATCTAGTGCAAAGGGACTCGGTGATGAGTATCCTACCTACTGTAGTAGGTGATTTATAGCATTTGGTACTCCAGGCACCCACTCCACCACCTCCGCAATAGTCCGCAAACACAAAAGTATTCTCCACGTTTACCGTGTACACAGTACTATACAGCCATAGCGACCAGGAACCTTGCCTCGAGAGCCTTTTTAAGTACCGCCACTCTTGTTGCTTGTCGGTATTTTTAGCCGTCGATGTATATTTAGAATTCTAAGATTCTCAGTCAGTCACAGACCCGTTGAAGGTCCGGATCGATGCAATCGTTGGGTTCCCTTAGAAATCTCGAACTCGCGTGTGGAGTGGCATCACGCAGGCGAATCCACCATAGTAATTTCCGGCTCAGGGGAAAATTCGAAAGCGTGCTGCGACATGTACCAAAAATAGATATCGACCACGGCCGTTTTCGGCTTGGTGCTAACATGTCTACTCCTAGCACCACCCGACGACGAGCCTTCTCGAGTCCAGCTGTATCAACCCCCCAAGCAGCACCATCGCCGTCCCACCTGCGCAAGCTCAGGTCCAACCTTCGCGAAGCACCCCCTCGCATGCTCGCTCCGTCTCGGCTGCTTCTCGTCGCCTTCGATCGGGACAAGGCTTCGCAACGATGGAATCTTCACTTGACCAATCTTGCTCTCTGCGAATGCCAAGTCGTACAGCGTGGCGTTGAGACGACCATCACACGACGGCGGGTTGGTGTTGATGTCTAGATGGGCGTTGGGTACGTGTAAGCGAGGGGACAGTTCAGTGTTGGCTTCTCGGCGTTTTTCGCTTTGTTCAGCCCTGGTTTTGCTCTGTTGGACGGCCGGGGCTCTGGATTCTAACTGTAAGTTTGGTTTTAGTATGTTGGATGGCAGCCAATGCGCGTCGCGTGGTGCCATTGCATGTCTTTTTGACATGAGCCGGGTGCGGGACGTAACTCAATAGAGCGCCATAGGTATCGTGGGCGTTGGAGTGTCTACTTAATATCGGGCGCCGCTGATCTGTTGTTGCTCTCTACATTTTCTTCTCCTTTGGTATCTTACCTTCACAGTTCATTCCTTTTCCACATTGTTCCTTCATTTCTGCAGTGTGTGTTGCGCATCGAACTGTTATTGTTGCCATCATCGATCACAAGGCTACACAAGAACACGGAGCTAAACCACTTCAACCCCTTCTTCCGTCTTCCAACGGCCTACTTCCTCAATCCAATTCAAACCGACCCAACAAAGCACCACTACACCGCCAAGCAAGGAAAATCACAAAGATCAACAACCATGTTCTCAAAGACCCTTACCACCCTTCTCGTCTGCCTCGTCGCCTTCACCTGCGCCCTCCCAGCCGAATCACCACTTCGCCCTCGAGATGCTTCCGCCGACCCAGTCGCCCTCCCTGCCACAGCCGGCGTAATCTCCGGCGACCAAGTCGCCATCATAAACTTCTTCAACACCACATCCACAAACGCAAACACCATCGCCGCAGCCAAAAAATGCCAAACCGCAGCCTCCCAGGTAAAGCTCGAAGAGAGCTCCTGCTACAAAGTCCCAGCCAACAAACTCGGCTTCAAGATCTCCAGCGTCGTCTCCGGCTGCAAAAGTAGGTTTCACCTTTCCTTCTCTCCAACGAACTCTACGCATGCGTGAGTATCTTTTCTGATTCCGGATTCACAGTTTGGGGCTACGCGACTGCCGATTGCTCGGATCTGAATCAGCAGATGACGGCTGGTTGCTTCGATGTCAGTAGTGATACTGGTTCGGGACCGGCGTCTCTCAAAGCTACCTGTTGATTACGGGTTGGGTCGCCACACAGCCATGACTTGGGGATAAGTCATCATTGATGTTTTTAAAGCGATGGCGTAAATGTTCTTGGGATACCACTATGGGGTATTAGGTGTCGGAGTTCAGAAAATGGAGGAGAATTTCAATGCCGGGTCTATACATACACGTGGGGCGGGAAATTGGTCTAGTGCATTAGCGAGTGATCTGAGATTCGGATCTGGGGGTATTTGATTATGTCAAATCGAGATTGCAGTTGCTTTGAATGGCTTGATGTGTTGATGGAGATGTCATGGCTTTCCTTCACTCTTTCCCTTGATTCGACAGGTAATTATTCCAGAATGATACCGCTGAGATTTGGGTGGTGAGTTAGTGGTGTTCTTACTTCCGAATCATTCATTCAAAAGTCTTCGATCACACCTACATCTCGTAGGACATGACAGCCGAATGAATCTGTGGTCAATCGATCCGAGTTATGCGCCCTCATGAAGACAATCGCTGATATTACCATCTCCACCCCTCACCAAATATTGTTCATCTACTCAACAAAAGCGGTGAAAACCTGCAACCCACTCTCGGCCTCCAATTCCATTTCCACTCCATACCCAACGAAGAAGATGTATCCCTCCTTCAAATCATACTCCTTACCCTTAGCCTTCATCTTCCCATTCCCACTCGTGGCAATCAGGATACTCGGGCCACCCAATGCCCCAATAGTCTCGCTCTCCCCTTTACCAAGTTCCGTTCCCAAGACCGAGAATTCGCTCAAGGGTGGCGCATATTCCAGCGTCTTTCCCTTTTTCGCTCGTGCGAATTTCTTGGGTGCGAGCATGGCTTCTTTGGGGGAGTGAGGGGTGAAGGTTAAACAATCGGTGAAGATATCGACGTTGTTCCGTTCGGCGCTGGGACAGAATCCAGTGTTTAAAACGTTGTTGGAACGAGCCATGCATTCGATGATATCGCCCGAGAGGTAGGCGTGGATACCGTCAGCGGGGATGTAGATGGAATCTCCCTTGTCCAGCTTCATGTAGTTCATCGTGATTAATGCCACGAGGGTTCCTGGATCGGTTTTGTCGTACTGACTCCATAGTCTTTCGATCATGGAGGGGATGTATGTGTCACCTCCGAACTTCTCCTTTGGAATCTTCCGGAGTTGTTCGCCGCAGTTTTGGATGGCTTCGTCCGAGGCTGTGAGCATGGCTTTGACGACGTGTTTTACTGACTGGTTGCACGCGGGTTAGTTGATACCATGCTACCTCTAACTGTTGGAATTTTAAACTATGTCGTTCTTTGAAGAAACACTTCAAACAAGTTCGATGTCAATCGACCCCTGGCGACGTTTGAAGACTGAATTGCTAGGAATTTATCGATGGACGAGTATTGTATGTAAAATTAGGCGGAAGCGAGGGGAAGAGAGCTGATGGACATACCTGGTCGTCGAAAGCGGGTTTCTTCACCATTGGACGGAACTGCCGCAGCGGTTCGAGATTGAGCAGGCTGTCAATGTCTGCGAGAGGTTTGAAACCGCAGAAGGCTTCGAACGGGCCCAGGGCGAGAGCGATCTCGGGTTTGTGATTTGGATCTGTAAAATTGCTTGGATCTCTGGCGTGCAGTTTTGCGGCGAGCTCTTTGTTCTGGACAATTTGGTGAGATTGAGGGACATTGAATCAATAAAGAGACGGGCATAGAAAACAATGCATACCGGATGTAGCTGAAGTGGCAGAGCTTTAGCGATGGACAAGACCTTTGGTAAGAATGGTAGATCTTTGTGGCCAAACTTGTTCAAGATGGTTTTGCCAAAAAGCTCCTCTGCATGTCTGTTGATGACATCTTGCAAATTCTCGCCAGTGGCCAGTACGTACGATGGTAATTCTGGATACGTTCCCATCCACCTTGATAGTATCAGCAAAGAAGTCAGGATTGCCATGGGGGCAGAAATCTTACATCTCAGCATAGTCTTTGTTCTCATCGATGTTGAAATCTGTTCCTGGCGTTTTCTCACACAGCTGGGCTGCCAAAGACTCTTTCCCCTTCTTGCCCCAAGGGTAGTTGTTGCACAGGCATTTTAGTTGGATAACTGATTCTACCATGGTGGACTGCTGGTATGACGGAGAAGAAGCTGAATGACTAGGAGGGATCGAAGAAGGTTGAGATTATTGGAGAGCTCGAGATTCTCACTGCATGGCTGCAGGGTGGGTAGATGAGACGTCATTATGAGAGATAGTCTTTTCCTCGCACTGCCCGTCAGCGATTAAGGCTGTCTTTGCCCAAACATGACGTTGACTCGGTTTTCGAGAGAGGATCAAAGTCTCCATGCTGTACTTACAAGAACAATTGGTTGCACAGCATCTGGTTGATATGTTCTCCCTTGGGCGGAAAGGACTTGCAGTGGTCTCTCGGTTGACACAACTTGGACAATGGATGTCACAGTATTGAGGAAGAAAGGAAGAAAGAAGAAGAATAGATGAAATGAAGTCCTGCCAAGGCTTCTCGCCGCCAGCGAATCACGGGCAGATGCATATGATTTCTGTAAGGGGAAATTAATTATCCACATCTCCTGGAAGACCACTTCGGCGCTTTGAATGCTAGATTCCCAAAATATGCTGTTGATGAGACATGTTACTCTCATTTAGCAGTCCCCCCAGCCAAGCAGTAACACGAAGTACGTGCCACCTCTCCAGATAAGAGTCGGCCAGGGGACGACCGCAACGTTGACTCTCCCTCATACGCCCTTCAGCGACGTCTGACCCAATACGATGCACTACGGATACCCGACGCGGAAAGGCTCACATTCTACCGCCTTCTCAGCAAAGACAAACTCAACTCCCTTCATACAAGCGTTAAGACGGATACGGAAACGCTCGCTCGCTGTCATCACCGTAGCCGTCTTCTTCCTCTTCTGGCTTGTCGCGAAACTCATTGGAAGGAGTTTCGTGGACTCGGATGCTGCTTTACCTATCTTCACAAAGGCTCCATCTGGATCGCCTAATGTGGTTATCGTTACTACACTCGGAGGCGATGCCTCTCTCAACCAGGCCCTGAAACGGAACAGGGAGAATTACGCTGCGAAGCATGGTATGTGGGCTGGAAGAGAACGCGGGAGGCATTGATCTAACATGAGTTGCCACAGGATACGCTACCTTTTTTCCAAACATGACAGATTATCCAGTTGGCGATTCTCCTCTCACCTGGTCAAAAGTACCAGCTGTACGACATGCCATGACCAAGTTTCCAAAAACCCCTTTCTTCTTCTACGTCGACGAGCGAACGATAATCACGAACCCAACCTTGAGCGTTGAAAAGCACATTACAGACAAGGCGCGCCTGGAATCTCTCATGATCCCGGATATCCCGGTCGTTCCACCAGACAGTGTCATCAAGACGTTTGGAAATATCAAGGGCGACAAGATTGATCTGATCTTGACCCAGGATAAAGAGGGCTTGAGTCAGGGGAGCTGGATCGTGAGAAGAGGAGAATGGGCAAAGTTCATGCTTGATGCGTGGTTTGACCCCTTGTATCGCTCATACAATTTCCAGAAGGCGGAGCGCCATGCTCTGGAGCATATCGTGCAGTAAGTGGCTCTGTATCAAACCTTGAAGACCGCATACTAATTACTGCGACAGATGGCACGGCACGCTCCTTACAAAGATCGCACTGATACCACAAAATATGTTGAACTCCTACACCGAAAAGGATCACGACCTAGCCAGCGAAAACGGCATGTGGAAGGACGGAGACTTCATGGTCAGCTTTCCAGACTGCGGCGAGCCACCACGATCCTGCAAAAAAGAGATGGATCCTTTTTTCCACAAGACAGAAGTCAGTGCGAGCGAACAAGTCTAGGAAGTATTTCGTGACATGGCATTTCTGTGGCGTTTGGAGCGTGTACGAACAAAGTTTGGCATCATGATACATTACACTCTGGGTATATCACGACGCAAATAGCTAGGATATCAAGGAGTTTGGCGTTCTCGAATAGCTGATTGTAACACAGGTCGTCGGCAGCATCGATGATGCTATTTAGTGTTTTCGAATACTTAATGCAATGGCTCTGTCAAACAACTTACAACTTGAACATGTTGATCCTGACGTTCATAATGGGTTTGAGCAGCAAAAGTGACAAAAATTGTTCACGACGTCTCACAAATGAATCGAGTGCCTGATTGCCAGTGTCTCTCCCAATTTCCAGCGTCGTTTTCGAATCAAATCTGACCACATTTCCAGCATATCATCACATGGGTAAGTCTCAGCTGATTTCTGAGTCCTGTTAGTTTTTGGTCCATCACTATTTTTATTCCTTCGGGGAGGCCAGGATGGAAGAATGAGACGAGATGTGTGGGAAATTGTGTACGATGATATTAACTTTTTCATCATCACCTTTGGGCCATGTCTACACGCGTGGACGTTAGTTCATTTGTCGTAAACTCAATTACCGAACCGTATCGAATCAGTCCAACTCAAGATCGATATTGATGAGTTTCTGGAGCAAAAGTCATGGATATTAAAGGTGAATCGCTGAATTTCCAAGGTCGTTTGAAAATAGAGGTTCGACTTACAGAGAGAGATCAGTGACGTGAAATGACCGCGGTCCTCCAGCTCTTACATTCAACAAGTCTGTCTCTTCCTTCTCCCCTTGAAAGATACTGTCCACAATCTCAAGGAGACTGCGACCGCATCATCGGCCCCTTCCGTGTCACCTTTGCAACGAAAAGATCATTTCTGTCCTAGTTCCTTCACCGACCTTTTCTTTGCAAAACGAAGAGGCTTGCTCGCCGATCATGGTCAGTTCGTACTCATTTGACACGGGAAGTATCGGGAAAGAAGCTTGCTAGAAGGTAAATTTCTTTAGACTTTTACGTAGGATGTGCTCGTGTAAGCGATGACCTAGAAATCAGCTGATCCGTACACCTCGATGAGCTCTCAGAAATTATTACTGGGTCCGTCATACGTTGTCTTATATGAATAATTGCCTTCTTCCAGTGCCAGAACTGCATGCCAATACAAATCCAATCTGTATCAAACGTTTCTATCAATCTCGTTCGACGAATCTAACTTTTATCGATGGACGCGGCAACTCGTGAAAGCCTGAGGGTCACATATGAAAGCAGCTCCAAAGGACAACATGGATAAAGAAAGCCACATCCGCGAATCATCAGTGCTGGACGTCCGAATGCAGATGAAAGGCTGAAGATTGCTGGTTCCACAAGAGACAAGAGCACGCGGGACTTGCCCCTTATATCCCGTCGACAAAGTTTCGATCCTCTTGTGATCTATGCAGGCCCACTAAGGCACGCAGTGCAGCCGTGAGGCCAAGATTATTGATAGGTCGGAAGCTTGTTGGTGAAGAGATTGAACTTGGAGGACGAAGGAGTCGAGGAAGAGAACAAACGTTTTGAAAGAAGGGCTGTGTCACTGTGTGAGACACCGCGGAGAATTTGCGGTAGCCTCGATGGCGGATTTATATGTTATGGAAAAGGGTGGTGTAACCCGACCCAGACGATCGCCAACGTTGTCACGGACGGTGCTTTTTGCTGAACTACTAGAACTAGAACTACTCGGGAGCTACGGAGTACACTTCGTTCGCAGGTAGACAGAGATCTACGCCAAGCTCAAATTGTACATCCAATTCAACAAGTACGCTCCTTCATCAATTTGTCTTGTAAAGTCTTGGAGTACTGTCCGTACAGCAAACTTTTTCGTCATTCTACCGTCAACTGCCCCATCACGTCCACGACCTCCTCCTATAAAAGAGCCCCTGGATAGCCCCGCGACATTGAATTACTTGGGATTACCGCTTACTCTCCTGCCTCCACACTCCATCAACTGCGACCAGGAATGAGATACCAGTCTATACTGTGAATGCGGCAATGCCTTGGCAACCTCTGCCCCGGATCGCGTTTGGAATTTGCACTTATCCGTTTCAGCCTTCCTCTCCGGCGGACCTGCCACTGGAAATTGGCGACGAGCTATACATCATAGAGCAGGGAGGGAAGGATGGCTCCTGGTTCAGAGGCTATCTGGTTGCGCCGCCCTCGCTACTGGCGGGACTGACCAGCGTGAAGGGGCAGACACTGGAAGCACGCGTCTTCTCTGGCATATTTCCAAGAGTATGCGTTGAGGTGCGAGAGGAATTGGGCGAGGAGAAGTCAAGAGGAGGAACGGCCGAGCAAAGTCGGCATGTATCAATGATGCAAGGCATGAGGGAAAGTCACGCAGAGCAGAATGGTGTCTTGACACCAAATGGAAGCGAATCACCTTCTCTAGGTGTTGGACCAGGCGTGACAATCAGACACTCAAAAGCAGACAACTTTGGAGAGCCGCCTGCCATTCCTGTTACCAAATCTCTGAAGCCGGATGCCATGCGACTTGTCAGTGTATCAAACCGCATATCCCGCCATACTCTTCGATCCGAAGATTCGCGATTGATACTTCCGCTTTCACCGCTTTCCATCTCTGATCGCGATCCTGATGCGCCGAGACCTGCCGCACCGGTCCCAATGTTGAAGATTGGAGACGAGACACCTACTTCTGCGCAAGAACCCTTGGTCGATGAAATCGCTTCATGTTTGCGAGAATGGCATTCGACGAAACTTCACGAACTCCTCCTTTCCCGCCGGTACAGCCAGCTGGACAAGATGTCCAACATCGTCCAGCGCTTGGATACTTCGAGACGGCAATTGCTACACAAGGTGTTGACGGATCAAGAGTTGAGGATACTACGCGAGAGGACGGTCTGGGACTTGGTCAATGGCAACAAAATGCTTTGCGAAGAGGTTATTGTGCGAAACCCAAGTCAGAGAGGTCGGATAATGACAAGCGACGATTCTGCAATCGATGTGACAAGGCTCCAATCGATGATGAGCTTGCTGAACGAGCGACCGGTTGCACCTCCGGATGAACATGTTTCGCGCCATCTCATGATCAGTATACCAAATGCTTTGGGAGAATTATCATCACCGAAGACGATTGCAATTCACCTTTGTAGCAAAACACCTGGACAACCCTTGCGCCCCGTGTCGGAAGTTCATGCGATTAATGTCTCTGCGTCGAACGGTTCGGCGCCGGAAGGAAACATGAAGACACTTTTTGTTGATCTTGGTGCAGCTGATATGGGCGAAGGAGCTGGAGCTGGGTCAACCTTGTATTTGGCGTTTAAAGTCATTGTCAACGAAGCCCTACGAAATCCGGTCGTTCAGTCATTACCAGGCCGGGATAGCATATCCAGTTCCAATGGGTCCGGCTTCGATATGTCCAAACTTGGTGGTAGCGCCAAAGGAGGAAGACGAAGTGTCATGTGGGGCAGTCAACGATCGCGCAAAGAGTCAGACGGGAACGGCAGGATATCGGAAGAGCGGCCAGGGACGTCTGGAGAGAAGAGACCTTCAACCACGGAGAGACCTCCTCTAAGCTCAGACGGAAAACCCGACTCCTCGCCAAGTGGACGGCCACCAACGAGAGATTCGAAGACTGTTAAGAGAACAGTGGCAGCGGGCGTAATTCGTGTCGACCAGATCTTGAAGCAAGATTTGGAATTGGAACAGGATGTTACTTTATGGACGCCATCTGTTACGCCGAATGAGGATCAATCTGACCAGGAGGGCATCTGGGATACACTGCTCGCCGAAATTCTGGCCACTCCCACTGGGGATTATCGCAGATTCTCATTCCCGAAGCCCCTTCGCGTATTTGCCAAATCCTTCTCGGATCCTGACGCGAAGTCGCTCATTCGTATGACACCAACTCTCCTACAGAACATCAGCCAAACTCGCAGGATTGGATTCTCAGGTGCACCCAGCAAACCGAGGAGCGACATCTACCTTACCCTCACCGAATCTGTTTTGCCGCGCCATGCCTTCCTGGCTCATCCCAAATCTGGTACTGTACCACTGGGCACCCAGCAAGGACTCGCGAATTTACAGCTCACACTTGAGGTTCGTAGGTCAACTGGACAAAGAATCGAAAACTGCATATTCCCATCATGCAACAGTCAAGGCCACACTGCTTGGAGAACAACCGCAGTCGAGCGTGGCGAGCCATGGAATTTGACGATACGACTTGCAATCAGCCCAGAGGATGTTCCAGGATCACATATCGTCATGAGTATTGCCGATCTTCCTGGATTTCCATTTGCACTTTGTTGGATGCCGCTGTGGAATGATGGTGCTTTTATACAGGATGGAGACCATTTCTTGACACTTTATCAGTATGACGAGTACACGTCTAGCATCATCTCTGGACGAGGAGCTTATCTTGCTCTTCCGTGGGTCATGAAGAAGAAGGATGACCCAACGCATGGACCCATGGCGACTCTCCAGCTTCGAACCTACCTCTGCAGCACCAAATACTCGCAGGACCCGCACCTCCTTGGACTACTGAAATGGCAAGACCAGCCAGCTGGCACACTGCCGAGCTTGCTGAGAAGCTTCAACTTCGTGCCTGAGATTGAAATTGTCAAGCTGCTGAACGAGGTGTTTGATGCAATGTTTGAGATCTTGGTGGATGCGGCAGGGAGTGAAGAATTCGAGAACCTTGTCTTTAATGATCTGGTCTTTGTGCTTGGAATCGTTCACGATCGCCGATTCAAGTTAGCTCCATTGGTTGACCAGTATGTAGATTCGAGATTCAAGTACCCTGCTGCCACGGCGTGCTTGATGAGAAGCTTCAAGAGACTGCTTGCCAATCCCACGGATCCAGAGACATCGCGAAAACTCCGGGCGACATTCAAGGTTGGGGCGCATATCTTCAAATTTATCAGTATCGGGAGAGCTCAGCAGGAGGCAAGAGGCGCTCACACTGTGGGGCTGATGTCAAAGTCTGCATTCCTGAGAGACATCCAAGGAATATTCACAGCTTTCCACGATCTGGTGAAGAATCCAGCACCCATCCTCATTGGCACGAAGACTCTGATCGTACAGCACTTCCATACCTGGCTTCCGGAGCTGATGGGAATCATGACGCCCGAGGACGTTCTGGACACCGTTATTGGGTTTGTCGATGCTTGCGTGAACGTATCTGGAAAATTGATCTTGTACAAACTCGTCATGATTGAACACCTCTTCCACTTGGACGCACTGAAACTTCCAGAAACGAAACGACAACTTCGAACCAGTACGATCCATTGGCTTGAACCCTACTGGGGCAAGACTGAGATTGTCAATGATCAATGGAAAGAACAGGTTCGATTATGTTGCTCAGTGGTTGCATCGCAAATCAACGAGCTTGGAGAAGAAGGATGCGAGCATATTCCAAAGCTTGTTGATTCATACCGAGCCATCCAAGCAGCACCGAGACAAACCAAGAAACAGCTTTCACTTCTGTTTCCAAACTCCTACCCTTTTCAAAACCGACAATTGGCGGAACCCACTTCCGATTTTGACGAACCCCTGATAGAGATTGCTGCTGTCCTTGCGGCAATCACAAGTTTACCAAGCACGTTGCATTTCGATATGCCACGTGACGAGTTAGCAGAGTTTCTGTTCAGTGCGCTCCAGGTGTACATTTCCATCCTCGATGCTAAGGCGTATCCCTCCAATTGGCTTAGTGTCAACATTTACCATCATAAGTCTACCATGAGGAGTTTAGAAAAACTCTCGAGCATCCTCATTGATTCCTTCCTTCCACACCCCGACGAGGCTGATCAATTCAACACCGAATTATGGCGTGCTTTCTTCGATGCGTTATTGAAGCTTGTTGGCAGCGAGGCTCTGGCTCTAGAGACCTTCCCGGAACAGAAGAGAAGAGCGGTGTGGAAAATTGCGGGAGACGTCCGCGAACTCGGTGCTGATCTTCTGCACCGAAGTTGGGAAGCCATAGGATGGGAGACCAGCGAAGAGGACAGGATACAGTATGGCCTTGAGAAGCTTGGTGGCTATCAGGTACAGTACGTACCTGGCCTTGTTGGACCTATTGTCGAGTTGTGTCTCAGCGTTCACGAAGGACTCCGAGGTGTAGCTGTTCAGGTCTTACAGACGATGATCATCAGCGAGTGGACTTTGAGTCAAGATCTTTCACTCATTCAAGCAGAGATCATCGACTGCCTTGATCAGCTCTTCACGCAGAAGTCTCATAACGAAAGCGTGTTGCAAAAGTTGTTCATTGGTGAACTCATCGATTTGTTTGAGCCACTCGCGCGCGAGCCTGGCGATCCACTGTTTGTTGGCGTCAAGACTCTGGTCGCGACGATTGATGAGCTGCTTGACCTTCTAGTTGCTGTTCACAGCACCGAGGGTAGCGGCGAGGCTTTCCATATCATGGATACTTTACAACTGATGGATTTCCTCAAGGACATGCAAAAGGAGGATATTTTTATCCGCTATGTCCATCAGCTTGCCCAACTTCAAGCAGATGCTCGGAATCTTACGGAAGCTGGACTGGCTTTACGTCTACACGCCGACCTATACGAATGGGATCCTGCAACAATGGCGGAGGATCTCAAGGATCCTTACTTCCCATCTCAAACGTCCTTTGATCGAAAGGAGCAACTGTATTTCCAGATGATCAAGTACTATGAGGATGGCCAATCGTGGGACAATGCGCTTGGCAGTTACATGGAGCTTGCTGATCAGTATGAGCACAATGTATTCGATTTTGCGAAATTGGCTCGTGCTCAACGTGCGATGGCTACCATTTACGAATCTATCAGCAGAGGCCAAAGAGATCATCCGAGATACTTCAGAGTCGTCTACAAAGGCTTCGGGTTTCCACTAAGCTTGCGCGACAAGGAGTTTATCTTCCAGGGCTTGTCCACGGATAGGATGGCTTCATTCACCGATCGTCTTCAGCAACAACATCCTTCCGCTCAGATTCACACCTCCGGCCCTGATGGAGACGATATGGAAGGACAATTCATTCACGTGTATCCTGTCAGTCCACAAAAGGATCTCATGCATCCCATCTATCAGCGCAGCAAGGTCTCAACCACTGTCCGCGATTACTACCTATTATCGCGGCCAAACAGTTTCACAGCTACGACACGGCGGAAGAACAGCGATGGTGGGATCAAGGAGCAGACTGTGGAGAAGACAGTCTACACGACGGCTGATGCGTTTCCGACCATCTTGCGTCGCAGCGAAATCGTTAATGTTGGCACGATCACCCTGGGACCTTTGCAAATAGCAATCGAGCGTACCACGCGAAAGACAGCGGAGCTGAATCTGCTTGAAAGAAAGATTCTTGACGGAGAGGATACGGCATTTTCACAGCTCACAGACGCACTTATGTTGGCTGTTGATCCTGACTCGTTCACCAGTGTTGCACACTACCGACAGCTATTCGAGCGCGAAAAAAGGGAGGTCGAATCTGACCCGGAAGACTCGGATGAGGAAGAGAAGGAAAAGGCACCTCTGAGTCCTTTGGAGAATGCCCTCAAAATTGCTTTGACAGACTATGCAATGGTTGTTAAGCGTTCTTTGTCTCATTACTCGAGACCTGCTCACCAGGCCACCAGAGCAGATCTTATGCAACGTATGTCTTTGGATCTTTGTTCAGATAAATGCTTGTGCTAATTTATATAACAGGCTTCGAAATTACCTTCTCACCTGAAGTGACTACCCTCGCGGCAACAGGTATACAGACAAACTCAGATCGTCCATCATCCATCAGTTCTTGGCTTGCCAATACAACAACGCCTCCTGCTAAAAGTCCGGCGCCCAGACAATCCGTACATTCGTCGGCCCGACCCATCTCCGCCAAAGCCTCCAGCCGTGACAAACAACACAATAGACTGTCTTTGAACTTCCTCAAGCGCGGAGCCTCTGCCGTTTCAACACATCAAGAAACCCAGAATAACCATATCCGTAAAACCTCTGTTGCCACTGTCGAAAAGCCAGAGGAGAAGGAAAGTATTCGACCCACCAATGGTCAACGCAACGGTAGCGGGGTGAGTGCCAATAGTAACGGAGCACGACAAGAGCAAGAACGTGTAGTGAGCCCTACCCCTACCACCCGTTCAGAAGACAAACTATCCAAATACTTTGGTATCCCTCATGGACAGTATCGTGTCATGTCGCCCACCAACGACGATTTGGCTTACACCGCGAATGGTGATCTCCAACATCACTCTGTGGACAGAGATATAGAGAGACCTGCTACGAGACAAAGTGGGTTTAGCGCTGAAAGCTCATATAATGGACGGGGCGACAATTCGGGCGCAGCCGGTTCTTTTTCTGGAAGTAGGAGGGGCAGCGTCAAGAAGAGGTTCTCTTTCATGTCCCTTGGAAGGAAAGTCAGTAAGGGTAGTGTCAGGAGTCGAGGGCAGGTGGAAGTTCTAAAGGAGGAATAGAAAGTGGAGTTACGAGCTATAGAGGGAGAGAGGGAGATGAGCGGAAGGGGATGCCAATGAAGAGGAGAGAAATAGCAAGACTCCTGGCGAGTCTGCCCGGTTGACGAGGAGAAACATTCCTTTTTGTCTCTCTTCAAAAAAGATCTTTGGGGCGATGTAACGGTGTGAAGTAAGTCTTTCTGCATCTTATTGGACGGAGCGTTTGGGGATCTGCGGGAGCGCCTGCCATCTCTTTTGTATATCTTTTCCCCTTTTATGTTATACCCTGTGCAGGGCCTAATGGCTATCTGCTCTGTCAGCTGCTTCGTTTAATGGATAGGTTTATTGGAAGCGTTCTCGCTAGTCGATAGCTGGTTTTCTTCTGGTTGGATAGCATGCAGGGCATTGGTAGCGATGATGTTGGTGGGAAGTGGCGTTCTTGCTGAAGGGGATGGGCTATATTCTGGTATGAGGAGATATTTGGGTCAGGTAGTAAATATGTAATTGGATGTGTATATTGTCAACCCTGAGGTGTGGGATTGAAGGTTTGTCTTGTGTGGTTCGTTGCGTCTTCATTTTTTCCCTTGGGGCGCCACCACATTTCGAGTGCGAAGAAGGAGTTGCGTGACTTTGTTCGCTGCCTTGTTTTCTCGATGCTAACATCGGATTGTTAGGCGCAGACAAAAACAGTTGTCTTGTCGTCGTCTTGATGGTCAGGAACGGTAATTGGAGATGTGCGCATTCCGTGCCGGAAGCATCGAGGTCTCTTTGAGGGACGGAGGTTGCGTGTCTTACAAAAGACATGGAGGCGTGCTTGCGAAATGTTCACGAGAGCAACATTCAGGATTCGAATCATTTGTTGCGTACATCTTCGGTTGTTGTTGGCCATTGATCACTTACACGGTTGTCTACCATAATTGATTTCAGTTCAGAACTACGGATTTGATACCAGCATGTCTTCCGAATCGAGCGCAGAGGAAGCTCTCACCACGTCGCCTGCTTCGACTGTCCCGCTTGCTCCATCAGCACGAACGACTCATCCACCCCGTCAGCCGATTCAAGGTGAAGGCGATACTGGTATGCGACACTGATCTTGATTGGAGTCCTTCCACTGACCTTGAATTCTAGACACGAACGCAAATGCCCAGGCAAACAAGAAGAAGCGCAAGGCTCCACAGACTGCTGATGACACTGAGCATCCCAAGATTCCCACTAGTAAACGACAGAAAAAGAACAAGCCCGAAGAAGGACCAACCGAGCCCGAGAAGAACAAGAAAAAAGACAAAAAAGTTCGAATCGCGGAGCAAGATGATGAGGAAAGGCTCGATGTGGGAGAAGGACAGCGTGGCGCAGACCCGCCGAATACGCAAGCTGTGGATGCTAATGATAACGCACGATATGGCATCATCAATGAAGAAAGGCTTTCGACGCTTGATCTTGACACGGAAGAAAACGTACCCTTCACAGATGCGGATCTGACGAGGGCAAGACAAGGGCATGATCAGCAGGGGGTCGAATGCTTCTTTCGCCAGTTGACTGGTCCCGCTGCAGATGTCGCCAGAATTGCCGAGATGAGACTCGAGTACATACGACCATACACTGTGACGAACGAGTTGTGGGCCGTGTGGCCTGAGTTATCGTTGACCATGCGCTTGAATTTGATAGAGGGACTGATGGAGGTTGAGATTTCCAAGGTCACCAGGAAGCTGAGGAGAGAAGCTGCGAGGCTGTGGCAAGAACTCGAGAGAGCTCAAGTTATCATGAGAGACCCAAGACGCTGGGGAGGAGGTGATGACGAGCCAGAAAAGAAGAGAACGAGAGGTCCAAGGCAGACATCAGCCGCACAATCAAAGAAGAGGATCGAGATGCCAAAAGACCCAGACACAGGCGGTTGGACATCAGAAGACGACGAAAGAATGCGAGATCTGCTCGAACGCAAAGAGACAGACAGTCCAGATGCGGTGGAAAAGTTCAAAGAGGTTTTTGATGAGAGACCTGAGTGGCGAGAAGATGAGCGCCGATTCTGCCTGGAATTTACCAAGGCCCGGAACAACCTGAGGCTTGAAGGTGACGGGCAATGGAAGATCGGATCCGATGCGATGCGAGCGCTCTCGCGAGCTCACAGAGAGCGATTCGCAAACACACATCCCGGGAAGGGCGACGACCCGAATAAGCTGGGTATCTATCGTCCGCCTCTCGCGATTGTCAAAAAATTCTGCAAAGACACCGAGTTCAGAACGCTTTGGAAGATTAGAGAAAAGAAGGTCGCCAACACTAAGGGTGACGGGACTGGGAAGGCTACAGCACCCAAGATTGGGAAACAAAGTGATGACGATAAAGAAGATCAGCAGCAGGATGTGGATATGGATGTGGACATGGAGGATGAACACCACTACGATTCTGATGGCAATACCATTAGTGCATCTGAAACAGATCACGGTGGATCCCGTCGGCCTTCTGTTGAGGCAAGCGACCAGAGGGATGTACATGACAACGCAAGCCAACCTGGCGATGACGAAGACTCCTCCGATGACGAAAGCAGCGAGTCGGACTCAGATTCTGAGGACCACGATCAGAGGAGAATGGCGAAGGGGAAAGAGAGGGCAGATCGGAATGCAGAGAAGAAGCGGCAGAAAGAACGTGAGGCAGAGACCAAGAGATTGGAGGAGGAAGTAGCGGAGGCTGAGAGAAAGAAGGAGGATGAAGAACACAAGAAGATGGTGGAGGAAATAGAAGCATTCGCGGAAAGGAAGAGGTCTTTGAAGAACGGTGGGAAGGTGTTTCCCAAAAAGAAGACGACTGAAAGGGTTAACGTCGTTGAAGAGCGGAAAGGGGTGGGGCGGAAGGGTACTAAGGATGTTTCTGAAGATGAAGGGGGATCGGAAGAAGAAGAGCTCGAAGAAATCAGTGACCAAGAGCAAGATGAGGAGGACGAGGATAAATATGAGGACAGGTAAGCATTTGCTCTGTCTTCGAATTATCGCAGGTACAAATACATAAGTTGCTAGAGGTTCTCGCACAGTCGCTTCATTCAATTTCAACTCTATGTAGAGCCCACCGATTGAATGACTGGTATCGTAGGCCACTAACCCCCATTTTTCTCACTTTGCGAACATTCTTGGTTATTCTGACGAAGCATTGCTTAACAAAGACTCGAGTTTACAGTTTATACTCAATAGGATCTCATTGCGACGGCAATTCCATCTATAAGTCTCGTTGCGATTTTGGAGAATTGTGGAAAGATGAATCGTGTTCCAGTATTCTGTGTATTTGTGCTACCATAGCAGCTCTATCAACTCATCGTCCCAAGGAGTATTCTAGGTCTCAAATCAAGCTCTGCTAACATGTTTTCGGTATCGATCTCAATCTACGGGTGATAAATCTAGTTCAGATATACCTCGAGCGGCGATGAATTAATAAAGCCACTATGCTATTCCGTGCTTCGTTCTGAGCGTTGAATAGACCGCTGAGAGACCATCTCTTTTCGAAGGCCTTACCACCTTCCAGAGTATACCCTCTACATATCACATCGTTCTTCTTTTGCAAGGAATGAGAACAAAGACTCTTCAGCATCTGCGTTACGAGATCTATAAACGGCAGTTTGGGCGACTGGCCTGCCGGAAACGTCATCGACCGACATGCAAAAGATATCAGGAGTTGGTGCTTGCGGAAGACTTTGTCAATGCTGGCTACTTATCTTCATGGCTATCCAATTCTTGCACAATAACATCATTTATCATCCATCGTCAATCATCTTCTCTCGTCGAGCACTACATCTCGATCGAAATTATATAATCCCAAGATGTCCGGAACGCCAGTCGATATTAGAGGTGAAACGCCTGAAACGTCTCCAGAGCCTTCTTACGAAGGTCAGAACGACGTGGACATGGCAGAGATCGTAACGGACGCTAAAAACGAAGACGACTCGGTTGGCGACTACATTCACGACGCATACTTGGCACGGCTGGGTCTGATCAACAATTTCCGCATCTCCCAACTCGACGAGAACTTCTCTGAGGCCGCATATACTCGCATCGATCATCATGGAAGTAGGGACGTGAAGCAAACCGAAAAGCAAGCCCAGTTCGAATCGTTCTTTATGAAGCTAGACCCCTCCAAAGGCGAATTGACAAGCACGATTGCCAGCTTGCGTGTTGCATTCGTACAGCCTTATGACGACATTGACGATAGACTTGGTGAATGGAGTCAACTTTCCCTCATTATGCGTTTGAATCTTATCGAATCTCTTCAGCAGGTGGAGAAAGTTGGCGAGATTATTTTCGACGAGAATATTGACAGGAGGTATGGTGATGGTGAAGAAGCTAGAGAACAAAAATGCTGGACTGAGATGAAAGATAATGCGAGGCGGCTTCGGATAAGCTGTGAGCGGACACAGATTCTGTGTAATGATCCAAAAAGTTGGTCTAAAAACAGAGCACACCCGAGCAGATATAGAGCGGGCGCGAAGAAAGATAAGAATGATGGTGCCGGCCATGACAGACGCAGAGGCCCAGCTACTGACAGACACCGAGTCAAGCCACAACCATCTGCAACAAAGGGACCGTCAGGAATGCAAGGATCAAGAACAGCACCATTCACGACGCCGGCCGCTAAGGAAGTTGGCTTGTGGGAAAATCTTGAATTTCCCACGGCGAAAGAAGAGGAACTCAAAAGGTTACTTGCTTTGAATAAGATCGAAGACGTCGATCCGACACGTCAACCCAAGTCTGGATTGAGAGAGCACTATGCAGGAGAGGAATACCGTTTCCTCTATCGATGGATGGAGGCAAAGAACGACGGCGGAAAAACTAAATGGGCTGATGGTACGCCAGCTTGCGACCAACTTGAGCGAGCCCACAAACAATTCTTCACAAACTACCCATTTGACGACAAACCACAGAGTAAGACCAGAAGGGGCCGGGCGATCTTGAGGGCTTTGACAGCAAATCATGAATCCAACGCTGCTGTTAAAGCTAAGTTTGCAAAGTTCTTCAACAAAGAGAGCAAATCCGGAGGCGCACTCAAAAAGGAGAATAAGGAGACTGAGCATGTGGAGGAAGAAAGTGCCAAGGAGGCTGGAGGCATGAAAAGATCCGGAACGGCAGGGCCTCAACAAGGGGATTCTCACCATCAGTCTGACGAAGAACAACTGCCTGATGCTGATGCTGAAGGTGATGATGATGATAGTGATGGTGGTGAAGAAGAAGAAGAAGAAGAAGAAGAAGAATGATCTATTCCGGATGAAGGTTAATACGGCCTCATCTGTAGGAGTAAAGAGGGATGGCATGATGCTTCATGATAGACCACAGAGGGGTTTCCCAGTTGTAAAGGATAGCGGCAAAAGATTGTTGGTATTTCGTTTCTTTGTGTCCATATCTAAGGAGGTGGAGGTGTTGTGGCCATACTATGTATTCGCGCTAACTATTTTTGGAACATGTATACTTACACAGTCACGTGATAGCCAACTCCCCATGCGAAATGATCCTTGTACAAAATAGGGAGCCGTAGCCGTAGCCGCATATATAGCAAGCCTGGCCCCGGCGTCCTACTTCAAACTCTACCAACCATTTCTCATCCGTTTTCATACTGCATTGATGTGACCACAAGGCAAGACCCTTTTGAGTGAATGATACAGTACCGTACATAGTGCGTGGTCATGCTTCCTTGAAATGGCACTTCTCCTCTCACAGTCAAATTGTTGACTTTTGTTCTATTCTCTATTTAATCAATAAAGGTGAGGTTCCTGCTTCTCCTATCCATACCATTCCCCACATCAGTGAGCTCAATCTTCACTTACAAGAGGTTGAGATAGTTCCAATTGAAGAATGAGAAATCGATTTTGAAGTGTCGAAACGCCTGCTAATATTTTACCTAATCTGTTGGAGAACATTGCTAATGAAAACCAATTGAGTAGGCAATTTCAGATCCCTCGTATTCTTTTCTTTGAGAAACAACAATTCTTCGCCGTTATTGTCTTGTATTGTCCATATCATCACTTCCAGATGAGATGCTATCCTCATCATCTTGGTCTGAATCGCCCTCTCCGTCTTGATCCTCCATGTCTTGATCCTCCTGTTCTTGGCCCTCCTGTTCTTGGTCCTCCTGTTCTTGGTCCTCCTGTTCTTGGCCATCCGTATGGTGCTCCGGATCTTCCTCGCATGGCTCATTGCTGGCTTCTCTACTCAAGCCACCAGAACCCACCTGTCCGTCCATTTCCACATCGCTTAGTTCGGTGTCTTCATCGGGGCTACCGCCTTCATCGACCTCCTCTGCCTCTGAATCTGCGTCCGTATCTTGCCCTCCATTTTGAACCACTTCTTCGACTGGTATAGTCGACTTCTTTGGACCCTTTCGAGCTGGTGGGCGCTTGTCTCCCACGTTCAGCTTCGGGTTATCCTTGCTGGTACTCGCCTCTGGAGCTTCCGCATCACTGTCATCATCTTCACAATCTGGTAGTGGTATGGCATCGGGAACTCTCTTTCCACCAACTTCCGTGTGTTTTTTAGCATTCTTGCCTCCATTTTGCGCCTTCGTGCTTCCCCTTTTGTCAACCTTCTTGTGTTTCTCGAATAGTGTCATGAACGCCTGATCCTTTTTCAATTTTCGATACATCGCGTCGGGCCGACGATGTGGATCCCTTGCGCTTCCGTCCTTCTCAAGCAAAGGCCACTTCGTGAAGAACAATTCATGAGCTCGTGCTAAACGTCGCATGTTGGCGCCGCTTTGCGTCCACTCTGACTTGTTGCTTGCGTTTGTGGCTTCGATAAAGCGCTTCGACATTTCAAGCTCAAGTGGAGTATATGCAATCGTTATTCCTCTTTGCCTCGGCTGGCCGGGTGCTGGCTTTTCTTCGTCTTTATAGCCCTTGTCTTCTTTTGGATCTCGGAGAAGCTTTTTCAAGTAAGCCTCGTGCTCTTTCTTCCAGATTGGAGCATTTGGGTCCTCTTTAGTCTTGCTGGTGCTCGCTGTAACCTTCTTTTCTGCAACCTTTTCCTTTCCAGGATTTTTTCTCAAGGGAGCAGGACCACCAAGCCCATCTTCGTCACCATCTTCGTCGTCGTCATCTTTCTTTTCGGAATCCTTTCGCGCAGCTGGAAGTTTACGAGGTTTACGAACGGATTTTCTATTATTGTATTTCTCCCAACTGGTTGGTTCAGCCAACCAATCCTGACCTTTCACCAGTTCCTCTCGAACACCTCGTGCCCGCGATTTCAAATCATCCCATGCGTTTTTAGGCGTTTCGGGTCCGTGATCTTCGATCTCCTGAAGGCCCTCAATCATATTGAGACGGTGTTTAAGAGCTTGTTTACGCCAATCTGTTTTTGACAGCGACTCGCGATCTCCCTTTCGGTTCTTCTTGGCTTCCTCAGGAGATTTTGTATATGGCTCCACATAATCTATGCGACGTTGAGCCACACCCTCATCCTCCGGTTCGATAGCATCGGAACCTAAGGGGAGGAAGAAGGATTCTAAGAGTAGCTGTTCACGACTTGGAATATCCTCATCGACGGTTTGCATGGGGCTGTCAACAATTCCATCCTTGGCTCGGGTGCGCTTGGAGAGTTGAACATCGTTGATGACTCCAAACCTGGCTCTTTGTTGCTCTTTGAAAAATTTCTCTGCTTCCGAGCTCTCTCGATGGCCGTCTCCATCAGCCTCCGGCAGAGTCTCGTCATCGTCCTGGTCCACAGGTTTCTTTTCTTGAGCGTTCTCCCCAAGTTTCTTCGCATCTACCTCTTTGCCATGTGGCTTCTTCGCAGTCGCTGACTTACTGGCTTTTCGAGCGGGCTTGGGCACAGGGTTTTTCTTTGGCTTTGTTTCTTTTGGCACTTTCGGCTTAGTCGCACTCTTCTTCCGACGTTTGGACGCAGCTTCGGAAGCATCGCGTCCTCCATCCCCCGCGTCAGCTATCGGGTTTTTACGCTTCGTTGGAGGTGCTAGTCTGATTGGTTCTGTGACAAAACGTCAATAAGATGCCTTCTCAGGATCAGCCGAATATTATACCTTCAATATCTTCGTCTTGGCCCTGACCAGCAGCGTCCTCCACTCCGGCGTCTGGTAGGACTCCTTCGTCCTGCGGGATTTCTGGTTCCGGAGATGTTGACGGCGATGGGCCTCTGAGTTCTTCGGTGGAATCGGACATTGCAATCGGATTATCCAGATTCAGGTGGGAGACAATGGTTACCGCTAACGCTGGACAGTAGACGTAAAGTGTTGAGATCGAAACGACTATCACTGACAGCGTGCGTACTGCTGTATATGTATGCATCACAAGAAATAAAGTCCAATTGATACCATCACTGCTTGTTGCATGCATATCTTCTCAATAGCTTTGTGTTCTTACTGAGGCAATGTTTTCGGTCCGGAATGCCTTGCCGTTTCTGGCCAATGTACTGCCAAATCAAACCCTAATCTTTGTGGCTGTCTTTATCTACACATAATACAGGTATCGTCAATATTTCCACAGACGAGGACAGCAGTGAGATGACTAATAAGGATTTCACCCGCGAAGGTGTCTGAGTCAAATTACTGAGTGTGAGTTCTCACGCCTACATATAAAACGAAGGCTCCTACTAGCTACGCCAACCAGCGCTCTCTTCGAATCACAACCCAAATCCAGTACCGACCCGCTCCCCACAGCTGGCTTCGAAGTTCTCCACCTTTGGTATTTTGTCCCGATACGCCATATAAATGAGATGTTCGTCGTGGCAGAAGTCGCTAGATGAGATGGGGAGTTAGGAATCAACATCATCGTCGTCAACGCAGCTCATAACGGCTTACCAAGAAGTGATGGCGCCAGGACACATGGCACGCTCATGCAAGAGCAGCAGCTGTTCTCTCCAGAGAAGGAACTTGATCCATTCCTCTGGATTACCCTTCTTCCACTGCTTCAAGACAGCGACCATTTCTGACTTTATCAAAGGGTGAATGGCGCTCAATTTCCCGGCCAGTTTCTCAGCAGACGGATAGTCGATTTTGTCTTTGGAAGAGCGACGATGGAGGCCATGATATGTCCAGATATAGTCCTTTTCTTCTTCTGCTTGGGAGCGGACTTCACGGAGAATCTTTTGTCGTATTTCGCGTGGGATGGTGAGGAAGGTTGGTGGTGGGTCGGTATGTGGGTTGGGTTGCTCCACTGCACTGCTTTTGGGCGCAGGCGTGGCCATGATGGAGGATGGGACGTTGGTTGGCGAGAGCGGTTGATGTGTTTGTGGGAAGGGTGAAAACCCAGCGTGAGAAATGATGTCAGGCTTCACTTACTGTGTTGATTTAACAACATAGAATCCTTTCCACGCTATCATGCTTTGGGTTGTTATAGACTATATTGCAAGAGATATGGGGTGTCAGCTCAATTCTCGCTCCATCTCATTACATTCACCTCATCCATCTATCACAATGTCTATGAAGCGATGCGTCGGCCGATTACATTTGGTTTTCACTGTTTAACTATCTTCCAGAATATTCTAACTGCACAGAAGGCCATCAAAGCATTAAAAGATAATCAGTTTGTATCGAAAGATCATCGAGCTTCAATCGAGAGTATCAATCAACTACGGAATACTGGCCTTCTCTACGACGCCTGCTTCAAAAAACATTCCTTCCTGGTTTAGGTACCGGACATGTTGTAGAGGAACCGCCGCCGACGCGCACGCCGAACGTGTTCTCACATACTTCTTTGAAGCACCTATGGTCGCTCGGAACAGCACACTATTAGATTAGTATAAGGAATCTCTGTTACGGTAGCTCTCTTTTTACAAACCTCGTTGTTACTAAAATATCCTCCGCAATGTGTACACGCATCTTTTGTTGCACCAATTATTTGATCTAGAGTTGCATATACAGCTTTACACCGACATGCTAAGGCTATCCTATAAATCTCTTAGTATCGTTCGGGGGAAGAATAATAAGGCTTAGAAATGACTGGGGAAAGATTCCTAGAGCAATAGGAATGAGGAGCAGCTTCATATTGAAGGATAAGGTGAAGACGGGAGTTTGTCTTGAAGAGTTGGTCTTGAGGTGTAAGGTTGGTCTTGGAGAGTTGGTCTTGAGGTGTAAAGTTGGTCTTGGAGAGTTGGTCTTGAGGTGTGGAGTTGGTCTTGAGGTGTAGAGTTGGTCTTGTAGAGTCGCACGGCGACTTCTCAACGTGCCACCTATCGGGGATATATATATATCGATCGCCAAGACGAATATACAAGGCTATTGATACCAGGCTATCATTACTAGGCTATCAATACTCGCTGTCCACCTCCTCGCTTTCCACCTCCATAAAACAAGCGGTGGGAATTTTCGATCCTGGGTTCGCCAGGGGCTAGAAGCAGAAAGCTTCGAGGAGAATTCGATGACGGAGCTCGCGAGGTAGTACGAGGAAGGTGGTTGTTGGCTTGATATAAAGTTTGGACTGGAACACCATGAGAGATTGTGTTAGGACATCTATTTAATCACTGAGAGATGACGTTGGCTTGAGAGGATTTAGGGACGAGGTGAATCAGGATTAAAAATAGCCGAGTGACACATGAGAGCGGTATTGACGACGATCCAAAGTGGCACAACACTATCAAATTGACATCTCGCAGTGTACTAATCCCTCTTCTTCTCTTCGGCGAGTTACTAGCGTTGGCGATCAAGTAGGGATGATTAATTGAGGGTATCCTTAACAGAAAATGCAGTAGAGTGGGAGGGTACTCCTCCTTTTCCGCCGCTCTCCAATATTCTCCAATGAACATTGACTCAATCCTGGCCTTATTTCTCAATCACCCTGGATATGTTCAAACCACAGTCTTTACCAACTCTTATTCAACCCCTATTCCCCATTGACAAAGACATTCCACCCAGCAAGGGCTGCGAGAGCCTCTTCAGGTCCCCTTCATCCCGTGACTCTTTCAGCATCAAGAGTAAGCTGAGCCACATACCATCGCTCATGCTCCTCATCCAGCAATCGAAACTTCTCAAGGACGCCTTGACACGCTTCTCCAACGTGCTGTACCAACTTTGCGTGACAAAAATCCTTCCAACCACTAATGACGATGGTCTTCCACTTGTCAGCTACGAACTGGACATGGACTGAAATGGAGGGATGTGTCGAGGATAAGTCGTGCGCCCAGGCACTGATGTTCGGAGTCTCAAGAACCGGGTCGGGGCCACCTTGGCGTGACGCGTAGTTGTGATTGAGATCGGCGAGATGGACATCGTAGAACGTATAGAACAGGATTTGTTGTTGGAGCTCGCTTGGAAGTGAGAGGAAGGTTCTGAGAGGGTCTGGGTGAAGTTCAAGCTGCTCAGCCATGACTGCAGCGGTGAGCTTCGAGAATGTTAGGCGGCGATGCAAGGTGAAGATACTGATATGACATA
Organism: Venturia pyrina ICMP 11032; assembly: GCA_000738655.1. Taxonomy (NCBI): domain Eukaryota; kingdom Fungi; phylum Ascomycota; class Dothideomycetes; order Venturiales; family Venturiaceae; genus Venturia; species Venturia pyrina. Next base: position 70,719 of record JEMP01000034.1, on the reverse strand, counting down.
CTTGGTTTTTGACAGGCGCGTGATGGATGTAGCTGATATGCTAGTTGTTGTTGTTTAATCATGGATTTTATGACAAGGAGAGAGAAAACTGACCAGCAGAGTCATGACAAGGCAAACACGTAAGTGTTTTGTTATTGTTTACGTTACCCGCCGCTCAGGAAATTCCAACACTTCGAATCAGCGGCTTAAACTACATCCAGGCAAGGACTGACATGGTGTTCCAGAGACCATCGATGCCGATTCCACTCTAATTCCCAGCCTCCCCAGAGTTTGTACAGTGCGGTGCGCAGAAGTCACTAATCGCGATCAGTATCCAGTCTTTTTCCAGCTTTGCTTATGAATATACCATGTATAAGACCAACCTGACCAAGGATCCGCACTGGAGAAAGACCTACCGCAATGATATCCGACTCTAGCCTCATAAAACTCTCAATCCGTCCTGCCACTGTGCGACCGACTGGCCGAAAACAAACTCCATGTCTTAATCTACAGTCTGCGTGGTTGATGTCAATGAGCGGGCCCGATTCTCAACATATGGCATTTCGACTTCGAAATCTACTCTGTCCATCTGGACGACATTCACGTAGCTGAAAGGACACTCTTCGACTTCATAGATTAGGTCTTTCGCGTGGGTGTCGCGGAAACATTTGTGTAAAATCTCCGGTCGAGTTTCGCGTGGGAGTAAAAGAAGGGTTGTTGTGCTGTGAGGCTGAGGTGGCTCTGAGTTCTCCAGTTGGACGTTTATTTTTAGTTCCACTCGAGGGATAATGTTGATGTTTTGGTTGCTAGTGGGTCTTATTGTGAGTGAGCGAGTAGAATATTGCGCGGTATTGAGAGTCCCTGACATCAAAAGCTGAACTGGTGTATTTCGTATTATCAAAAAGATGCTGTTTTAAACATTTGCAAATTTATAGCGAGTGTATGATTTAACTGATACGGTGCGATCTAGTGACCTCGAAAAAGAGACCAACACGGACTTGCCATGTGAATCTAGACCAGGAAGCTCAGGACTAGGGAGGGGGGATCATGACTCTGCATCTTGTCAGCCCATAGAAAAAACATGTGCCCTCTAAGAATCATCCAAACTCTGATGCCATCGATGTATTCCACCACACTTCTCCACCATCCCAGTCCTAGCGTCATCCAGCAGAGCAACCACACTGCCACAACCTAACTTGTTCCAGGCGACACTAAGGTCGATTAGAACGACCAAACCAAAAAGATGAAAAAGCAAGCATATACAAGCAGTACCGCAATTATCATCAGTGTGAACAATATTCCCAGGTTTTCATATCCTGGATCATGTCCCTGAATACTCAAGTACCAGGCTTGTGCTTTTGCCCACACATCCTCCATGTCATCTCTTCGCTTTGCTTTCCATTGTTTCAAAACGTAAGTGACGTCTTCTTCGATGACTCTGTGGACGCAAGCCAATTCCCGGGCCCATCTCTCGATATGAGGTGTCCTGACTGGGGAGTGAAGCCTTTCCATTCGTGGGACGTGTGCCATGCGCCTAATATGGAGTTTGATATCATCGAAATAGGGATCGTAGAAAGTTTCGTAGAGAACTGGTTGTCTTAGTTCGCGTGGGAGGTCCAGGAAGCGTATCGGGTTCTGAGTCGCAAAAGCTGTTTAACAGCGGCAAAGTAGGCTGAACGAGCCGTTGTACGTACATTGATAGCCATGGTTCAATAATAAACTCTTTGCGAATGCTGGGATATCGAATAACTAGCGAGGGTTGATGATGGAGGAAGATGGCTTCGCGGGCGTGGACGGATTCAAGAGGTCCACCAGTGGAATCATGGAAGGTATAACGACCATTGCACCTTCGTTTGAAGTGGACGACGCGTGGTTCGACTGCAGGCTTTACCAGGAAGTTACCGCCCTCTGGGCTTGTACCGAACGTCCTTGCTCCGAAGTCAGCTTGCAGAAAAGGGGTCATTTCACTTCGACGAAGGCTTGTTTTTAGAAAGCCTAGTGATACCGCCTCCTCATCTGTGCGTACTCGGGTGTCTCGTACTAGAGCTGGTTATTTCCAGCCGAACCCCCTATATACCCACCAGGAGTTGCCATATCTATCTTCAATTGGAAAATCCTCGAATGAGATGGTGTCAATCTCCTGTGTCTCGCCTTCTTCTCTGTGATCCATCCATGTCAAATTTGACCAGCCCGAACAAAAGGGTACAATAACTAACCAATTCGAAGGACAACATTGCGCCACTGCGTACTTAAGCTTGTAGTCCTCATCGTAGTCATCGCCAATGAAGTGATTAGTCACTGATCTATAGTCCTGCAACAAGGCCGTCCTTCGTTGTTCTAATACGTAGAATATATCCATTTTGATAGCAGGGTAGAGTGAGCCTAGCAGATCTACCCATTCCTCTTGTTCATATGGCACAGAAGCCTAGTAGTAGTTGTTTTGATATTCGAAGTTCGCGCCTAGATACGCGTCGTTTGGTCGAAGGTGTAATATAAGATCTTCTAGCGCGGCTCGCGTGGCAAGGTGAGAAAATCTTTCAATCTATGCAGCGAAAGTTTGGTCTTGGATGGCGCGCTGTTGACTCTCGACTTGTGATCGATTGTCAGCTATCAAGGGTAATCAGAGAGTAGACGCTAAGGGCTTACTGATGTTAATTTCCATCACAGACAGCGCAAAAGGGGTTCCCGCGAAGCCGGCGGTAATGCGGATCGGCGAAGGCGAGTCGAAGAGGTGAAGATGAAGTCAACGATGTTAAGATTGTCGTCGCCGAAAACGCGTCGCCCGTAATTGGACATACGCCTTACGTGAAGATATCATTAGCAGTCCTGATTGCCATTTCAGAGGCAAGATCTTTGAAGGAGAAATTCCAACAAGATGATTCTCATGAGCAAAACCAGATCGGTACCAAAATATGGCTGCGCTTGATATGAACTGAAGCATCAGAGCGTAGGACCGCAACGGCACGACGGGTTGGGCCAACTATGTCCAAGTATACCCATAGTTCTCCTAATACCATTAAATGAATCGAAATTAGTGTTCGATTTCTTCCAGGTCTCAGTAATCCCCACGTCACGTCTTTCCCAACTTGAGCCACAATACGCGACTGTACCCATATAACTTGGATCCCACATTGCTAGGTTTTCTGTGACCCAGGGGTGGCCTTAGGTCTTGAGAAATCGGAACTTATTACTGGGGCTTCATATTCGCAATGCGAGCGCAAATTTGTTTGATTCCCAGGGAAGCTCGCTTCTGGGCTTCCATGATGCTTGTCATGGCTGCCATTCGACCTTCAAGCTGAACATCCTCTTGCTACTCAAGGGTACCCGCCCTCAACCGAGACAATATGTTGCAATTCTCAGGGAAATCATATTTGCCGTCGTTCACGCTCAAATTATCTTCTGAGCGTCAGCAAACGGATGTCAAAGTATCTGCTGGCTGAGCTTGCGCGAGATATCAGAAAGCTTATGCAGTCCAGCTCTGTTCTATTGGCGAGGAATCCATGCTGAATGCCAACGGAACGACGTACTCTGCAAATGAAAAGGATTCGAGGCAAACGACGAAAGCACCATCAAGAAAACATTGCTGTGAGGACGCACACAGAGTGCACACATCTCAAGGACTTCTGCAGGATTGATGTCGTCTCCGCGAGTCCCATAATGTGTGTCGAGATTATGTTCAGCATGCCGAATGCGGTCTTTCTACCGAATCCTTGAAGCTCTCCTGCCACTTCCATCAGCTTGGCGTATAAGACATGGATCCTGATGAGCCGTATTCCAAATCATCAGACAGCGCGGAGATATGAGATGCCATAAATAGACTAAGGCCTCGAAAGTGCCTGTGGGAGCTTCTAGAAGACGACGACTCTGGAGACCTTTCAGCTCTCGCTCTACGAGTAAATGCTAGTTGGCATAATTGACTTACTCTATCAATCCCGTATAAGTGATAAACATCAACTACCTCTTATGAGCCCTCAACGACTCGACAAATCTTCACCATCTTTGCATATATCCGGAACCAGTGTACTGGAGGATATAATCAAGATGTAGGGAAGTATAACGCCACAGAGCCTGGTTACTGGGCGGGAGGACTCGAGTCTGTCGCGTGTGATGGCAGTAATTGAAATTTGGAGCCCTGCCGAGCTCGGCCTCGCGGTATCCCGTGCCTCGCGCAAAGAACAGCTTGTGACCATGAGGGAGGAAGGCATTATAGGCGTATTATGGTGGATGGAACAAAATGCTGTGAGTAGTAGATGGAAGTCAGCGATAGGAAAGTCTTGCCCTCGTCGAAGTCCTCGCCACAGCTCGTCTCGGACTCTTGGTACGATCTCCCGCAAGGCCCCTTTTTCACCCCCACTTCCATTCGAGGACCTTTTTTGTTCCTCCTTCACCACATCATCTTCCAAAGTCCTTGAATCGGATGCTACCAAGTGCCAGGCCTGATGGGGCCATTCATACCCGTCTGAGACATTCCACGCCGTCTTGCCTTCGATGAAATCGGCCATATGAGCGGAAGCTTTAGCTGGGGATATTGATTGAAGCTACCCAGTTAACCCTAATATTGCCGTTACTTTTCAAGTATACCTTCTCAGTGGTAAGCCGGGTCATCCTTCGAGACCTGACATTCATTTCAAGCTAGACTTCGGGCGAAAGACAAGGGAAGAAGAAGCATTAAAGGGCAGTACTTCGTCCTGTCAAGAATGAGTCCGGATATCTCAACCTTCTCTACATCATCCTCCATCCTTCGATAACACTCACTTATTATCATTCCCGTCCTTATAATGCGTTTCTTCACTTCATTCCTCGTCTTCGCGGCAACAGTTAGCGCGCTTCCAATCACGAACACGGATATTCCAGCTACTGCGGAAATCACTCCTCCAAATGCCGCAGATGCTGCAGACAACAACTCTGTTACTGCGAAAATTGCAGCGTCGGCAGCCACCAAAGATGGCCCTTGGGGATATGGACCTCCTCCGAACGGGGGCTACAACTACAACAGTGGACCCACCAATTATGGCCCACCTGCTCGCCCCAACGAACCGCAGCGATCGGGAGGCATTTTTGAGTCGCTTGGTTATGGTGTTGGCGCAGTCGTCGGTACTCCAATTGGATGGCTAGGAGATCTTGTGGGAGGCGCTGGTTCTGGGCTGTACAACGGACTCAAGGGCGGCTACAGAAGGGTCAAAGGTTGAATAAGGGAGAAGGACGTCAGTAAAATCAAGCGTATCTGCCCTTGATAACGGCGCAAAGGAGTTGAACAGAGGATGAGTGGGGTTTGGTCATCTCTCTTGCTGGACATGCTTTGTGTCCCAAGATATTATTCTCTCAATGCATCTTTATTACAGTGTTGTACGTTCTCTGCAAACCAGCTAACTACTCAGGACTCACGCACACCTTGTCTCCCAGATTTTCTGATCGGCTCGTTATTCTATAACTTACATATCAGCATGCTACCTCATTGTAATCGTTATTCACGTGGACGTGCCACTTGTCTATTCTTCTTACCAGCGCTTGCAACATCCAGTCATCATTGTTGACAAAGAATCCCTCTAATCTCAAACACCCAAATCACGACTACCACTCGTTTCACATCCAGCTCAAACTCTCAAGTCTAGCTTCATATGCAACTCAAGACTCACATTTCGACAAATACAACAGGACACACATGTCTCAAAAAAGGCCTTCCTGGTAAGACTATGTAGCAGAAAAAGGGAATAGAGGAGAAAAATATGTTCAAATCTCGCCAAAGTCCTACAGTGACGTGATTACGATTACTACGGCGGGATTCCAGATTCACCAGTGACCTGGCTCAGATTTCAATATATTTTTTCCCTCTACACTGTATTCACTCTTTCTACTACATAGTAGTCTTACTTTCCGCTCCATGCGACTCATTGTCATTCGTCAACACAACAGGTCAACTAACCAGTTCCCACAAGCATAGCTACGGAACTGTGAATAAGAAGATGAAAAATACAATCGCACTAGCTTTCTTGCTTTCTTGCTTCTCGAGACACAGCTACTCGTAATACCATTATCCACATCTCAAGATGCACATCGGTAAGCTGTGAGTGACCTCGGGGTTCCTTCGAATCTCCAAAGACCCGATACCATCGCAACCATAAACCATCATAAAACATAGGCTAGGACTGAATCGTCAAAGCCGAAGCAACTGTGCAACCCTGTTTTTGCATACAAGCTAGATTTCCAAAACCCATCCAACTTCCCGCCACTTCCACCACAATCTTCTCTATATAAGCATAGAGAACTGCAGTACCAAATAACCTACGAGACAGAAGAAAACACGTCACACAGCACCTCACACGATCAAATCCACAGCAGCAAACAAATCATGACTCTTCACCCTGCTAAGCCGTCAATAGTCAATAGTCAACAGTCAATACCCTTCCCTAACCTCCTCCTCCTCCACAACCCTTACTCACTCCATTCACTCCCCTGGCACTAACGAATCCAGTCGAAAATGAACTCCTACAAAAAACTCGAAGATAAACTAATGTCCCTCCGTCTTCCTCTCCCTCAAAAACGTCTGACCATAGCACGTACTCTGCAGCGCGCCGCCACTGCCGTAGGTCATCATCACTTCGCGCAGGTGACGGAAGTAGCTTGTGGCAGGATAGAGGCGGAGATGGCGCCAAGGGAGGAACGTCCTCGAAAAAAAACGTCAAGTGGGCAGAGAGAAGAGAGGCAGGACGTGAGGCCGAAAGTGAAGAACAGGTCGAAAAGAAGTGAGCGGGCCCGGAAAAAAGGTGAAGGGGAATCTGAGGACAAAGAGGAACATTTTGCTTCAGGCGCGCTGGGCCCAGAAGAGCGTGAAACCCATGACGAGCAAGGAAACGAGGGATTTGTGTTTAGTCCTGAAGAGAGGGGGAGAAAGGCAGAGAATGCTCCTAGACAGCGCTCACCCGCTGAAGACCACGCTCGCGGACCAGAACCTCAGCATCGACCACAGCAAGAAGGAGGCATGCAACGTCGGTTTGGTCAAGCCTGGCCCGAAGGACATCCTCTTGCTCCAAAAAACCACCCACCACAACGAAAGAGATCCCGGCGAAACGAGGATAACCACAGACCAAGCCATCACTCCGGTAGACCTCATCAAGAAGACCACCCGCAGGAAAGACCCCGACGCCATGGATCAAAAGACCGACAGCATCGACATCACCACAGAAGCCACACTCGCAGATCCTCACCACCTCCTCCCAAGAAAGAAAAACTAACCTGGAAAGTCCTACTGCGAGGTTTCATAAAAGGCGTTGCAGCATTCGAAATGAACGAACTGCAAAAGAAACAAGCCACACCAGAGCCTCCACCACAACGTCCAGCATCATCAGGACGAAGAAAAAGATCATATCCAAACATCCGACCTCCAAGATCTCCAATCCAGGCTCCATCAAGCCCACGAAATGCAATGGGTTCGCCCACCTCGTCGCACTTACACTCATCTACCCCTTCGCCACAAGGCCGCCCAGGGCTCCGCCACGCCAGCTCCTCCGACCTCCCACCCCTAACGCCAAATCAAATCCACTGGCGCGAAGTGCGCGCTCGAGAACAGGGACAAGCAGATATAATGCGTGCAGAAGAAGAAGCCGCAGTACGCCAGCAAGAGCAATCACAACATCAAACGCAACAAGCAGAGGAAGGAGGACCTTTGGCTTACGGAGAAGATCCTTTCGCTGGTCCAATATCGCCACCAGGCCCAGCATCTGTACAAAGGAGTGAAAATGCACCAGAAACATTGGCGGCGACCGGATGGTCGTTCCCAGCGAATCTTGCTGCATCACACTCACCGACGCCAACTGAGGTTTCAAATCAAACACCACAAACTTTCCCTCCTATCCAGACTTCGAAACCAATGCCACCAAAATGGGGAGACCCGATCAAGGAGAGAGAAAACAGACAGAAAAAGAGGAATGATTGATGCGATATGAATGACGAGCAATTCCCAGATATAGTATTTCCGGATATAATCTTTCGCCCCTAAAAGATGGCCAGGAATTTATTGCCATTAATATTGTTGTATGATGGTACTCAAGTGAACATTCTATTCTCGACCACCAACGAGAAGTTGGTGGATCGAACATTCAACATCATGGTCGCCAGGATTTCATCTCAAACATTTTTTTTTTGAATTGCTTCCCTATAATGTCAGATCCGACGAGAACTATGGTACAAAAGTGCAAGGGGGAAGGAAGAAGCCATTGTTAGTCGTAGCATTAGTAGACTTTTTCGAGCCAATAGCAGCGAATCGTGTGAGCGTGAGCAGAGCAGCAGCCCAGGCAGACCTCAAGTGGTGGAACGCCTTCCCTGAATCAACGAGCCATTCCTGTGTAATTAATACCCGTCAGACCTGTGGCTCGTCAGTCAAACGCTAGTCCATGATGAAAAATCGTGAGCAGCAGGTAGCGACCAGGAGATATAGAACAGCGAGCGAGTGTTGAGCAGGATCGCGTTTGACTAAGGCGATGTCAAAGCGATTGGACAGAGCCCGAATCGTGTTAGTGAACAGCACCACCTGTCAAGCTGTGCTGTTCGTGTTAAGTCGAAGTGGATGAAGCATTGTTTTTCCGAGTTTTCTGTTGTTAAGAGGGGTGAGAAAGGAAGTCGGTTAGTGAGTACTCAACCTAGTAGCGAGGTGGTGGTGGTGGCGGCTGGTTAGAAGGAGGTGGCGGTGGTGGTGCCGCTGACGGTGGTGGTGGTGGAGGAGCAGATCCTGATGGTGGTGGTGGTGGAACAGCGTTGTAGCCGCCTTGTTGGCCCCAGGGCTGAGCAGCCTGGTATCCATAGTCGGTCTGTGGTGGGTAGCCATATCCAGGTGCTGCAGCCGGTGCTCCGCCTTGGGCCCATGGTTGGGCTGCTGGGGCAGCAGGCATGCCGTAGTTTGAATGTTGTGGATAGCCATAGTTGTTTCCACCACCGCGACCACCGCCAGATGCCCATGGAGCAGCACCATTTGAGTCTTGACGAGGAGGGTTCCATCCGCCAGGTGCTCCGGCAGCAGGAGGACCACGCTCCCAAGGCTTGAGACCATCGTCGGGTGGGGGCGGTGGGGCTCCGTAACCGCCAGGACCAGCCTCGATGCGCTGTGGAGGTCCATCTCCGCGACCAGCCATGAGGCTGTTGAAGTCATTATCCGGATTGCGGATCGCTGGGGGACGACGTGGAGGTCCATCGCCACCTCGCCAGTCTCCACCTTGCTGGCGTTCTGGACAATCGCGACCCATATGACCGGAATTGCCACAAACTCGGCAGATCATGGTTGCAGTGTAGTTCTGCTTCTCTGGGCAGTCGTACTTTCGATGTCCGATTTGTCCACCTGTAAATTGTAAGCGATTGTACTTGGTGAGCGAGCGTCCACAAAACATACAGTTCTGGCAAGCTTGATTCTCATCATCACGAAGGGTACCGTTAAGCGCGGCGAGCTCACGAAGTTGGTTGCGCTTGAGCTCGTTTTGTCCCTCAGGAATCGATGCGGCCTGAGTATGATGATTAGCTTTTGAAGAGAGAATTGTGAAGAGGAAAACTTACAGTTTCAATGACGTTATTGATCAACTGCTTAGCTTTGTTGACTTTGTCCTCGCTGTCTGCCATGATGAGACAGTGTAGATCCTCCTCTTGGTTGCTTGTATGTGCGGCATCGGAACGACCTTTGCCCTCCTTCACAGAGCCTTTTCCACGGATTGCGATTTTGGCGCCGGAGTCTTGCTCCATGGTCTTGAGCGTGTTACCACGAGGACCGATCAAAAGGCCGACTGTAATTAGTTGAAAGAAAAAAGGTTAGTAGCTGTAATTTATGTGCAAAATGTCTGAGTTAGGATATGTGGCCCAAACAGCCAAGTACGAGGGATGGCAGAGCGGGGGAGCAGCTTTATGCTTGTTAGGAAGGTTAGGATTAGTATCTTACTGAAGTTAATTTCGGGGTAGTCATTCACTGGTACGTAAACCTTCTCCTGAGTCTTGGCTGGACGCCTGTAGTCTGCAGGAGGGTGGTACTCAGGAATAGTCTTGAGAGCCTTCTCCACGAGCTGGTGGCGCTCCTCTTCGAGCTTGCGACGGTAGCGCATCTCACGTGTGTTGTTACGGCGACCAAAGTTGTCATAGGCAGGAGCTGGCGATGGAGATCTACTGAGCATCAGTATTGTTCTGCTGAGAAGATGTAGGTTGAAGGGAAGCATACCTGTTGTCACTAGGCACCACATCGTCGATGCGCAGTTTCTGACTGATCTCCTCGATGCGCAGGTGAAGCACATAAGCCTCCTTTTGTTCCTGGGTCATGGCGGACATGATAGCTGTGGGCAAACCCATCAATCCAGCAGCCTTGTTCTCGTCTGCGGGGCCCCATCGGTTACGACGCTTGCGAACACGTTGGCTATCAGCATCTGGCTTTGCTAGACGTTGTTAGTATATGCGACTGTAGTAAGAGATGGAATTGGACGAACCTCGAATTGGACTGCGAGAGCGCTCTCGACCGCGCGACTCGCGAGGTGGAGGAGTCTCATCTTCTCCGCCAAAGCGGCGACGATTTCCCAAGGGGATGTTGTTTGAGCCAGTCTGACTCTGGTTTGAGCGCCACCCAGACATATTGTCGATGAAGCAGTCAGTTGTGGTGGTGGGTGGTTGGTTTGTGAGAAGTTGTGAAAGTGAGTGAAACAAACGCGAAGTGAACTTTGTCGACGCGGGATCCACTGCAGTCAAAGCCACGTCACGTGCAGATTGCTTTAACTCTCAGTCTCAACTTTAGTTCATCGAAGTTCAACCTCTTCTATCACATTGGCAGCGCAAAAACAATCAGTTTCAGTATGAGGCAAAGTGTTTTCGTGGGTTGGTCGAGATGATGACCCGGCCACTTTTCTCCCAACCTCCAGCTCCGTCTCTATTCGACTTCTAGTACTTCGCACCTGCCCTCCCACAGTTCCTCTATTCTGTTTGTCACAAATGGCTTTTATAGCATTTCATTCGTTGCCGGGCATTAGTCGGTCGGTCACTGTAATCAAATGATACCTTGGTCTGGCAGAAAATCACGGTTATCGAAATGCAAATGGAAATATTTATTATTCCATTATGCGGATGGAGCCGTCTTGACGGCCCTCGACTCCATATCTAGCTCAACTAGCTCCAGGTACAATCGGATAGACTCGATATAGCGATATAGGACCGAATGATCGATTGAATACAGAACAAGACTGATCACAGGCATTACGTGCTGTATTTCTAATCACTTCCGTCATATCCCCGCAGAGGAGATGACTCCAGCTCCTACATCGCTCAGGTATACTAATCATGAGGTGCTCCAATACCTACTTTATAAACCAACAAACTTTCAGCAAACTTACACCAAACCCATCTTCAGACTGTAACTCACCATGGCTTCTCAATCACCAAATATTAACCTGTATACGACCCAGACTCCAAATGGCATCAAGATCTCAATCACCTTGGAAGAACTTGGGCAAGCCTTCTTAGTCCAGAATTGCGCAGCTCTCACTGACATACCTAGAATCCCATACATCGTCCACAAAATCGACATATCCAAAAACACCCAAAAAGAGCCCTGGTTCCTTGCCATAAACCCAAATGGTCGCATCCCCGCTCTAACTGACACCTTCACGGACGGCTCCCAAATCAATCTTTTCGAATCCGGATCGATTCAACAATATCTCGTCGCCCGCTATGACCCCGAGTACAAAATCTCCTTCCCACCGGGCTCGCGCGAGTCCTTTGAAGTGAACAACTGGTTGTTCTTCCTCAATGCAGGCGTAGGACCAATGCAAGGCCAAGCAAATCACTTCACCCGTTATGCGCCTGAGATCATTCAATACGGTGTCGATCGATACCAAAACGAGACCAGGAGGTTGTACGGTGTGCTAGACGCGCATTTGAAGGAAGGCAACAAAGAGTATTTGGTAGGCAATAAGTGCACCATTGCAGACATCGCACATTGGGGCTGGGTCGCTGCTGCTGGATGGGCAGGCGTGAACATTGAAGATTTCCCTGCGTTGAAGGCGTGGGAGGATAGGATGGCAGCGAGACCGGGGGTGGAGAAGGGAAAGAATGTTCCCAGTCCGTATACTATGAAGGAATTATTGGCGGACAAGGAGAAGATGGAAAAGCATGCGGCAGAGTCGCGCAAGTGGGTGCAGGCTGGCATGAAGGAGGACGCTAAGAAGGGAAAGTGAGTGTATTTTCTCAGCCTCACCAAAACGGTAGAGATTATGTTGACGGTTAGGTTGGCTAGGCTGTAGGGCTAGCCGGGTAATCGGTTCCGATTGTTGCGTCTTACTCTTTTCCCTGGAACTAATCTCTTGACCTGCTTTTCTTTTTGTCCACGTCTGAGTCCAAGATCATGTGCCAATGCATACAACATCACATCAGAATCACGAGGGTACAGTCCAACTTGGAACAAGGACCTGAGAAATGGGAATCTCACCCTCTGATGTAACCTTAAAGTAATGGACTCCACACGTTGAAAATGCTAATTATCTTGATGGAGCTGAGGTTGTCAGGATCTCTCAAGGTTCAAACAGAGACTGCATCCTTTTCCTATTCCCGAACACATTTGGAAACCTCGAAACAATCATGTCGTCCGCGGACCAAGAGCAAAAGTGGACTTGAAATCCATGGTTTCTTCTTCGCACTACTAAGATAGGAACTTACCGTGACAGCCAACCAAAACAAAACAGCGGTATTTCATCCGCACTTCTACGATATCGTACATGATCACGAATCAGCAAAGGAACCCAGCACCCGTTTTTATCCAAAACGTCTCTTACCGAGAACGATTTCGTCTATCCCATCCGTCCATTATTGCCGAAACCCCCAAAAACAAAAAAAAAAAAACCACTCATGTCTTCCTCCACAGAATCTCTCATCAAAATAACAACACCCACACACACCTTCCTCGCCCGCCTCGAATCAGAAGACGCCCCCAGAACATCCGCCTTATTCCTCTCCCTCCTCCCTTACACTCAGAAACTAATCCACGTCCGTTGGTCGGGAGAAGCCCTCTGGATCCCACTAGGCTACAACAACACCATCAATAACGTGCAAAATCCCGCCCAGACCTCACTGCCGCAGGAAAATCACACGGCCCATCCGGCACCGGGACAAATCCTCCTTTACCCCGGCGGAATCAGTGAAACGGAATTTCTTTGGGCGTATGGGGCGTGCCATTTTGCGTCTAAGATGGGTGTTTTGGCGGGCAATCATTTCTTGACGGTTGTAGAGGGGTTGGAGGGGATGAGGGGGTTGGGGGAGAAGGTGTTGTGGGACGGTGCTGTGAGTGTTCGGTTTGAGGTTGCTGATGGGGGGATGTGAGTGTTCTGTTTCTGTTCTCTCCGTTTGTTGTAGGTGGGTGCTTGGTTTTTGGTTGGGGAGGGGTTTGTGAGGATTTTTTGCTGATTTGATGGGTTAGGGGTGAGAGGGTTGGGGAGGTGAGGACGAAGGCGAAGATTTAGGAGGGGGCTTTTGGGGATTTGGGGTTTCATTTTGGATGGGATATTAGGGTGGGTGTTTTGATGGCCCATTCCTCTCTGAGGTTTGTAGCTGACTGGATCGGAATTGGATCTACTGTAAGAGGAAGTATCAGAGGATTGGGTGTCAAAACACAATTTGCCTTGACCTGGGGAACTATAGACCTAGATTTCGTTTCGAGGTCGACACGCAAGTCAAATCGATCATGACATAATGGTATTAAATGTAGTTGAAGTGCCGCATATCAACGTTGTATTCGAAAATACCTCAAACCAACCTAGTGATCCACACAATCCTTTAGGAACATGAATCCGACGATCACCAGCGCATACACCATTTGGCACAGGTATAAGTACGTGTTCAGACCAGAGGCGCCAGAGATCTACTGCAATGCACCTCAAGCTCCGCATCGATGTCAGGATTCCACGTATGCACGGCAGATCCATAACAGAACCCACCCCGATTCGGTAGGAAGCGCAAGAAGGTCATGTGTAACACAATCGCCAGATCTGGGGTTGGGCGATCACCCGATACTGGCAGTGAATGGAGGGATCTCGTGCAGATGCTAGTATGTGTTCAGGCCGCATACACGCAATCTGCGGATCTCCCGCGATGGCGTTGTAAAAGAATGGTTGGTTGACACGAACTGATGGGCTAGAGGTCGCCGTAGCGCGCATATCAACATTGTGCACTGGATATCTCGCGCACACGGCGTTGATCTTTCCTGTCACTTTTTGTAAGCGTTGATGCTCTCTCTTGCTTTACATAAAGATGGATGCTCTCTCTCGCTCTTTATAAGCGTTGATTGTGGCGAGTACGAAGTATTCAACATGATCACAGAGCTTGATGCTAGCTGATCCGGGAAGAGAGCTGGCCTGTAAGAAGGGACTGGTGCTGAAGGGAGATGTGGTGAATGTGTTCACTCAAAGAAGAGGGGAGATTGATGAAGATATTTGGTGTTCGGAAGATACCGCTTGCTATACTCGAAATGTACAGTGAGCAGATATATTTTGCTCAGACCATCTTGTCGGCGTTCTGTATGGTGTGACCACAGGCAAGATAGGAATACTAGTACCAGGTAGTTGGAAACAGATTGTGCACAGCGTGGCTGGGGGTTTCGGGGCGGCGGGTAGGAAGGGAAAGAAAAGCAAGCTGGGAAGCAAAGAGAATGGTAAGAGATTATCGATACGGAGTAGTAGATGTACGGAGTAGTGCGGACAGTGGAGACATGTTACCCCGTTGGTTGATCTACATGTATAAATTTATCTTCCGGTGGGTACCAGGCGATCGCGCGGCTCAGGAGATTATAATGCCATAGTGATGCTGGAGCGAAATCCCTGTGAGCACAGAAATGAAGTGCCGAGTACTACTATATGAGAAATTGAGAGAACTCCCATCAGACATGGCAGTCCCGGAGTGAGATTGGCTTCGATGAAGAAGGTTTAACATGGCCGGTCTTTAGATACCTGTCAAGTCTACCCAGTGTTGTCTTTGTCTTTGTCTTTGTCTGAAGGATTTCAGTGAAGTGATCATGATCATGATTGATCTAAAAACAACCACGAATATAGTTATTCCAAATTGGAACTCATCAGACCAAAGGCCTGGGCAAATTACATTACCTGACTGCTTGGCGAATTAAGCGACAATTAATGGAGAGCTGTTATGGTTCACGATTCTACCGGGTGTCCTCAACGCTTCGACTCAAGATTCTGCATATAGACAAGGTCCTGCGGGATCGCTACAAGGTTGGACTTCCGTCTTCACCCATTCGCGATTGGCTTGCATCAAAGGTACGCAGAGGACAGCTCAACGACACAGCTCAGCGAGAATCTGTGGCTCCCGTAACCCGTTCCAGCGTTGCATATCCGTGGGCGCCATCGGAGCGAAGACGATTGGATCTGAGTCCCATCTTCCGCATCCCATCGCCCACAACCCATGTTCCAGCGGCGCGCCCGTTGTGGCGTTGGACAAGGTCCCTTCCCTTGAAGAGGCTGTCCTTTTGCATTGGATGCGTGTCTGCTGCAGGCGTGCCTGCGAAGACATGGACATGCCAAATCATTACTATGTACTGCGACCACTGCGGGGAGATTATTGTACCCGCATCGGCCCTGAGACCCCAGCAACAGAGACGGAGACTTCCATTGCAGTCAAACCTGAACTCCCACACTGATGATGGCTGGCATTCATTCTACTGTGTACGCAGCATGTGTACGCAGCAATTACGCGTGCCAAACTCCCGCCTGTGGGTGCCAGACTCCCGCCTGTGGCGCTCAGCTCGCAGTAACACCACGATAAACTACTGTCCCAATGCGGACATGTATGCCATGCTGTTATTCCCATCGGGCGCCCGTAGCCCCGTTGCATCCATCTGCAGGTGACAGCCTCCGCACCGTCGTTGGTCGTTGGTCGTGACTTGACTCACTTCGGCACTCCGTCCACTGCTTGGACGCTTTCGACCCTAAATTATCCCGTCTTTGCTTCTTTAGACCCTCTTGCCAGGGCCTACACGCCACAAGCGCCGCGGCCTCCCTTTTGGTCGCTCTAGTAAATTGTGGCTTTTGCGAATGCGCAGAATCCTGCTCGATGCATCTCTTCGAAGAAGCATCTTCAACTTCTCCTCAGGGAGCCCTGTCGGACTTTTTACATCGGGATGCTGGCTTCTTAGGGCCTGTCTGCAAACGTTTGTCCTCCTTCCCGTACCATTAGCAATACTTCCGATCTCACTGCTAGGGTACCACAGAGTACGGATAGGCGCGTCCATTGAGGGACACCACTGCTTAAGTCGAGGACACGCGACTTTCCCTCTGCGACTGGCTGACGTCCAACGTCTTCCAAACAACAATCCCGCTGTCTCTTCAATTGCACTTCTCCTGTCCTTTCCCATCAGCAATGGCGCCAACGGCGCGCATTTCAGGCGGTGAATCCCTTTCATCTCCCATGCGCATAACCTACGACTCCGGCTCGAGCGATGAAGACACGTCTGGAAAGGCGTCGAGGTTTATGAGCAGCTTGAAGGGCCCAAAGAAGTTTCTCAATGATCGCAAAACTGCTCGCAAGACCTTGAGCACCGCGAGCCTGGCCATAGATGCCAATATCGCAAGTTCCAGGGCATCTTCGTTCGCCAACAGGTCCAGGATTTTCGTGGAATCCATCAGCAATGCGAGCCCGGGTCAGACCTCCAATGTCGAAGCACGACAGTCCAATAGCCGGGATCTTCAATCGCCCACGCGATCAATGCCCGAGCGTGGCCAATTCCTCAAAAGATCCAACAAATCAAAAGAATCGCATCCAAATCCTGTTCAAGATTCGCCTGACCTTCGCACGCTGACACTTCGCATTCGAGGCGAAACCCAGGAGCAAACTCAGCCCACGGCAATGATCCCAAGGTCGGAGTCTCTGGGAAACCGCGAATCAATCAAGATACCCAAAAGAAAGCGATCACGTTATCATGGCAGCGAGGCCAGTGGATCGTCAGAAGTTCTCAACCGGGATTCCAGCCACCAAGCAAGGAGGCATCAACCAGAAGCGAGGCTGAAACGTGCAGCGAGAGCCTCTCCGGCAGCAGAGGCCGCAGTAATCGAATGGATCGAGTCTGTGGATCCGAATGTCGAAACAAGGAAAACTGAAGCTGGCCAATCAGAAGCGACCGAACAACCCTCTCCTGCTAGGGTAAGTAAGTCTGATATAGCTCCGGCATGACTAACATTCTTGTAGCCCTGGAGCCAAGCGGATGTGGTTATGAACCTTCTGGAAGAAAACCATGATAGCATTTTGAGGGCTGCTGCCGCGTTTTCAGGCCCTCAGCCGACGGACAGCGGAAGCAGCAGGAAGAGGGACTCTGCTATGACTAACACAACAAGTGCCCCGTCGATATTCTCGCGATTGAGTACGTGGACGGATGGGACCAGTCTTACTGCACCCAGTGAGATGCTTGCTGGCGAAGGTACTCCTGCAAAAAAATCTTGGCGGGATTCGCGCGACAGCTATCGGTTCAGCAGGAATCTAGCTTCGGCAAGATCATCCATGATCAGTGGGCAATCCATGCCGTTTCGATCCAGGCCGTTCGGGGCTGGCGACTTTGCGAGCAATGTCGAGCGGCCATGTTCCTTTAGCCAGGAGCTCGAGCGAACGTCCGAAGAGAAAGCAGAAGAACCTCGCAACTCGCGGTTCTCTGATGTATCGAGCAGGATAAGTGGAGCAGAACATGATCACTCATCTGTGTACTCGAAGCAAGAAGGGGCATCAACTCTGGCACGAGAGGGAACTTTGAGCCCTGTAAAAGAGATGCCCAATGAGCACGCAGGCCCATCGAAGCCGACAGATGCGAGTCGATTTACCACCTCTGAGCTCCCTCCCGGCCACTTTCCTAAGGGCGCCAGAGTGATCACCTCATTGTTCACGATACCCGATGCAGAAACTCAAGGCTCATATCGTGGAAGTCCCGACTCCATCTCGGAGCCCCTTAAAGCAGAAGTGGTACCAGTTCGATCGATAAACAACCGCGCAAGCGTTGTGGGTGTCAACAAACCGTCCCTCCAGGATAACCGCATATCCGTTCTCAGCGACGGATTCAGCTATGATGGATCTCGCAGACACGATGTACTGCATGACATCGACTCTGCCGACGAGGAGAGTACAGGCTTCCCAACCAGGAAAGGTTCACACGCAAGCCCCAGAGCTTTCAATCGCAGCAGCTTGGACCGTGTAACCATGAAGAGCTCACCTAAGTGGCACTCAAGCCATTTGACAGAATCTGAAACGTCCACATCCGTGGATGGCAGCGATTTCGATGACATCTCTTCCGGGATCACCGACTATAGTTCTGCAGAAATGCGAGCTATGGCTGAGCTAGGCACCATGGGTCCTGTCTTTCAGATGGTTCTTGCCAATGTTCGACGTGATGTGTTGTCAAGAGTGCTGTCTGAATTGAACGGGACTATGGCAGCGCCACAGGACGCAGATGGGGCTGGAAATCAATCTTCCTACCAACGAAGGAATGGAGCAGCCACTCCTAATCAGTCAAATCGTGGTGGATCTAACAAACGGCCCTCACGAGACCGAGAGCCAGGTTCACCTGACGACAGAGAAGATGGCGATAACGATAAGAGGAGGAAGATGACCCATGCGCCTGCCCATCCTTCTATTCTAAGATTGAGATTTGCTTGTCCATTCTTCAAGCATAATGCGGACAATCACCAGAGATGGAGATCTTGTCGTGGACCAGGGTGGGAAGAGGTGAGACGAGTCAAGTAAGTTTCACAGTCACAGACCCACTTCCTCTGATCGTGTCTAACAACTATTTAGGGAGCATGTCTACAGACGCCACACTCTCTTCACCTGTCCTCGCTGTCAGCTAAGCTTCGAAGACTCGGAAACGTTGAACGAACACGCACAGGCTGCCGAATCATGTACGATCGCCAACCACCCGCCTGAACAACCCATAGAAGGATGCAACAAGGAGCAGGAGAGAAAACTCAGATGCCGTAAGCGGCAGCCTGGCGAGACAGATGAGGATCGATGGGCTGAAATGTATCGGATCCTGTTCGGTGATGATGTAGAGGTTCCTGGCCCATGTAAGTCTTCCTTTCCAAACTCTTGATGCGTTTGATACTGACACATTCAGACTATGATTTTGATCTGCCGACCTCCTCTCCTAGCCCGACTGACCTGCCGCTCATTGAAGAAATGTTACGAGCGTTGCCTCAACGATTAGCTGAAGATATCAATCGGCACTTTAGACGACCCCTCAACGAAGAATTGAGAGCCGCTTTACCTGGCATCATCCAGAACTCGCTGCAGGACTACATGCAACCTTTTTGGCGGATGTTCGCGCCGAACGCTGCCGAGACTCGATCCGGAGGACCCCCACCTTCAGATCAAGGCGACTCCGCCTACGGATCTCTTACAAACGATGGCAGAGAGGGCTCAGCAGGACCCCCTCGCTCGACCTCTAGAGGCCAACCATCTCGTACGTCGCATTGCCAAGCCCCAGTCTGTCCCATCAACCTTCGCAACAATCTCAAGCCCAACGAAACTCATGTTACGACATCTGCTGACCCTTTGATTCCTACAGCCTCTACCTGGCAAGGTTCAACAAGTAGTTTCGTTCCATTAACTCACGTCCCCGAGCATGTCTCTTCTGAAGCATACGAGAATTATCCACCTACGCATGAACCACACCGGTCTCGCGGGCCAACTATCGACCCGCGTATGGCTCTCGCTGGCCGTGCCACCGCCGCGGAACCTCCAGTGACGAGTGATCTATTCGATTTCTTGGTTCCACAACCCCCATACACAATTGCCGATGCGCCCTTGGATCAACATCCGACAAGTGCTTCCATGCTAAGATGGTCCCACCCAGTCATGCCCTTGGACAGCATGCCCTACACAACCAATGAAGTCTCACCAAACTTTCCTAGCTTTTCTTATCCTTTACAAACGCAGCCTGCTATGCCTCACACGGATCAGCAGCAACAGCACCTCCAACAATTGCCAGTCAGCCAGGGGCCGACTTACGCCACAACCATGGCCCCGCAAACAACCATGGCTACCTCTGGCATGGCCATGGCGCCTCAGACCACAATGCCCCCCTACACGAACATGTCACCCTACACGACTATGCCACCAAACATGTCAATGTCGCCGAACACATCCATACCATCGCATGCCGTCAACCCTGCCATTCAAGAAGCTCTCGTTGCACACAACGATGTCCATCAGTACCGCGAGTCCCCGGACAACACTCCAGCATGGATGTGGAATTGGACAAATGGTGATATGGTTCAGCAGCCGCAATCTCAGCAACAGCAACAGCAATCTCAGATGACGCATCATCATACCGCCCACGTCCGTCAATCACAACAGAGCCATATCTCTCCTCGTCAACAACAGCACCAGCATCAGCATGTACAACCGCTTCAACAAAGTGGACGTGGTATCAATTCTATGCCACCACAGGTACATCACTTGGGCAGTGGCGCTGCGTCTACCACTTCAACGACGAGGAGTCGGCCAAAGAGTAAACCATTAATGCGCGATCTTGGGACTGAGGATACGGACCCATTCTATGATGGGCGGGTGGGACGATTCATGTGATCTCTCTTTCCCTTGTTCTCTCTTTTTCCCTTGTTGCTTCTTCGTCAGCATCCACGTCCATTGTTCTTTTTCCCTCATGTTTATGATACCTCATTCCTCTACATATGCTTTCTTGGAAGGAGCGGATTCGGACTGGTTTTGATACCCCACATAGGCCGGAAGGACGAATTGGATGGGTTCGATGCCTGATTCGTGGTGTTCTTTTGGAATAGAATTTTTTTTCTGGTCTTGACTTGCAACTATACGGGAAGCGTTCAAGTATAATTTCTGCATAGCGAGCAGATTTCTTAATTCGCCCTCTTTTGTTAGGTTTGGGTTTGAGATGTGGAGAAGAGCTTTTTGAATGATATCTACACTCTCTTATCTATATCTTTACTGTTTTCCTGATTGAATATCATCGTAAGTATGTACGCGTTTATATTCGGTTTTTTAATATGTATATTATCACTCCCCTAGACCTTATTCGTATCGTACGAAATCAGTCAAAACTATACGTCGGATTTTTATAATGTAGTTTCTACTTTTCCTTGCTTACCTTATTTCCTTTTATCCTACCTAATATTTACCTATCTGTTCACGGAGAGAAATTAATAGCGTTATCGATATTTCCGATTTCTACAAGTATCTATCAATTCTAAAATCCGCTCTAACTGAACTTACAAAGATATACTCCTAGGTCTTAGACTCTCAGGTAAATTTTATTTACTACAAGGCCGTATTTTCATGCAATCAACAATCGCTACTACTAATAGTCTAATAGCAAAGGAAGAAGAATAAACCACCTTTACACATTCCACCCCCCTTTCAACCCCAAAACCCAAAATAAACTTTAGCTTTTACTAATCAGAAGCTTATTCTCTCCTTTGTATAGGGATCTTTTAGTAGTAGCGCAAGGCTTGGAGATTATATATACTTACTTCAAGTTTGACAAATCTATAATCTATAATACCGATTCCCCGGTCAAAGAGTTTCTTCGGGATAAAGATACACATCATCCAAAGACGCAGTAAAGTTGATTTAATCGATTGAATACTATCAAGCACAACTACAGCCCCGTTAAGGGCACGTATTCCCGAGCTCGCCGCCGCCGTCGCTCCTACCTACACAGTATATTGCAATGTCTACTAGGTATCCGCCCCGAGGCACCTCTTCTTTGCCGAGCTAGCCTCTCAAAACCAGTATCATTATCATCATCGTAGTAAGGAGAGCTTTCGATTGATAGTGAGTGGCAGATTGAGGAAAAAGAGTGTATTTCGATTACCGAGAAATCTCAGAGGTCGGTGTTTTGCGGCGCGGGAAAGTCGTTCTAATAAACTTAGGTATCGTGGTACCGTATCTCATAAACCAGAAGCTCTTTTCGCCGGTGTGGTAGTTCTACCGGTAACAGGGATTCCGACTCGCGACGAGTCGGAAAAAAATTTCGATCCCAATTGCCCCAAAGGGAGGTCTGGTTTGTGAGATGTATGGCGGTGGTGTAACCACACTACCTAGGTTGAGGAAAAAGAAAAAGAAAAATCGAAAAAAAATTTAATCCCAAATACTTCGAAGAACTAAACAACCCAAAGCAAGGCCGACCGACCCCAACCCACCGAATCCATCTTCCAAAGAAAAAACAGGGCACCCACCTCCAAACACACCAACGAACACTCCACCCCAAAAACCTCCAGATAAACATCAAAACGCGCTCTCCATATTCAGGCCGGCAAAGAGGGGGATACCGAAACAAAAAAAAAACCCCCACCAAACACCAAATCAAGATCCGAAGATAAAATAAGTAAGGTACGATCCCCTCATCTAAAACCAAGGTTTCGCCAGGCCAGGACCATTAAAACATCACAGTCTCCGCCTGTAAAGTCAGCCAAAGAAGGCGGTAGCGAAGGAAATATCGAGGAAAGGGTCGTATCGATGGAAAAAGCGAGTAAATAGCAGTATAAACCCCCCAAGCCCATTCTTTCCAGCGAGGATGTGGTCCCAAGCGCCACATCCAGTTTATGATACAAGAAATGCCACTTCCCTCTCCCATCCACCCATCCATCCAGCCAGCCAGCCTTCACCTCCTGCTCGATCCCCGCCAAAAAGTGTAGCAGTCATCCCAAAAGTTTCGTTTAGTGATATCCAGTGTCCCAAGATCCGCGGCGACCAAAAACACGAACAGACAGCAAGGGATCGAAAGATAGAAACAGCATTAGCAAGCTTGCGGCTCTTTTTTCGCAAGACGGGTAATAGACCAAACAAACAATACCGGGTAAGAAATATTTGTCGAGCTTTCACCAGATGTGATCGATAAGGAAAAAATGGCAGGATACAAACAAGAGCCAGAAGCAAAAAACAGACAAACGCCGACGCTCAGAATGAGATGGAAAAAAACGATGAAGGGACGGCCCTACTCAATCCCATGAACATGACGATGCCTCTTCGTGAAGAAGGCATGTGCTTGGAAAGACGCCCAGACTCCGTATGCGTGCCGATTAGTCGGTGGTATCTCCGTAGCATCCGACGATCCGACGATCATGAGAAGGCCCCGGCCGACTCCTGCAAATGCAAAAGATTACGGTCTAAGCGCGCGTATGCTGACTGACCCGATCCGTTCCCTCGGGAAGGATCACGAAGGATGAACTAGCGTTCTAAGATCGCACTAATCAGCCGTTTTTCATTCTCTTCGCATTTGCATTCATCCTCGGGCTCGCCTTGACTTTTGGCGTCGGCCCATCGTCGCCTTCAGCTTTGACGGTGCTTCGTCTTCTCTTGTTCTGCTGGCTAATATTGGGACTCGTGTTCGCGCTTGGTCCACTCGTGGAGCTACCTTGGTGACTGAGAGAGGTCATCATAGGCGGTGCCATATTGCTCTGATGCGGCGAAGGTGTGTGAGTATTCATTCCGTTAAGATTCATGGCATTCATATGAGGCGAGCCATTTGCTTGTGCACTGCCTGGAAGAAGTTGGTTTGCAATGTGAGGAGAAATGCCAGCGGCACCAAAGGCCCGCACACCACCATCTGGAAATGCCGGTCTTATCGGATTTTGGCCTGGCTGTGGCTGATAAGAGGCGACTAGAGAATCGAGAGCGTCTTTTACACTCATTTCAGGGTTTTCTTTTGAGTAAAATATGAGGTCCTTCATGCAATTGAGAGTCTCGCCAAGCTATAACACAGTCAGAACAGATTTCGTGACTTAATCGATCTGAAATTGGCCTACCTCAAGGAAAGTCTGGATCCTCGCTGTGACACCCAGTTCGGTGCACGGCCGTTCGGGCAGACTCCGCCTGTCGAAAGCCGACGCTGTAGTCGCTTGATTCTTTGTTTGATTCCTCTGCTTTCCCGCAGTCTTTGTCATTCTAGGAGATTTGTTTTGGTCAGGTGAAGCCTGGGCACATAGCTCTTCTAGACGAGATCGAGGGACGTAAGTTTCATGGTCTCTCGTTTCGAACGTCATGCTTTCCACTTTCTCCGCCGCGTAAATGGCCATGAACTTTCCGTTCCATACCAACTGCAAAATGGTTAATTTCGACTCTTGACCCTTGGCGAATCGAAAGACTAACCTGAGTGCCATCTCGGAACCAGTAAATCATCCTCGCCCTCTCAGCTTGCACAAACTGATGAGACTCGGTTACAGCCTTTTCTATAGTCCCGTCTAGTAACAGCTGGATTTGGTCTACCTCACTCTCATACTGTGTGTAGAAAAAGCGGGGTAGCGAATGGTAGTTTACTTCAAAAGTTTTGGAGCTTTTGTCTTTGTCACTTCGGAGAATCATACGGAACAGACCATCTTTAGAGAAGTGTTGTTCTACCAGCTTTTGCCAGAAGTTAAAATCGTTCGGCTGTTGATGGGCTCGAAACGATCCCAACTTGTCTGCAAAATTAAAGACTTTGAGTAGGGTAGCTCCACTCATTCGGTTTTGTTGTTGTAGTTGCGCCGCACGCATTGCCATAGCCTGCTGAGGGTTCATCCCAGCGTTGGCCAATCTCTGCTGATTTGGGTTCTGGGCTTGAGGTTGAGCCTGAGGGCCGCCAGTCGGTTGCTGGTTGACGCTTTGGTTCGCGGTTTGTCCTTGATTTGGCTGTCCCTGGTTCTGCGCTGGCCCACTCGTTGCAGTTTGCGACTGTTGCGGAGGCCCTGAGGATTGAGCCTGAGCTTGAGCCTGTGCTTGTGCTTGCGCAGCGGCTTGAGCTTGTTGCGTTTGCTGTGCCTGGTGAGCCTGAGCAGCAGCTTGCTGTTGCGCTTGACTCGGGCCTTGCGGTTGTTGCTGCGGTTGTCCTTGAGGAGGTCCTGCCGTGGGCGCAGGCGAGGAGTGTGCTTCTATGCTTGATGTCTGAGCCTGGGACATGGCACTCTGAGGTCTCATTGGCGCCTGTTGTCCCGTTTGTCCTGGTTGCCCTGGCTGAGACGTCACTGGTGGATGGCCCTGACTACTTCCGTGTCCACTCCCATGACTGCCTTGCGATACTGCATGCTGCATTGCGACGAGATGTTGCTGCTGAGCAGCCTGCACCTGCTGTGCCTGCTGTTGTTGGGCCGCCTGCTGCTGCGCCAGGTTTTGTTGTTGCTGTTGGTGGTGCGCGTGAGCTGCTGCTTGTTGCTGCTGGTGCTGATGTGATTGCATCATCTGCTGCTGCTGTTGTTGCAAATGCGGTGGAAGATTGACATTTATCCCAGACTGGATTGCCGCCATCTGTTGAGGCGTCATCTGCATGCCTGGTTGTTGACCCCCCATTGGCAGCCCGTGCTGCCTCATCCTCTGTTGTATTTGTTGTTGATGCATGAACATGCGCTGTTGCTGTTGCATGGCCTGCTGCTGCTGGGGGTTCATCTGCTGCATCTGTTGCATCTGCTGCTGTTGCGCCATTAATTGTTGTTGTCCTGGAGCAAGGTGTGATAGAGCATGAGCATTAGGATGTTGGCCCATCCCGGGCTGCATCCCGCCCATCATCGGACCTGCCTGGCTTACTTGCTGAACGTGCGGACCTGATACACCATGCATAGGCTGGGCCATCATGTGCATTTGACCCGGATGAGGCTGTCCTGGCATGGGCTGGCCTTGGTGCATGCCGGGGTGCTGCCCAGGCATTCCACCGTGAAAAGGACCACCCGACATCACATTCATGTTGGAATGAGGTCAATAGGCGATAATATCAGAATGCCTTCCACCCTCGATGATCGAGGCTCACAGTCCCAGCTCCGCCGCTGAGACACCACCACACCTTCCTCCTCTTGACTCGCGAAAACACGAAATGCGCGCGTTAGGGCCGGATTCGAGAAATATGTAGGATGTTGCGGGCAGATGTCGCGCATGAATAGACGTGTCGTGGGCAGTCGTCGAAGAGAGCGGTGGTCGGCGAAAGAGGGACCAATGGCACGTCGATGTCGGTGAGTGAGTAGTTCTGGGGAGCGCAATGGCGAGGTCAGCGCATGAATCCAATGACAACCTAGATATACGTCGCGTACGGGCACGTTCGGTTCTGCGAGCAAGTCTGACGACGAGAGAAGGACGGGCGATATTTTTTGGTTGGTGTCGGGCTCGACGCGATGAGAGCGACGCAGCGGGCCAAGGAGGGACGGGGACGGGGTCGTCGGGTCTGAGGCCAAGAAGTGATTGAGGTGGATCGCGAGTCCTTCGACTGTCACGTCTCTTTCAGATGGTGTCGTTCGGCATCGGCAGTACCGGGTCGTATATTGGATGGAGTTCCTGTTGTGCAGGGGATTGGGATGTCGGTCGCGGAGAGTTGTTTGTGGAGCGGGACTGCTGCGACGTTCCTATACAGACAGAGGCTGCTCTACCCTCTGGGACCCTTGTGGGATCTGTGGTTATCCGTATGTTTGACTGGTCGGTCGAGTCTCCCGTCTGCGAGCCTGCTCTGGCTGGTCGTGTTCGAGGTAGCTGGAGTCGCTAGTGGTCACAGTAGTTCTTCTGTTGTTAGACGGGGAGGCGTTTCACTTTCAGAGGGTGCGTCTGTATATACAAGCCTCCGGCATGTTTACGGAAATAGCTCAGAGTGCAGACCTCGATGGGCATTGATAATTCAGATTACTCCCGTTGCCATGAGCAAGACGACCACGCAGACTGTTCTTTCTCTGCTATATAGTTCTACATCTGTTGGGCCTGGTTGCGGTCATACTTGTAGAGCATCTGTCGACACCAGACGTATACTACAGTAAACCACCGAGCTAAGCGGTATATTACACTGACACCAACAATGGCTGCATTCCCAACTCATTCGCTTCTTGCAGCGACATAGGTGGGCTCTTTTCATCCAAATCTTCTCGGCTGGTCCCACTGCGTTTGCAATACTCGATATGTTCCAAGTCTACTCAAGGCGACGTGGCACTTGAGAAAAGGGAGATGAGACCTTGCTGATTGTCAACGAGGTTGAAACAGATGGCCCTTCGTGTGCCTGTCCTTCTCCTTGGGTACATTGATATGAAATCCGACGTGACCTGAAGACCAAAGGCGCAAACTACAAGCATATCGTTCTGAAGTATGTAAACTCTTTCGAAGAAGCAAAGTCAAGCGGCCCAATTCTGCTTTTACTCGAAGAAAGGAGCATGACTACCCCGCATATGATTTTCGACACTCCTAGCAGTAGTACTAATTGTCGCCAGGAAGTTATCGCTATTAATATGAAGTTAGATGAATCAAGTCGAAAGGAAGGACTGGAGTGCGGCGAGGGCTAGATGAGCTAGCTACTGCAAACTTCAGATGGATAGTAGTAGAAGTTGAACGGAGTAAGGAATGAATGGCAGAACGAGAAGAGAAGGTGGTCATTGAAGAAAAGAGGTAGACGAGTCTTCAGTGTGATGGGTTGATACGCAAAATAAAATGGCGCGATTGAAGTGGTTCGTGTTGATGTTCTGCAATTCCAAGCTGTCGAGTTCAGTTGCCCTTTTGTTATCGCATCTCGCGCATGTCAGGTGCCAAGCGGCTGAGGCTTTCATGAAGCTCCATTAGCTCCCAGTCTCCACCATGCGGAAGCAAAGCTCGTCGAAGACAACCCACGCAACCACTGCACTACCAACCTCCCGCCTCTTCCAAACACCATCCATCCCTCTCCCAATATAGCGTCGAGCTTCCAAGAGGGAGCCCACTATCGCAGTCATGGTTTCGGAGACACCAGACCCCCGGATGATGTCCATCAAGCCGCGAATCAGATACAACACTATCGGAGGTGTAAACGGTCCATTGGTCATTCTGGAGAATGTTGGTTACCACGAGGGAGCTGGCTATGCATCTCGAAGCTGACAGGTTTCGTCTATAGGTCAAATTCCCACGATTCAACGAAATTGTGTCATTGACGCTGCCTGATGGCACCGAACGCTCAGGTCAGGTCCTCGAGGCAAGAGGTAGGCATACCTGTAATACAGGACAAGACCTTCACTAATTGATCGCTCGTAGGAAACCGTGCCGTCGTCCAGGTACAACCAACACTACTCACAGACGATATCCACCACTAACCCGCCTAGGTCTTTGAGGGAACTTCAGGCATCGATGTCAAGAGGGTAAAAATCCACGCAAGAAATGATTGGCAATTAAGGCTAACCATTTCAGACAAAAGTCGAGTTCAGTGGCCACAGCTTGAAGCTTGGTGTATCCGAAGACATGTTGGGGCGTATCTTCGATGGTTCTGGACGAGCGATTGACAAGGGACCCAAAGTTCTGGCTGAAGACTACCTGGACATCAACGGTAGTCCTATCAACCCATATTCTCGAGTACGTTCGGCATAGCGCTTTTGCAAGACAAATCTGACCTTTTCAATAGGTGTACCCAGAAGAAATGATTTCCACTGGTATCTCGACTATTGACACTATGAATTCCATCGCCCGTGGTCAGAAAATTCCCATCTTTTCCGCTGCCGGTCTACCTCACAATGAAATCGCCGCGCAAATTTGTCGACAGGCCGGATTGGTCGCAAAGGCTGCTCAGCCCACAAAAGGTGTACACGACGGACATGCGGATAACTTCTCCATCGTTTTTGGAGCCATGGGTGTCAACTTGGAAACTTCTCGATTCTTCACTCGCGATTTTGAAGAGAACGGCAGTATGGAGCGTGTCACATTGTTCTTGAACTTGGCAAACGACCCAACGTAGGAAAATCTGGGCATTGGTAAATCTGATCGAAAGCTAACGAAATCCAGGATCGAACGTATCATCACTCCTCGGCTTGCTTTGACCACCGCTGAATACTACGCATATCAGCTCGAAAAGCACGTGCTAGTCATTCTTACTGACCTTTCATCCTACTGCGATGCGTTACGAGAGGTCTCCGCCGCCCGAGAGGAAGTTCCAGGTCGTCGTGGTTACCCCGGTTATATGTACACTGATTTATCGACCATCTACGAGCGAGCCGGTCGTGTCGAAGGACGGAATGGATCTATTACACAGATTCCTATCTTGTCTATGCCCAACGATGGTATATTTGTTGTAACAAAAGACATGACTCCAGACTAACAAACTTTTGCAGATATCACTCATCCCATCCCGGACTTGACTGGCTATATCACTGAGGGGCAGATCTTCGTCGATCGTCAATTGCACAACAAGGGTATCTACCCACCAATCAACGTCCTTCCATCGCTTTCCCGTCTTATGAAGTCTGCCATCGGTGAGGGCCGAACACGTAAGGACCACGGTGATGTTTCCAACCAACTTTACGCCAAATACGCCATCGGTCGTGACGCAGCAGCCATGAAGGCTGTTGTTGGTGAAGAAGCTTTGAGTTCCGAGGATAAGCTCTCTCTTGAATTCTTGGAGAAGTTTGAGAAATCGTTTGTCTCACAAGGTGCCTATGAATCTCGGACTATCCAAGAATCGCTGGACTTGGCGTGGGGCCTTCTCCGTATTTACCCCAAGGAGTTGCTGAACCGTATCCCGGCTAAGATTCTTGACCAATTCTATGCACGAAAGAGGGAAGAGAGGAGAGGAAATAAGGACACAAAGGACAACGACGAGGGGGCTGAGAACGGAGAGGCAAACGGCAACGGCGAGGAGGCGCCCCTGGTTGATGTGTAGATGGGTGTGTAAGAGTTATCCGTGTGGCATAGGCATAGAGTTCTAGCGAAAGGTCAATCGGTGGCTGATTTTCTCATGGTCAGCAAACGTGTATATATGCGGCATTGTCTCCAAGTTTGGCTTTATTTCGTCTAAATCACATCATTCCTCAAATAATGGGAAATGCATTTGTGCAGCTTATGATATTTAAAATGGGTATTCAAAATAATTGAGCTACTATCGAAAGGTACTGAAAGGTTGATTGAGCTACGAAAAGACCAGGAAGTAATATCAGCATCAGCCTTGTGTGTCGGCAGCGATGACGCAGCTAAAACATCACCTCGCACCTCGAAACGCGAAGCCTAACTTGCAGATGGCAAGCCCCTCGTATAACGCCAAACAACCACATCACGATTCCCTTACACGACCGCAAACCTGGCTCTGCCTCGCCGAATCCCTCCACGCGCAAGTCATACTAGCCGTTTACTCCAACGTTTACTCCCCAGAACCAGGCAACGAGTACGCGCGCATCTGTCCAAATTAAGGCACGAGCATATACCCAAGTTCAAGCATAGAGTGCAATCACGGATATATCGCTATATTGTGAGGAGACAATTAGCAAAGGCGGCTAGGACCAGTCCTACGCTTCTTGAAATTTTTAGGAAGAGGCTAGGAGGCGGATCTAGGAATTTGAGGGTGGAAGATGGGAAGGGAGAAAGCGCAGGGAAGATGACAGAATCAAATCATGAACGGGGGAGGGATTCAACAAGGCCTGGGCAAAGCGGGTACTACAACAGCTTTAGTAATTCCGGAGGAGAGGAGCCACCAGCAGGGTCCAGAAGAGCAAAGTTCAAGGGATACTTGAAGGCTGCGAATGAGTTGCGACAGACGTACCAACAACAATATGCCAGTGGATGGAACAACAGGACAAGCTATCTGGAAGAGGGAGATGATGGACCGGCAGGAACCTATCCTGATGCTGCTGCTGTGGTGAGGAGTGGCGATGAGCAAATGGTTCTGTTCCCTAGTTATGCTAGGAGACATGTCAAAGAGAAGCCGAAAGAGAAGCCAGGCACTATACAAAACACCGAGGGACAAGGCGGCGATGTTAGAGGTTCTATGGGCGAGGGTGATGCTGAGTATTGGCGGCAGCAGTGGGAGAAGTACGAGGAGGATAATGCGGTTGTGGATGTTGATGTTAGGGGATGGGTCTTCTCACCTCACAAGGGTGCAATGACGAGAAAGCAGCGCCTTTTCATTACGCTGGCACGACAGTTGGCTGGATTGCCCGCTCCGACTCAGAATTCACCTGCCGGGAGTGACCAGGGGAGCAGAGATACGAGTCCGTATTCTCAACATCGAGAGAGGGCAGAAGCTCGGCAACGGCAGAAAGACGAGGATTTCGTATCGAAGGAGGCAGAGAATATCTTGAGGAAGGGCGAGGCTGAGGCTGAGGCTGCTGGGCGAGGCGAATATAGCGAGTCTCCTTCGAAAGACGCAACGGAAGATGCTGTAGATGGTCGGACAGGCAGGCCTGGCATGTCGAATAGGAAAGTCTCCGAGACGGATTCTTTGAGAAGAGTAGCAGCGAGTAATGCGGCAGGGAATGAGGACGACCCGAAGATCAGACCGATACAAAAGAGAGCTTCTTGGAATCAACCTGCTGATATGAATTCGTCGGAGTTATTTACAGCGAACGCACACCTCATGGCTAGGCTGAAACCTTTCATTTCGAATCCTCTGGCCAACACGCCCATCAGTGCATTTTTCTACAATGAAAGTATATCACGGCAACGGACGGTACACACCGATGCGTACGGCCACTTTGCTCTCCGAGCGGAACTCGATTTTGTACCCACACATGTCAGAATATTAGCATCAGAGAATCTTTCCGCAACAGAAGAAGTGTTAGTGACTGATCCCAATGGGGTAAGCGTCATTAGCGATATCGACGACACGATCAAGCATTCTGCGATTGGCAGTGGTGCGCGAGAAATCTTCCGCAACGCGTTTATTCGAGAACTGTCAGATCTCACGATTGACGGCGTGCAAGAATGGTATAGCAACCTTGCGAAAATGGGTGTCAAATTCCATTACGTCTCTAATTCGCCATGGCAACTTTATCCTGTTCTCACAACGTTCTTCGCACAGGCTGGATTGCCGCCTGGATCGTTCCATTTGAAACAATATTCTGGTATGATGCAAGGTATCTTTGAGCCCGTTGCTGAGAGGAAGAAAGGAACTCTCGACCGTATTGCAAGGGATTTTCCGCAGAGAAGATTCATTCTTGTTGGAGATAGTGGCGAAGCTGATTTGGAGGTATATCTCGATTTTGTGCAGGAGAATCCAGGCCGTGTTTTAGGAATCTTCATAAGAGATGTTACGACGCCTATACAGCATGGGTTCTTCGATCACGGGATGGGACATTTGGCTGGGAACAGGAGTGAGACTTCACTCCACAGCAGCAGCTCAGGTTCGAGGTTCCAGCAAAGCAGGAGTAGGGTTGAGGATGAAGAAGATGATCCTGATCTCAAGGCGGCTATCGAGGCGTCATTGAAGAGTGTGGAAGAAGAGGACCACAGGAGACCTTCTTTGCCACCGAGGAGACCGACGGAGGAGAAATTGATTGACTTTAGTGATGAAGAGCCTGACTCGACAAAACCGCAGACTGAACCACAATTTCCACCGTCGAAAGGCGACTTGTCATCGTCAGTAAAGAGAACGCCTCCAGTTCCACGCAAACCAAATACTTTGAGAAACGCTACCAGCCAGAGTTTGGAGCAACAAGGTGGAATGAAGAAGAAGCCACCTCCTCCTCCGCCTTCGCGGCGCTCAACAACTTCTTCAACGACACTCGCCAATCAAGCGACAAAATCTCCACCTCCTATCCCTCGTGCCTCCAAACCGTCTAATACGAGTCAGCCTCCCAACCTAAATCCGGAAGACGAGACCTATGGTCAATTTGCAAGAGAAAAATTTGCAAGTGCATATGCCCATCTTCCAAATGCGCCATGGAATTCTACTCAACAGGACCTTGCATCTGCATCAAACGCCAACGAGGGAGGAGAAGGTGGGAAACCAGACAAAACAATAGACGAAGAAGTCGTCGCTCCAACTCTTCCCAGAAGAACAATAACTTCTTACCCTGCAGCTGCTGCGGCGTTTGCGAGCACAAGGGTGACGAATGCGTGGCAGGCTTACAATTCTGCTGCGAGTCAACCTGGGACGCCGGGGAGTGGGAGGACGATGAGTTACAACGGACAGATGGGTGCAGGGATGGGACAACAGGCGCAGGCGCCAGTCAACAAAAGGGTTGATATGTGGAAAGCGAGGTGGGAGAGGGCGGAGGGGTATTGTAGGCACAAGGGAGTTGTGCTTAGGACTTGGAGGGTAGGAAGTGATGTGCTTGAGGAGAGTAGGAATCTTGTTGAGAAGGCGACAAAGGAGGATAAGCGGGAGGCTGAGAAGAGGAGGGATAAGCGGTGATGGTACGATTTCGTTATAATTATACTGACACTGGATATACATGGAAACGAGTTACTGTTCTAGATAAACCGATTTGGAAACGTAAGTACATTGAGCTAATGCTTGTATCCTAATTTTCGATTGAAAAGAAATTTCGATCTACTGTACTAGACATTAGTGAGACTAAGGTATCCGTCTTTAATATCGTAGTCGAGTCAAAGACGACATTTTCTACCCCCGAAGAACTGAAACCTCTATCTCTAAAGTTCAGATAATATACTATACGCAAATATATATACTTAGACAAACGTATATAAATACGTATATATTCCTTGAAGTCTTAAGCACCCTCTATAACTTAGTACTATAGTCTATATATAATATCCTTTCTTCAATGTATTGAAGTGACTTGATTTATCATCAAGAGATATTATTTTTTTGGACGGGCGGATACATGTATTTCACTATAGATACAGAATTAAAGATAAAACCATCAGATTTTTTATTCCATCGCGTAGATCAGTTCCTACAGGTAGTTGAAGGTTACATTGAAGGAGGTCAGATGGAAACGGAAAGATCACTAGAACGGCGTTGGGAATAGATTATAGATTCTTAGGTCAATATAGTTACCAAGATACGGAATAATAGGGAAGAGGACGGACGCGGATCTCTAGATAAGTAGACGCGGGTTTTCTGTAGGCCGGGTTGGAATGGTTCTGAATAGAGATATAGAGATAGTAGTAGAGTAGTAGAATGGTCTTACAATAATAAGTAGAAAGATACTGTCGAAACGGAGATAGAGAAAGCGTATAGATATTTATAGTCCAGTAGATTTATCTAGATAATATCTCTCCCGTTCTTCCAGCAGGTATAGAATTCCCTAGTATTTTATTATATAGTCAGTAAGCCTCAAATAGAATATCAATTCCAATTCCAAGATTTCCGCCGAGTAAAATACTACTAGGATTTATAGTCCGAAAGTATGAATAAAAGGATGAACACTCTTACCTTAGACCCAAAATCGAAGAAGAAGAAGAAACGATTCCCCCAAAAAGAGAAACCGACAAATTTTTTAATCAATTATAGAACGCATAGCCCCGTCAATACAAAAGCGAACCACCCATTATTGTTTGAACAAATTGGGGTATCATTACTCTGGACTTGAGTCTAGCTAAACAGACATGCCGAATACAAAGGAACGGGGGCGTTGTCCGAATACGCTACCGATCCCAGTCCTGAAGGTGGTGTTGATCTTGATTTTGATTGTGAACGCGATCGCGATTTCGATCTGGACTTTGAACCAGACTCGGACTTTGGATCTGACTTTGCTGAAGCAGAATCTGCCTAAACCTAGACTCCGAACTAGACTCCGAACATGACTTCGAACCTGAGCGACCCGAACTCAAAAAACTATAAACTACTTCCCATTAATCGTAACGCTCGACGCATTCCCCTCCGAGCTCCTTGTAACTGGACGAATGGTTGTTCGAACCGGATGAATGAGATGTTGGTCAAACCTGTTCAAATCTAACGTGCCGTTTACTTCGCGTCTCATTCTTGCTGAGATGGTCGAGCTGAGTTCCAACTGACTTGCTCACAAGATCAGCTACATGAAACAAAGCAAAAAAAATTGTCCGTCTTAGATCTGGGAGAGTTCCTCCATGGACTTTTTACCCTCAGTATCATGTGTACCGTCGGCGGCTTCGAGGGCTCCTGGCGTAGTTGTGTTGGCCGTCTTTGCGTGTGTGGACAGGGGCCCATTGGCTTCAATGTACGAGGTGCAAGTAATCATGAGATATGCACTACATCGTCAAAGTTAGCGGATAAATATCATGCCACGAGAATTGGAAACACATACGCCCAAATTGTGAATAGCCAACCGATCCATATCAGAACGACCGAAGCAACTGCCTCTCCATTCTTGCCGTAATTCAACACAGGGTTCAGACCATCGACAATGCTCTGAGGTAGACTGCCTGTTGGATCTGACAGAATTGCCTGGTGGGTGGAGATGATGACAGTGAGATTGATAGCGCTGGCAAGCACGAATAGCACGGAGAGGATGGAGCAGATCTTCCACGCCAATTGAACAGACTTCGACTCCCTTCGCTCAGGCCAAAAGAGATCAAAGAAGAACGCGGCGCCAAAGATGGTGGCGACAAACACCCCAGCGAAAATGTTATACGAAAAGGATCCAATAATGTCGTTGTTCGCGATGTTGGCGTTGGGGTAGGCTTTTTGAATGTTTTTCTGCTCGTCCTGAAGATGACTGTTAGGCCTATAGGTTGTAGATATAGCTGACGTTGATTCGTACCTTGTAATTTGAAAGAGTATCAGTTCCAAGTGATTCAGACACAACACAGAAAATCATAGCTCCTTGGTAAACGGCAAATTTCGTTCGACGTAGGTGGTATCGATTGTTCCACATATTGGAATTCTTGAAAGCACTCCATTTGATATCCGCGAGGGGGAGACCCCAGATGACTGGTGCCATCTTGACAGTGATTCGATGTGCTATGGCGAAGTCAATGAAAGCTCTACGATGGAATTCCAGAGCCCACAAACTACCTTTTCTCCAGTAATCGATAATAGAAATGTGCCGGGAGGTGATATCGATCTTCGGAGAAGAACTGTGAACGATGAGATGAGATCAGATGAGATGAGATGGTTGTCCAGAAAACAAAGGAGGCGTTGCGAATGTTTTTGATGTCGCGCAGCAGTGACGTTTCGGTCTCCTGCGACCCTTCTTGCCTCACACCATCCCATACAAAGCAGTGGTCACGCACCAGTCTGCAACTATACCACAGTAGTCACCATCCACGACGATCCGCGGAGCCGGATCTGCGGATCTGTCAGCGGGCCGCCTGCTCGTCAAACCACGAAATGAAGAGCCATCTGCCTAATCGGGATCACGAACGATTGACGGTTTGGCACCATTGAGAAGTAAACTTCACGAGCAGAAATGTTTGATATCAAGCCCAAGTTGGTTGAATCAATAGTAACAGCACCTTCAACGCGGTGGTTACCTCCTAGATGCAAGAAAGGTCTTGGAGTCGACGACCTCGCTGCAGATCTGTAAGCTCCGTCCCAGGATGCTTGGTCATCTTAATCGGATTAAGCATCTCTATAACCGAAGGGATCCTAGTGATAAAGACAGTAGATATCTCGCAGCTAACCCGGACATGCTCACATTATCGCAAAAACAAGTTCCCAAACCGCTGCTCTTCCTCTCTACTGGTCAAGATAACAGAGCGCGCTGGCATCGCCATGGACACGTCCTCGAGGAGAATAGCAGGGTGGGAATAAGGACATGGTCCTACAGTCCTACTGACGGGATGATTGACTGGTGCTGACAGCAAATGAAAAAAACGGTGGCTAGTCGTTGGGAATGGAGATCCGCGGAAGGGCCGAAGAGCCAAGCGCTGCCATACGTCACATGGGCTTTGTGACATGGCATTTACAATTGCCATGCCAAAAAGCCCGCCAATTCATTACTACAGTATCAACTATCAACACCGAAACCAGCATCGATGAAGATAACATGTTGTGAATTGCAAATGGGGTATCCGCCATGAAACCACCTAAATCTGTGCTCTGCTCAAGATATCGACAATCCATCCTAGTATGCATCCAAATAAGCTGATGTGTAAATCCTGCGCCGTTATTGAAAGCCCAAAAAGTCCCAACGCATGCTTGAACGCGGTGCCAATCGCGTAACGCTCAAAAAAAGGTGTAAAAACAAAGCCGGGCACCTATTCAACTCCCTTCCCTTTCAAAAACACCCTCCTCGTGCCCTTCCCACTATCTTTTCCCACAGTCCTCTTGGCCTGCTCCACAACACCATCCACCCATCTAGATTTCTCCACGCTCAGAGGCCTCTCTTTCTTCGCGATAGCCGGTCCCATCAACCCCGCTGCGCCCTCATCCCAAGGACTGCTTGTTTTCTTACTTCCGCTTGGTTGGACAGATCCGCCAGTAAGCGGCGTCGTGCTCAAAAACTCTTCATTCGCAAGAATCGGTGTATGCAACCTCGACGGAGTGTACCTTTCAACAAAAGCAGGAGAAACAGCTCCAGCTCTTGAAGCAGACCGACTACTGGGAAGTGTGGTCCCTTGCATGGCAGAGCTGCCGACTGACCCCACCATGCTCGTCCTCGTTGGCGTTGTATTCGACACGGCCGTGATGATGCTGGGGTCATGAACAGGCGGAGGTATGTGAACAACCTCAAATGCACTTTCGCTCGCTGCCCTCCGTCCATGATGTTCGGCGTAAATTCGTAACCATTCTCCCAAGTCACTCCAACCACCACCGACTCTAACCATAATCCTCTCTCCATTCTCGCCCACGCGTCGGATATACAGTTTGATGGGCTTATCTTTCCCAGAGATCAGATTGTACGTTTTGATTTCTGCGTCGTTGACTCCCGATCGTCGACTAGACGTTTCTTCTGCGGGAGCCAATGTTAGCGTGGGCATAGGAGAAAGTGCTGGGGTGGATGCACGACTCCTTGGTTGATATGATTGCGATGCCGATGCCATGCGGTTCGTGGAGGTGATCGTTGGCGCATTGTGTGATGAGCTGCTCTTGAGTCGTATCGGAGCAGGTAGCGAATCAAGAACGCTGCTGAGCTGCTCTTCAAATGGTACCATAGGTGATTTGGGCGAATTGACGCTACTTGAAGAGCGGGATGCTGGGGTAGGTGGCGATCTTGCTTCTATATCCGATAAAGGTGAAGATACTGAGCGTGATGTGTCCATCGTAGGGTCTACATCGATCGCTCTTCGTTTTCGCATAGCCCAATTCAGAGCTGGCTTAGGACCAATCACTCTCTCCCGCATACGCCCCAAAGGCGACTCTTCCGACAGCTGCCTCTCCTCTGATGCATCTGATCTTGCGGAAGAGAGAAGAGAAGTTACGCTGCGGTTATTCCTCTTATACATTGGTGTCATCGGACTTGCCAGTTCGTGATCTTGATCAGATGCATGTGTGGAGGCGCTCAATGGGCTGCCAAACGAGATTCTGGGCTTCATGACCTCCATGGACGTGCCATTTGGAGGAAGTGGGAACGAAGATGATGAATCGCCTACGCTGGCGATCGTAGACGTGCTTCCCCTCCGAGACAAATTGGCACTGTTTCTGCGAGACAAGGTAACGGTCTTGACCTGAACATGCGAGTTAGCACGATAAAACTATAGCGTGCTTCACAACTTACCTTGTCGCGAGAAAAAGACTCTATTGATGTCACTGAAGCTCTGCGCATGAAGGATGGGACCGAGTGGTGAATGTTGGTGGACTCTGTCGGGTCTGTGTTCAGGAAAGACAGGTCTGCAGCCTCAAGGCTTTCGATGCTATCATTTCCATCTTTAGCATTGTCTTCATCATTGGGCCATTCGTCTGATGAAATTAGCGATGAAGGAGCTCTCTGCGAGGTAACTTCTCCCTGTAAATCGCTAGGCTTCATGAGTCCCAAGGCAGGTGTTTCTAGAGTGCCTGGAGCGTCTCTTTCAAGCTTCCGGACCGCTTTCTCTGGGCCCTCAGACAAGCTTGTGACATGTTCTTGGTCGAAAGGTTCATCGACTGGTTCGACGGAGCTCGTGTCCATGCTCGATTTAGCTTGGATAGCATGATCGCTAGACATCACTTCCTCACTAGGAGCACTAGACAGAGTGTGTGGCTTTATAAGAGGCTCTGTGGGAACGTGAGATGCCTCTGCCGTCTGTTCTTTTTCTATTACGCGAGCGGGTGTCTCTGCCATCGCCAGCGAAGTGTCGGGACCAGCGCCCCGAGACTCAGCCAAACCAGCAAGAGCGCTGCCAACCACAGTGGGTGGAGATGCGATCGCCTCATGGTCAACGATCGGAGAACCGGGCAGGGCACCTTCTGCACTTTTTGGCAATGGGATCGCGGTCTCTCGAGACATCTCATTCACAGCCCCTGTCGTAACACTCAAGTTCTGCGATTCTGGTAGGACCCCATCTCCCGTGGAAGCGTTGGAAACAGAAGTGTCCTTGTGCGTTAACACTGTAGGCTGCGCAACGATTGCGCTGGTAACACTATTTTTGCCTGGGCTCGCCACAAGCAGCTCAGATGAGGTCATGGAATCCACGCCTAGGTCATTCGCAAAGACCTCGCTCTCTGAGGCGAGAAGAGAGGCGGCCAGCAAAGCACCCCCCGCGAATCCATTCGTGACATGTAGACCGGGCTTTTCGGGTGTCGTCCTGGAGCTTTCATGCACATTTTTGATCTCACGATCGACCTCACTACCCTCAGCAGCAGTAGGGTCTACATGTGCGGATATCGAAGTAGCGACGACTGGATTAGGCGGCACCCACGCAGACATGTCGTGATTATTGGCCAGCGCAGTCTCCAGCATCCGTAGTTGAAACAATTTCTTGTCCGCTTCATACGACCAATTCGTATACTCCGTCTCGTATGCCTCAAAATTGTCGATCCATTTCTCAGGAAGTTGATCGTCCGATTCCTCCAAATGATCCAGCATTCGATCCAGCTGCTTGCCGAGCTGGCCCACCTTATCCCCCAGATCTTTTTGTGCAATATTCAAGACCTTTTCAACACCTCTGAGCGCGGCAGGTTCTGCCAGAGGACCCAAAGGATATTGTAGTGGATGGTAGGCACCGTTGAGGATTTTGAAAAATTGGTAGGATCCGCGCAAGAACGAAGGTATTTCCGCCAGCACTGCCAGCCTCGCGGTCCAGACTTTGAGACTGTATTTCAGTCTCGCATGATGTGGTAGCGTGTATATCAACGTTTCTGTGACGAAGAGTTGGAATTCATCGTAGAGAGTTATGTTCGTCGCATAGCTTGCCGAAGAGTAGCTGGACGAAGGCCGTGATCTGCCGATGTGGATGCCTAAAACCTGCTCTTTCAATTCGTCCACTTCCAGAAATGTGAGCTCGTCGTCGATGTTGTCCAATCGTGATTCGTAAGCCTCGACTTGTTCCAGTGGTATGCTACCAGAAAATTCTTGCTCTTCCGTGTCGCCGTGGAACTGTCCCATCTCTTCATTCCTAGGCTGAGCTTCAAACGAGCCGGACCATCCCCATTGCTCGATTTCCGCACACCATTCCCTCAACTTCTCAGCAGCTCTGACTACCCGAGAAGCAAGCTCTTTTTCCGCCGCCGTCGTAACATCGCTATTGAGCAGTGCTTGAAATTCATCGTAGTCCGGGACAGCTTTCGTTGAGCGCAACTGTTTCGTAGGAGATCGGCGGTGGCCAATATCTTTGTGAGGTGACGGACCGGGTGTAGTAGGGTGTGCGAACTGAGGATGCTCGGAGTTATTCAGACTGCTGTCGTACACGGTCGCTGACAGCGGAGTCATGATGCTGGACAGGTGTAGCTCTATGGCTTCAGGGGGCGGCGGTGGATACTCCACAATGCGCCTCTCTTTCGTGATGGGCAAGCCAGTGTTGCGCCGTTCCAGATATGTCGTGTCTAAGTAACCTCAAGGCAGCTTTAGGATGTCTTTCGTGTCGTGTGCACAGATGCCTGCAGAAAAAGACGGCGTCCCGAAAGAACTACCTAGCATCTCAGTAGTCCGGCTCCAACGCAGCAGGGGTGGCTCTCTAGATGAAGCCGAGTTCCCTGTTTTCTTCCCCGCGATAGTTCTATTGGGTGATGGATGTGCTCATCAACTACGAATCGAGTTGTAGATGGTGTTGGAGTCGTGCTCTCCAGCCAATAAGACGCGTAAAGTATGCGCATGTAGATGTTTGGAGGGTTTGCATCTTTGTCCTCACGGTATTGAAAGTCAAAGACAACAACGGAAGGCCATCTCCTAGTTTGTTACGAGGACATCTTCTCAACAGTCCACTGCGTCAAAGGATCGCCGGGGTAGTTCTAGCATTTTTGATTGGATGCTAAAGATAATTTCCGATTGGTTAGATCTACCCGTGATGTTCCCACACGGCGTCCAGATCCTTCACCGCAAATCTCGTTCTCCAGTAATACATCTGCGAATGAACATGTTGATTTATGCTTGGTCATGGTATAAATGTTTATGGTACACGGGTTCGTGGCGCTGCGTAAAACGCACATAGAAGAGTGAGCCACACCGATCAACCAGTCTGCAAGGCTCTGCATGGCCTCAATAGCCACAGACCTTAAGAATGGTTTGTGAACAACATGCAAGGGATCTCATGCTGGAGAAGTAGACTCGTTCCCTGTCCCTTCCAATCTCGAAACTATCTTCTAAGACACAGCCTCCCAATTCGGTATTTCAACTTTTTTCAGAGGTAACCATAGAGGTGGTGATCTTCTTATTTCCATGATCTCTTCGTCCTTCCCCACACTCGGCTTTTCGCAATGTGTGAAACTTGCTCTTCTTGTTGATCCAGATCTGACCCGTGCCCAATTGCTACCAGACAGGAGTTCCAAGCGAGGTTTCTGATTGGAGCCTCGTAGGTACCTGGCTGTACCTGCCATTTCATCAAGTGACTCACTGATGCGAGAGACGAAGCGGTGATCTGCCTCCATCGT
The DNA here is from genome assembly GCA_000738655.1 of Venturia pyrina ICMP 11032. NCBI lineage: Eukaryota > Fungi > Ascomycota > Dothideomycetes > Venturiales > Venturiaceae > Venturia > Venturia pyrina. Next base: position 29,219 of record JEMP01000034.1, on the reverse strand, counting down.
GATCTAGCATGTCTATTCCCGTGGTGTGCGTCTTCGGTCATGAGTACCGGATTGTAGTGGCTGTGTAAGGTGGAGGAGGTAAAACATATGCATCGTTGAAAGGGTCTGGATTGCGAGCCACCATTCCTGGAATTGGCTCAACGTATTGCTTGATGGTGGCGGGAGTAGTGCGAGCACGTCGATAAATGATTGTGGCCCAAAGCGTGATACTGAGAGAAGAAATGCTGCGAATCGTTAGCTTTAGATCCTTCACCTGAGGAGAAATACAGCAAACTTACAACATGAACACAAAGACTATCAAGAATGTCGGTATCCGACCCTGCCAAGTCATCGTCGCTAAGATCACCAACATTGCAAGGAGCATTGCCCAAAGCATCGTGAGAGCGGCTTGCAATCCCAGAAACCATGACTTATAAAGCCGATTCCTGGCGAGAACGACAATGCTAAAGACATCGATCATGAGGACGGCAACCAAGAAGACCAATATAAATACGGCGACGCTGTATGCGAAAATCAGCGACTCGTTCGTTGGTGACACAGCGAAACCACCAATTCGTTGGTTCTCAGACACAATCTTGACCAGTATACAATTCCCAGCTCAAAATTGATGTCAATGAAATTGGGGCACCGTATCTTAAGGAACCCTCGGAGAACTTACGCAAGTATAGAGCTTGTGTAGGAGTCTTGTCGACTGATCCAATCCAGATTCAAGATGAAGGATGTCAAAAGACACGATGTTAGAGCCGTTCGTAGACCCCAGATGGGGAACAAGACGCGCTTCTGCCATGTTGATGATACAAGTACTGCCGACATGGTGGTTTGGTGGTTATGATCGGGAGATGGTGCTGGTAGTTTGTGGGAAGGTGATTTCTACGATTTCATGACCGTGTAGATAGCTGTTGGTGCTCGGCTGTGTGTCTCTTGGAATGCTGATGGATGGAACGAAGCAATCCTTCGATGTAGCAATTCCTGGGGCAAAGCGGTATAGTATCAAATTCCGTCTCAATGAAAAATCTCGAATAGGGTGTCGCACAAACGTCCGATCGACAATGGAGCGATAAAAGCAGGTCTCAGATACTTGACAGATGGGACGGAGCGGAGAGGAAAGAGAAGAGAACAAAAGACAGCCACCAAGACTACTTGCGAGACCAAGATAGAAATCAAGCCGCCCACCAACGGAGTAGCTTCCCACTCGACCCGAGCCACGCCCAGTCGTGCCGGTCTATAAAAGTCAGCCCCTCGTACTTGCACCTAGAATTTCAACAACAAAAGCCACAACAGGGGACGGCACTCAGTCCGGCTCGAGGCAGATAGTGACGATCGCATTCACCATCCACAAAAAGAAGGTGAGCTAAGCCGATTCCTACATCGTAGGAATTTAAGCGCATGGCTCGAGAGAAAGGCTCAGGAAGGGAATCAAGGGGTGTTGGGTGATTGTCTAAGAATAGATTGGAAGCCGAGATGGCGGATTATTCCAGGGACAGATCTAAGACTCGCGTGGTTAGCCTAGGTGTCAGGTGCAAGGGGAAGCTGCGGGCACGACCTCCAACCTCTTGGGGAGCCGCACAACAACATCCTTGGCACACATCTATCGCTGAGTCGTGTCTTTTGCGCTCGTCTGAAGTCCAGACTTCGGCTGCCTTCTTCGGCCATTATATCATATTCTATTGTTCTTCCCCGCTGGCAAGTCTTGGTCTGCTGGTGGGATGTTCGAACTTCGCCAAAGCTTTAGCTGGAGTACCTTTACCGTCATGCACGGTTTTCCTCTTTGAAATGCACGACGGTGGAACTAAAAGGATCCGAGAAGAACAAGACGTACTAATGCACATGCTATCGGTACGAAATCCAAAGACATCCAGGCTTACAAGCTGTGGACGGGAAGTCACTTCACGAGCCATCGTGAATACAACTGCTGCCACGCATTTAATCCCTCGAGTCTCTCCTTGTCCCATTCCTGAACGCTCTTCCCCGCCACTTCAACGCTTTACATCCCTGACTCTCTCATTTTCAGGACGGCTCGACGTGGAATTGGAGATCTCAAAATATTTGGTGGCTTTACCTAACCCCTAGGACGGAATTCTAGGACCGTCAATGCTGCGAATGCTGCGATGCATGACGATGACTGACCCTCGAACACAAGTCGCGGGCCCGACTCATTCAACGAGCATGAACATAAGGGGCTCCAGAAACCGCTTGCAAGAAGCAGAAAATGATCGTGTTCTAATATTATCTTCGTACGCAGTACACCTGGCTGGCATGAGTATTGGGATCGCAGTGGGCCGTCGATAAGAACAATCTCCAAATCAGCTCTTGGAGTCATGAAGCATCGAAGTACGCATTGATATCGATTAGTCGCCGGCGGCAAGCTTTAATTGTTCCCAGAAGTTTGTCTTATATAGATAGCGGTATAAGGGGTATCCAACTGAAAGGTGTCTTCGACATTGGTTGAATCGCTAACCCCTAATTTGAAATCATTGATTCCATGCCGAAGGATTTCAAGAGCATTTTCCGCCTTGACTCATTCCTTTTACAATCTCTGACTCGGTATTGGTGGGAACGTTGAACGAGCGTGTGGAAAAATGGGTACATATCTAGCCGGATAAGAAGGAAAATAGGCATCAATAGACATCCGACATGATCTACGTTAATATCTTCCGAGGCCGGTCCGTAACTCCATGGCTGTTTTAGCAAAGGCATATATCCACGCAATCTTCCTGACGAAAGGCCTCGCCATTCATTACGCCGTGGACATAGCACTCGCCGATCAAAGCCCAAGAATCAGAAGCGGTTCCCTCAGACTCTGAACGGCGAATGACCAAAGGCACTCTGCCGCCCTTGGCCAAAATGATAGAATCGTCCTGCTTTGCGTTTGCCGGCACCAGACAGAGTGAGCCCTTGGCTGTCCTTGCAAGCCTGCGACCTGCTGCTTGCGCCTCGACAAGCATACCAAATTCAGGATAGCTATTCCAGGTTGACTTAAGATACCCCAGAAATCCCAGTGATTTAAATATGCCGTTCGTTGTTACTCGTTCGACGCGCCAACGCATGAGATTGCGGATAGGGGAGAGAGAGGCGTGCCATGTACGATAAAGAGTCTCCATGGAAGCTGGGTCGTCAAGTCCACAGCCCCCGGAGATGGTCTGCCAGTATGACATCTCTTGGCCTTTGCAATTGCCAACGAAGTTCTCCCATGAGATGAAGGTGCGTAGGCGATTGGTGATTGTAAGCATGTGTCCAGAGGCTTGTCCGATATCTGCGAACGCGCTTCGAAACCATTCAATGGCTCCTGCGTCCTCGTCCGGGTCTGGTATTTCCTCCCATCCAGCCTCTTTATCAAATATCGGGAGTACATCGGCGAGTTCAGAAATACTGTCGATATGTTGCGCCGACAAGACCAAGATGCTACCTTTCTCTCGAAATCCCAGATGGGGCGATGTACTCCGAGACGCATGTGTCGCTCGAATGTTGCCTCGAGCATCAAACCTCATCGGCTTAGGTAATTCGCCATCGTAGACCCATGATGGTACCCAGGAAGGAAGTTTTTTTGAGTTCGTTGGTGCGAGCCCAAGCACATCTAATGTCGAAGAATGATTCAAAATGCAAATAGTTGTATGATTGAAGACTTCCTCTGTTGAGCTTGTGTAATCTGGCGTAATGCCCATGGCTTCTGACTGTCCGTCCATTAAACCTAGAACAGAAAAAACCTTATCGCGAGGGTTGGTGGCCTCGCGTTCGCGGACATGGATGAGTAGATCAAGAAGTTTGTCGCCCAGGGAGTCGGTCAATGACAGGCTGCGTATGGAATTTATCGATTGATACCATCTGAAAGGTTCCTGTTCTACGAGACCCATAACGACCCCGTTGGTGAGTTTAGCCGAGACGAGTCTGTCCATAGCTCGACAAAAGACCTTCCAGTCAATTTCATTACTGCCGCACACAAGCAGCGCATCGGTCGCAAGGATGATCTCTTGAACAATCCAGACTCGCCTCCACCAAGGGCAGTCGTCCACAAGATTGTCAAGACAGGAGTCGTTTTTGTCATATTCTGGAAAAGAAAGTTTGTCATCAGTCGAAGTATCCCAGTTCGATTCCAGCATAGTAGCCTCCTTGGCCAGCTGTCTGCAAATGTTGAAAGCACGCTTTGAATCTTCGTCTCCAGAGCCTAGCCATACCACTGTCCTCGTTGTGTGGCTGTAAATATCACCCATAATGCTGACCTGGTTGCCTCGCTCGATGACGTCTCCCTGATTGATGCATATTGCGTCAACCCAAATAGTTCTCGGCTCGTGAAGCTTTCTCAGGTGGAAAAGCGCAGAACGCAAAGACCTTGTAATGTCCAACGAGTATTCGTTGATTAGGATTGGAGTACGTTCTGTGACATCGCCCCAGCAGTAAGACAGCGCCTCGTATTCTGGACAATCTCCTAGCGCGACAGGATACATGAAGCATCTCACATCATCCTGGGGCATTCCAGGAAGTATCTGAAGTAATCGTATGTGCTTTCGACTATCAGGTAGGGAGTCGTAGTAGAATGGAGGACCAGTCTCGGTATTCTCGTGGTTTTCGTCGGCACTATATCCATTGGATCTATTGCGATGTCTGGGAGTTGATTCGACAGGAGGCTCATCTTTGAGGCCATCTACAAAGGCTCCACCGGTAAACTCCCATAGCCTTTTCCATCGCGATACAGGAAGATTTTTGCCCGAGGGTAAATCCAACGAGCTCCCGATAACCGTATCCCGTAGGAAAGCCTTGGACATGACGGTAACGACGGAGCTTCAGAGCTCGGCGTCAGCTCGGCGTCTGAAGGTCCGCCAGCCCAATGGACAGATTTTGGTGAGAGGAGGATGGGAAGAGGGGTGGTGAAGCTGCTGTCGGGTGAAGCAAAACCTGGAATGATCTTGTCAGGGATGCAGTTCTAGAGGACACAATCCGAGTCATGACGCCAAGCTGCTTGCTTACGTCTCATCTTCTCCTCCAACACTGACTCTCCGGTCCCGTCTTTCTACAACCTTCCGGGTGCATATCTCTCACTGGACTTCCGTGAGTAAGATCATGCTTATTGTATCAATGATACCACGGTGCTGTTAGCACGCAACCTTCCGGCCTACTAATATGGGGACCGCAAGTTCGTGCCGTCAGTAACTTGTGAAGGCCATTACGCCGCCTTGCGCGCTTTGTTCAGCCTGATTCATTGCTACCAAGGACAAATCGATTGCCAGCCTTGTAGTCACCAGGAGATTATAAGATACAAAGTCCTTTATCTCCTCTCATCCTTCGTCTTCGTCTTCAATCATTTTCGATCTTGTCTTCCCACTCCTCTATTTAAACTCCCTTCTAATCAAGCATACATTCATACCCTGCCAATTCCCACCTCCAATCGCCTGCCATGCCACCGGGAAATGATGCCCTTGCTCGGATCTTCCGGGTCACTTTTGACAGAATGGCAGTACCCGCCATAGCATCGGATATCAGTCTCCTGCGCACAATAATGGAAGACATCAATACCATTGCCTCGGAGCCCACGTTTGTGACCTATCAAGAAGACACGGCAGGCAGTTGTCCAGCCCTCTGGCACATTCCAGCCTCCGCCCAAGAGTCAAAGAACGTAATCCTCTACTTCCATGGTGGAGGCTTCGCCACCAACGGTCTGAACAGCCATAGGAAGATGGTAGGACATATTGCCAAAAGGGCGAACTGCAAAGCTTTGGCGATTGACTATCGCCGTTCCCCTGAAGCGAGATATCCAAGCCAGATCGAGGACGCTGTGGAGGCGTACAAATGGCTTTTGGAACAGGGATACAATGCTAAGGATATTGCTACCGCTGTATGCGTGCTCTCCCATCCCAGCTAGATTAAAGACGCAAGCTGACATTAAAAAGGGAGACTCGGCGGGTGGCAATCTAGCCACCTCTCTCGTCCTCAAATTACGCGATCTTAAACATCCCCTCCCAGCAGCAATCATAGGGCTTTCACCCTGGTACGACATGGAACTACGAGCGACCGGCACCTTGGAATCTAATGCCTCAACCGATGCCCTCGTGCAAGCTCCTGTTCTCGAAAACATGCGATCTTTGTTCCTGCCCGATGGTGCATCAGAAGCCCTTTTCAAAGATCCTTTGGTGAATCCGCTACATGCTGATGTCGATGGCTTGCCACCTATGTACCTTGCCGCAGGGAGCTACGAGACTTTGCTCGATAACAGTACTAAGATGGCAGAGAAGGTCAAAGAAGCTGGAGGAAGTCTAGTGCTCGACGTGAAGGAGGGGATGCAGCATGTCTACCCTTTTATGGCTGGGAGGCATAAAATGGCTGATGAGACATTGGAAAGCATTGGGAAGTGGGTTAACAAGCAATTCATAGCCTAGTAGGTCGCTCAAGGTTCGATTCCGAAACACAAGGGAGACGATTATAGACGCCACTACATACCAAAGTCAGAACAGAATAGCTATTCAAAATAAAGGGTTCGATTCCCCCTCTCATCAATTTTTTCTTAGCCCTTGTAATCATTCCATATTCGGGAATTGTAATGGATGGCACGTTGTGGGTATATATGTGAGAATACGGTAACACTATTAAACTGTCCCGAAAGGACCATCAAGAATTACCAAAACTTCAATGCTAAGCTCAAGAATAGTGGCGTACTCCTTCTTACAGGCAATGATGTCCTGGCAGCAACCATAGCCCCCACACCGGAAATCGTCACAATTCATAGCCCATCAAAAGGGTTGCCTTCCTATCCGCGTCTTCATACTCTTGAAGATTGTACGACCGTCTCTCACCGCGTACGCGAAGACGTGCAGACGACTTCTTCGCCTCTTGTTTGCCTTTTCCATTGCAATCCCTGAGTTCGAACATCAAGCGCGTCATGCGCATCTTCTTTGGTGGCTCTTGGACCAGATCAGAGATATACTCAGAGGGTTCACTTGTTGCTACTGTGGTCGGTTCCTTCCTCCCGGCTTTATCCTCACCCGGTTGAGAATTGCCACCTTCTGGGCAAGCGACAAAGTTACCAGATTTGGGAACACACTCAAACAAACTTTTGAGAAACACCGAGACCTCCATGAATTTTGCCGCTTCAGCCAGAGAATTGCACGGCGTTGCAGTCCGCACCCTGTTGCAAATATCTTCTATCAAAGCATTGTGATATTCTTGTCCAAGCTTGCTCGAGTCCCGCTGTTCTTCATCTTCCTCCTCGAGCTAGCATAATCGTCAACAAAGGCATACATTAGATAACACGTTGTGAGCTCAGGAAACCTCTTCCACGAGACGGCCAGAGTAAGGCTTCATAGCCTTTCCTTCTGGTTTCGAATTCGCCAGATGCGGAGCAAACGGTGCACCCTCTAAACCCTCCGGAATGTGCAGACGAGTGCCGGAGGCGTTCTTGACCGAGCGTATGTAGATGGGATTCGCCTTGGGAACGACTCGATCCGGGTCGGCTTCCTCTTCGGCTCTGAGATCAGCTTCTTTCTCAGCTTTGGAGCGGCGTTTGGGAGCCTGTTTCTTCAACAGACGGTTGATAGTGTCTTGCTTCTCTTCTTCGTTGCGCTTTTCGCTAAGGTTTTTTCGACGGCGAGCCATTTCGGTGCGGCGCATATTGTGCTCTTCTTCCGTGAGGACTTTCTTCTTTTGTGCTTCTGTAGATATTATCAGCCAAGATTCGTGTAAACCATCGCAGAGAACATACCATTCGACAAGGCAAGAAGACTCCCATCATCCGCGTCTTCAAATTGCCTCCGCTGTCTGCTTGTCAATTTGCTGAGATCGGGCGTATCACCACGGCTGACTGAAGCTGATATGTCTTCGTCGCTATCCTCGTCTTCTTCTCCCTCTGCATCATCCTCTCCGCCTAATTCGTCGTCCAGTTCTCCCTCAGCGTCTTCGTCAAGCTCAGAGAGTTCGTCGTCATCGTCGTCATCGTCCATGGCCATTTCCTTTTCCTCTACGCTAGGTAGCTTTTGCGCAGGCGTGATTGTGACCTGTGGTTTTGCAGCTTGTCCCTTCGGAGCAGATGCGCGTACTACAGGCGGAGGGACATCGACCATTTCCTCATCGTCCTCACCCTCAGCGTCCATATCTTCATCTTCATCATCCTCACCCTCGGCATCCTCGTCTGAGAGTTCGTCTTCGTCGTCATCGCCATACCCAGCAGGGGTTTGCTCGTCCTCGTCCTCTTCTTCCGAAGACTCCTCGACGATGGCCTTCTTTCGCGACTGTCGTGGACCACTAACTATCTCAGCAAGATCTGGCAAAATGTGGGACCTTCCTGACCGTGCAGTGGTTGCTTGACCGCGGGTAGCTTGTTGGAGCTTTTTCGGGTCTGACTTGACAGTCAGTCGTATGGAAGTGGTGCGGTCGTCAGCTGGCGAGCTGCGCTCGATTGTCGTACCTGAAGCGGCAGCGCGTCGTGGGCGGGACGCTGAGTTTTGGGCGACGCTGGATTGAGCTGTTAGTTCGTTACGACTTCGTAGACGGCGAGTAGCAGGCATGTTGGCGGCGAGTATGGAGGCGGAGTAGGAGTAATTGGAGTAGAGGCAGGTATCGCAGTGGTTCATAAGATATTCCTTGTGTTGCAGGCAGGTGGGAGCCACGGAGCCTTGGTAGTCATTTCTTTGTCGATACGACCTTCCGTTGCACAAATGCCTGCCATTCTCCGACTCGGTGCCCCAATCAAGTTCCACTCACCTGGAATTCCCGTCCTCGCTGTCATCCTCTGTCGACAGCCGTCTTAGGCGCTTGGAGGGACGCTCACTTCTGTAGCTGTCCATGATTGCTGCGTTCTGGTGGTTTGGATAGTTCCGAGAGGTCGATGCAGAAATGGCGAAAATAGATGTTTATTATATATGATTGGTATTCAGATGTCAGAGCGATTGACTTAAGCTTTCAGCTGGTTTTTGGTGGTACTGAGTAATGATGACTTCTCAGGGACCATGGAACCTTGAGCCTCGGCCAAATGATGCCTCCGTAGTACTATGGTAAGGTACATATGAGAGAGCAACTCCGCCCATGCGACCCTCGCTCACAACCGTAAACACAGATATTGCCCACTTATGCCTCCTAAATCTTCCATTCCAGCCTGGCAGCGGTCCGATTCTGTTCCAGCCGCAGAAGAACTCCCCAAACCGGAAGAGACAGCCGAACCGGCGCCAAAGGATACCTCCGCACAGGATGCCTCCGAGAAGGCAACCGACGAGCATCCCATTGAGATAGTCGACGATGAAGAAGCGTCTCCAACCGAACCAAAGACTTTGAGAGAACAGGCTGCCAAATTCCTACAAGATCCAAGCATACAAGATGCTGACCGCGACCGGAAGGTTGCCTTTTTGGAATCGAAAGGTGTGAAGCGGGACGACATTGAAGCATTGCTGGGGAAAGACGCAGAAGAAGTCGCTGTTCAGGTACGGTGGAATCGTGCTGTTTGTGTATAGCAGTATCACTAACAGTCTCTCTAGAAAGCACCAATCCTACCTCCCAAGCCAGTACAGCCGTTTCGAGAGGTCCCGCCCGTTATCACATACCCAGAATTCCTCATTCACGCCAGCAAACCTCCACCTCTAGTAACCACCGACCGACTACTGAATACTGCATACATCACAGCTGGACTGTATGCCACCATCTACGGCCTGTCAAAATACATCATCGGTCCTCAACAAGCCGCCCTAAGTGAATCTCGACACGAATTTCTTGGACACACGAAGACACAAGTCGAGGGTCTAAACTCTCGTCTATCAACTATGGTCTCTAAAGTACCCTCATCACGACCCACAACTTCATCTGGCTTAGACCAGGCAGACGTCAAATCAGAGACATCTGACGAGGACCCGACCGAGCTCTACCATCGCGACTTTGGCACCCAAACCTCCCCGCCACTATCTCGCCGCGCCTCATCATCAGAGCTCTCAGATCTCCTCCCAGCAGATGTTGTCAGTGGACATGAGAATCGACTCAAGATCATGGCGTCGCATCTAAAAGATCTTCAGCAATCCAATTCTTCCATTGAGGAAAAGGAGCACGATGTTACCCAACAACTCACATCTCTGACGTCTTATCTTAATGATCTAACATACTCAAGTCCATATTATCGCTATGGAGGGGGCAACTACGGGGGCTGGTCCGGCACCGATACATCTGGCAACAAGGATGACGAGATTGACAAATTCAAGACGGAAATTAGAGGTGTGAAAGGTGTACTTCTGAGTACGAGAAACTTTCCGAGAGGGGCTGGTGCGATTGTTGGATAGGGTCATAGAGAACGGCGGAAACCATCAACATCAACGATACTCTACCACTTTTGAGTCTAGCCTAAGTCTCAGTGATGAGGGAGTGTTGTTGAGGACCAGAAAGGAGGGCCATATCCTCCGCGCGACAATAAATCTTTCTTGTCGCGAAGAGCCGCTGAAATGGTCGAATAAGGCTGACGACTCGAGAAAGGGGGTCACTCGTGGGGAAGACTCCACTAAACCATGTGATTGCGAACAGCCACCACCCTCGCAGCAAAATCCCCAGCCCATTTTGTCGCTCGAGTCCTTCGAGCGCGTGGTCTTCTTTGGACGTGCGGGCCAGAGGCTGCATCTTTGGTCTTAGCGTCATCCTTCAACGACTGCTGTACTGATTTGGGTGAGAGAGATGGAGCATGACTAGTGACGGCGAGCGATACTGAGTGTGGTATATTCGTTGAAGCTGTGGGCTCAGACATGTGGATTTGGTGTTGAGGATCGAGCGCGAGGTTTTGCGTGATGTACAAGTGTCGAGGTATGTATTCGTGTCTGTCAAAATGAAAATGAAGGAGTGGGTGCACTTTTGGAGGAAGAAGGTAAAGGGAATAAATATGGAAATGAGTTGAGATGAGGCGACGACTTGTTGAGTACCAGCCAGTGCTCTTAGCTGGAATCGATTTGACATTGTTTGTGCTGTATTACATGTTATTATTTCACATTATATCGTATTGCGCTTTACAGCGTGGGCTTCCGCATCTTCCTCGTCTTGCTCGTTGAATAATCTTGTACCTAGGTACGGCAGGTGCAGGTGCAGTGGCACAGTGAGGTTCCTAATCATGCGCACTGCGCTAATACCCAAAGTTCCAAATCCCATCCGTGTCGTTGACATTTCTGGCCATCGCAAAGAGATGTATCGCTGGGAATCTGTCCTTGTCGATTTAGCGGTGAGGTACTTTATAGCCAGCGGGACCTTCGTGTTCCAGATGCTGCAGGGTATCGAATTGCAGATGTGGATACCGCGGGGGTGGTGGGGATTTCAAAGTCGACGGACTTGGTAGATTACGTTTTTGCTGGGACGTGGAATAGGATAATCTGAGGATCAGTGGGTTCAATGTATGGTTGATTCGGGAAGCTCAGAGGTTGAACAGATGTGGTGGATGGTTTCGAGGGGGTGGGCGAGACTTGGGGTGGAGATGGGGTTGCTGGATTTGAGAGCCTGAGGATGTTCGGCAGGTAGGTGCTGAGAGGTTTCGGCTTTGTGACTGGCTGAAGATTTGTGGTGTCAATTTCGCTTTTGCTCATTGTGACGGTGTGAATTCGATGGTTGCTTCGATATAGTAGTTGGGGGTTGATGTGGATTACTGCTTTTTGTGACAGCTTCGGGTCGCCTGTTGTTTCGAGGCCAATCAGGCTTTGGTGGTGAGGAAGTTGAACATGTATGGCGGTCGAAGAGCTAATCGAAGAGCGTGAGTGTGTTTCTCGATGGTTATAGAGGAGGGAAGCTTTACCTTGAAGAGACAATGGTCATTTTGGTGTCAAATACCCCATAACCAGATTTTATTGACGAGAAATCTTTAGCCGTGCGTCTTCTTGGGCAAGGACAAGGTGCGTGGAGAGGAGTCTCCACTTCCAACTGCAGTTGACTCCCGACTACTCAGCTTTGTCCTATCCTGAGGTTTCGTCTTGTGGAGTTTGGGAATCTGGACACCATCAGATTCAAGAGCCGGTCTTAAGCTCTTTGCTTCGTCTTGGGCTTCAACAGGCAAGTCGACAGTCTGTCCACGACTGCGATAATTCCTGTCTCTTACGATGAGATAGAAAAGTACTAGAAGAACGATTAAAGCTACTCCTCCTCCTACAGCAGATCCGATAATCGTGCCTCGCGATAATATAGGCCGAGGTGGTCCAGCTGCGGCAGAATCAGAAGTCGAAGTATCATCCATGGTGTTGAAGGTGGGATAAAAGAAGATGGGCGGCAAAGAGACTGGGCAAGCAGGTCAGAAGGTACGAGGAGTCGTTGGAGAAGGTGGAGATTTGCCTTTCATTAAAACGTTCGATCACTGCGAAATGTGCAAGCTGGCGGCAGGGCAGCCCAACCGAAAGATCTGAGCGCATAAGGGTGATGTCTTGATCCAATGGCAGAGTTGTACCCGATATACACAGGATAGTGTCGCAGCTGGTTTGAAAGAAAGGTGTTTCTCAAATCCAATGTTTACTCTTCAGAAACGAAGCTGACAGGTACCGATTCTCTTGGATATCTGTAACCGTAAGCACCATCACGGATAAATTAGAGAATGAAAACCTTGCCGTATTCTGTGATTAGGTAGGGAAATGGAACGACCCGACGGCATGAGAGATTTGGTGGCTGAAGAAATGTTATCGAAGGCTTGCAAGACACATGACGATGTTTCAAAGGCAGTCGAATCACATGGTGCAGAGAGAGAAACAGGCGTGCAGAAAGTCAAGAAGGCCATCTCTCGTTTCTTGGTGATATTTGCATTTGCCATGAAGTTGAAGGCTGAGGTGTAGCACAACGGGCCGTTGTTAATATCAAAGTGGGTCGGCTACAAGTATAGAACTACGGAGTCGTGGAAGATCCACCTCCTGAACCTTTCCCCTCCTCCAACAATTCCGTCCGCACAACATTCTCTATCCTTTCTCGCAACCTTCTCTATATTTCCATCTCATCTTCATTACCACTACAATGGAGCTAATGCTGGACACTCGGATCACAGCCTACAGGAGCCTGGACGTGCGGCTGGGAGAGCACTTACATAGCCCATTTCGCTTGGTCAATCCTAGTCTCGCATGTATTTTTTTCAATAATAAACCCCTGCCGAGACATCAGATTCGAATCCAAAAGAGTTACGAAGACATCGGTCGAAACAGTCTCTCGGCATTGCACCGTTCGTGGACCTCTACATAGGACTCCGAGACACCAAGATTAAGGTCAAGGACCACCCCATCCATCACACATCTCAAGATGGTAATAGCACCAGTGCCATGAACGCCAGCTTAGCAAATGACTTTTCTTGGTCTTGAACCGACCCCACGACCACGGCTTTTATGAAGTCCAAATCTTCTTCTCTAGACGACAGAAAAGCGAATAAATCTCTTCGCTGGTCTCCATTCTTTACAGTCTTAACCAACTCCTCGGCACGGCCTTCAACGCCCAGAAGCAATAATCTAGTCCACTTGCCATCCATTTCGGTAACATTTCGCTCCTCTCGATCTTTCTTACATGAACGCAACTACGTTCAGATCGATTCGGCGCACCATATAGCTCCTAAGCTTACCGCCAATTCAGACTCGACCTGTGGAGTACGAAGGCGAGCACTGTGGAGCCACTGCAGGTGGTGAGTATTTTGAATTTAAATACCATGGCTGCGTAGGCCGGCTATTGTAGTGGCCTGGGCAATTCAGTGCCCCTCGAATTGTAACTTAACGAAAGGTGCGGTTGAATCTGGAGGCTCTCGAGTTGAAATCGATAGCGATAGTTTTCTAGTAATCCTCGAGGTCAGGTTCGTTAGAAACTTATCGCTACTCAAATTCTGGATCTCTGGAAGGTTACTCGCTCCTTTTTCTTTGATATAGTTTTACCCTTCCTGTGTATCCGGTCATATCTTCTGGCCTTTACTGTGTTCGATTATCTTCCATGCTAGTCTTTCTGTGGGAGGAGAGGAGCAGTTGTGTGGAATGGAACATGTATAGTCTGGAATGTGGGAGGAAGTATAATGACGATGCGAATAGGAGGAATGGAGGGGTAGCTCAATCTAGGAAGATATTTCTTTCTATTTCGAGATTTCTATTATAAGAAGAAAAGGGAATGTGGCTTCATCACCACTCTAACTTCTGCTTCCAGAATAAACAACCTTGCTAAAATATACAAACGCAAAGAACAATCATACAATCATAAATCCCTACGACAGGCCCAAACACCACATTATCACTAACACTTCTCGTCCAAAACAAAAGCTCGGTCATCTCCTTTCACAGACGCGTTAACTTCAAAAAAAACATTCGGAAATCCCCACATTCGTTCTGCATCGCACTGCAGTACATCACCCCCTCTCCCCAACCCCCAACGCAATCCTCCTCACCCACTCTCCAACTTCAAACCCCACCCTCCTCACCGCGCTATCATCCACCCTCTCCCCATCCTGCCGCACAACAATCGTGCCAAATTCTTCTTTGATCTCTACCGCTGCTGTTTTGCATGTTATCTTTTTTGCTTCAATATCGGTGTTTCCACTTCCAACACTATTGACGCTTCCCCCGTTGTTCGCGTTTCCACCGCTTCCGTTTCCCAGGGCTTTGATATATACAGTTACATCTGCACCGATGATGCCTCTCCATAATGACGCGAACCAGCGCCACTGGTCGACGGGTGAATATGAATCTGTTATCGGGATGGAAGAGGACCAGACATTTGTTGCGTGCAGGATGTGGTTGTTGATTAGAAGCAGCGGTATCCTATGTGGAATTACTGAGGTTTCGGAGACGGGTGTTGTGTTCGGATGATGGGAGGAGGCGGTATTCGGTGTACATTCCCTCGGTTGTCCGACACTCGCCGCTCGCCCCAGACTCGCCGCTCCCACCCTTTCTCCAAACGTATCTTGCGCATCTGTTCGAGATGTCGAGGGGGTTTCTGTGTCGCTCGGGGAGGAATAAGTGGACGTGTCCATTTCTTGGTCATCGAGGGTCATGTATTCTTGTTTGACTATTGGCATCGGTCCGCCTGCTGTTGCTTGTGTAGCCGTCTCATTCCGTGCATACTCAACCCCAGTGATGAAATCAACAATGTGTTTTGATTTCTCGTGCCACTGCAAAATCTCAGACATGTAGTCTTTGAAGTCGCATTCGCCCTGTGGGGACGAGGGCGCAGCGGGACCAGACATACATCTGACATCGAATTCACCAGATCGTTGGAGAATATCAGATAGCGATGTCATCACGCCGTCAACAGCATGGGGATCGTCGCCCTCGATGGCGAGGATGGTGCCGCGGATGTGGTGACCGGGTGTGGAAAGATATGATTCGTCGATGCGGCGAGCCACTTGGCGGATTACTTTGAGTTTGTTGAAGAAGGGGATGCTCATTACCATGGCTTCGACGCTGCGACTTTCATCGGGTGCGCCTGGGGTGAGCAGGGATGGGATATGCATCATTTCCGACATGCGTCGACTGTTTCCAGGATCGGTCGGATCGTGCATCAACCTGGCTGTTGTTGGTGTGACTGGGTATCCATTGGCGTTAGTATTAGGAGGAGGAGGAAATCCTCGCGGTGGAGGAGGGCGCATGAGAGTTGAAGACGACGATGTTGCGGGTGATGAAGGATGTCTGCCAGGAGACTGAAGTTGATGACCAAAGTACGGCAAGCCGTTTGGTTGTGACTGCGGCTGTGGGCGAGGGAGTTGAAGAGAATTGCGGCGTCGATCTATGTTATGCAGACTTGGTACCCTTGGAGGAGAGGACGAACGCTTCTGATTTTCTGTTTCTTGAGTCTGGTACAGCTGCGCATTCAAGGAAGGCGGAGTCCGCCGTTGAGGCAGAGGCTGGTGGTGGCCTGCATTACTCGTTCGGACAGACTCTGATCTGTTGGTGAGAGTGGGATTCCACCCCTCGTAACGAGCACGCTTGGATTCTTGTATGTGCTCAATGGAATCTTCTGCAAAGCGCCGCATTGTCGGACTAGGGCCGGGATGATGGAATCGTGGATCAGTCCGGTTTGGATCTATGGTAAGACCTCTAGGATGTTGGGGGAAAGTAGACATGATGCCTGAAGATTGAGGTGCTACTGATCTTGTGGAAGGGTTATCTATCTTCAAAGCTCCGGCCGAGGCTTGTAGAGCCGTTCCAGACGAAGGAAAAGGTGGACCAGTTGCTATAATACTACGCCCACCGCACTTGTTACAACGAACGCGATCGCCAGCAGTTGAGGCAGTGACTGATTTGCTCTTATGGCGAGGCTGGAAGCGATAGTCTGGATACTGTTGAGCGTGTCGAGACTTTTCTTCCTTGGACGATGTCAGCTTCGGCGAAAATATCGATGGGACTTAACTTACGTCTGCAAGCGACTTCCACTCGCTCTTGACGTGGTCAGGTTCTGCTCGCCAGAGTTCGCCTGCAATTTTTGAGATCTCGGGATTGGGCAATCGAGGGTGTTGAGCAACAATGCTTTGCTGGTGTCGTTGCCGATAGAGAATAAAAGCTACGATCGAAATATGTCAGGTTTTCCATCATGCACGTAGCGGCGATTAAGCTGGGATAACATCGCGTTCATGCAAGTAAACGGTGGGACATACCGTTTCTTGGACGTGGGATTTTTGGATCAGGCTGACAGAGACAGATCTTCTCGACGGTCTCAATCGATGGTTGCGGGTTGTCCTCCGGTTTGGGAGCTACTTCTGGTATATGCGATTGTTCTTCCTCTTCAACAACGTACGCGATATCCGCTGTTCTTTTCCGCGTCATGCGAGCTGGGATGGATTGCAGTGTCTCGGAGACATATGCGAGTGAATAAAGCTTTTCGTTGTTGGTATCGAGCGGAGCGATGCTTGCTGTCGAGAGTTCAGGTTGGTTCCGTTTGCTCAATCGTATTGTCGGATGAATAGAGGGATGTGCAGCAATGTCTTTGCTTCCCGAAACCCTTGTGATGGACGCAGGAGCGGATATGGTAGTATTCCGAGACATCGGGTGGTCGACCCAGCATTTAATGCTCACGGAAGGGAGCTTGATCATGGATTAACGAGTGGAGGAACGTGGTAGAATGTTTTCTCGCTCCAACAGGAATTTCAGGCAATCTTGCACACTTGTGATCTTGCTCTGTTTGCAGGAGGATATCACAACCATCAGCCACGGTCCAGGGCGCCCTGCTTTGTTGTGGAACCTCGACCAATGGACTTCCAATGCCTCTCTTTGTGTAGAACCCTGTAAGTCATTCTTGTCACCGACGCACAGCGTGAAACAGGTATGCTTCGTGGTCGGCAGCAAGGCGGCTTGCTTTTCTTTGTTCGCATTCGCCCAGGACAATCGTGGAATGTACACTAGCCAGAACGACCACTTTGACGGTGCTGCGTCGGAGAATTCCAGCTGTCGACCAAATTAGCACAGGAATGTCTTAGAGGCTGACCCTTTTGTAGGATTTTCGCGGAGCAAGGAAACGGGCTGCCACATGGTCGAGCGGATGGACAACCGTTGTTGTAGTCAAACGCTTCACGGCGACCCAGAAGAACTAGGTTTTTGAGTAACATGAAAAAATCATTCAGTAGCCTGGAGGCAGGCTGGGTATCAAATGTATCTTGGCCAATTGGTTGGCCCTGCTCCCTCCCGCTTGTTGACTTCGGACCTCTGCATTTGTCGTCCAGTTCGATTCCACCACTTTCACCGCCTCCTTCCCAAGGAGATTGTGTGCGCGTCCGCTGAACTGCGCTTGGTCCCTGGGAGGAGATTAGTGGACATGATAGATGGACAACTGCATCGATAGCATACCAGAATAAATTCCTCTCTGGCTTGCGACATCGATCTGGGCCTGCGCTGTCCCGGGACGAGGCTGTGCTGTTATCTGCCGATGATCTAAGCAGACAAGGATTGGCCACATCATCAAAGACAACCGTTTCCTTTCCATTCCCAGAAGAATCCACAATCTTCAAGTCGTGCATTTTGGTTATCCGAATCTGATCCATCACCCAGTTCTGCCAATTCAGGTAGAAAACGTCCCCCTTACTCCAAGCCATCGATGTCTGGATCAATGCACTGTTCCAGTATTTGATCAGGTAGATCATCTTGTGCTGTGCCTCTCCGAAATGGGGAGCTGTATTGTTTTCAGACAAAGACAAAGACTGGAAATGCGGCGTGAATGTCACGTCCCACAACCCCGAGATGAGGACTTGCGGAGCACTTGAGGAATGCTCCGCGATGATATCGAGTTGCTGGAAGAGCACGAGCATGCTTTGTGTGATCGCGTTCTCCGCATCGTTCCGGTTCAGAGTTCCGTACTGGAATATGTCATAAAAGCCAAACGAAATTGCGAAGACCGTCTCTTCTTTACTCTCGTCATCCGTTGCCTTCACAGCCTTTCCTTCTTCCCATCTTAACCAATGTTGGACTTGTGCTTTCAGGTCGGGGAGAAGTTCCAGCAATAGAGAGTCGTTTTGTGTAGTCTTGACATAGACATCGTTGTCGATTACGGCGCCCCCCGAATAAGTCGCTTCCGGGTGCTTTGTAGAGCGCGCAAAGTTGTGTACGGCGTCACAAACGATCTAGCTCAGTCAGTAAGATTTCTCTGCGGTGATTCTTTGCCAATGAATGTCACCTCTTCGCATAATGTTTCCGTCCAGCGTTGCCCCGCTGCTGGATCTCGTATTGGTGTATCCTCTTCTTTTGGTGGATCAATTAAATAAACCCCAGTATCACTGAATGCATCTCCAAACACGACTATTCGTTTCGTGGTGCCTGCCCATGTTTTGACGAGATGTGATCTAACATGCACAGTAGGGTAGATCCAGGAAAAGTACAAGATGCTCGCTATACCCAAGGCCGCGATAAAATGAACTTTGGTTAGCCTCGGATGTTGCATGTTCTCAATCCAGATAATGTCGCTAAATGATTTCGCCAGAGAGAACAGGACAGCAGCAACTGAAGGTGATGGCAAAAGGCAGCGGTTCAGAACTAGGGATTAGAAGAGAGTCTTTACGAAGGTCATGCTGGTTTGAAGATGGCCGGTCAAAGCCGCAGCTTACGCAGGACCGCGTGTCCATCATGGAGTAGCGCCCCTTTGATGGTGGGTCACCCTTTTCTAGTGAGTGTTCAGGCGCGCAGAGGGACACGAATGTCTCCATGTTTCCTGTTTGTACGACGTCAGCCGAAGCGGTCGATTGAGGTGAGAATGGGAGTATCGGGTGAAGAGGGCATGGACACAAGGTATCATCAGTTGCCAAGCTGAAGTTCTTCATGATCTGCTCTTCCAAGACGTAACAAGACGGGAGGCGTTGTGAGCCGCGTTTCTGAATACGCGGGGCCACGCGCTTGACTTCTTGTGGTTGCGACATCCGGATTGTTGGATGCTTGTTTCGTTATTCCCGAGCAACACCAATGACAATCCCATCGTGTCCGGGCTTGTTGCTACAGATGTGCGCGTACAAGACCAAGACGTGTCAACGAACGAAGATTGCGTTTGCTGACAGACTCCCGTCCAAGCACCGACATTTCACCACAACAATAAATACTGTGTATGTCCATCTTCAGCCCGTCACATATACTGAGAGAGTTTCTCGAAAGGAAAAATCTAACGTCCACAATCCGAGATCGATGTTGATAATTTTCTAGCGTATTATGCAGAAGCCAGTAGAAAGGACCGTCCTTGTCCTCACCGTGGCTCGATTCTGTCATCACGGACGGTCTGGCATTCTCTTTTCCTCAATTATTTTGCTTCCATGCAAGGTGTTGAACTACGAATCAAATCGACCAAATTCCGCCGACTTTCTGTTCAGAATACAAGATGGACGCAAACGACTCAATTGTAAATTCGAACGAGCTCTTACTCGGATTGAGAATCTATCATCTACTGAATATATTTCTTCAAACCCCTGAGGCGTTCTTGCGCATCCTCCAGTACATCGTCATTCTTGCAGACGGCAAATCGTAGCCAGTCCTCAACAATATGGGCATTTTCAGGCGTAAAGAATTCGGTAGGCGGAATCGCAGCAACACCGACTTCCTTGATCAGGAACCAGGAAAGCTTGAAATCCCGTGCTCGTTCTGCGACATGAGGCGGGAAGTCATAGTCTTCTGGGAGTTTGACCTTTGCCATATTGACAAGTACAAAGTAGCCTCCTTCTGGATCCGAGTACTGGATCAGTTAGCTAAAGCTGGAAGGACACGATTGGGCGAACTCACAGGAAGACCGAGCTCGTCCCAGATCTTGTTGAACTTGACCATCTTGCCTCTCATCTCCTGCTTTGATTCATCCCAGAAGTTGTTCTTATCGGCTTCTTCGAGACCAACTGCAGTAGCTTCTTGCAAAGGACTGACACTGCTATAACAGATGCGAGTATGAGCAGCTGAAACGTATTTGATCAGGTGCTCGGGACCGATCAACCAGCCTACCCTCCAGCCAGTCGCATAGAAGATCTTTCCGCCAGAGCCGACAGTCAGAGTAAGCTTTGCGATCTCTGGCGACAGCGTCGCTACTCTTGTGAATGGAACGTAATACAAACGATCGTAGACCTCGTCGGAGAGGATGATGATGTTGTTTTCAACGCAGATGTCACCTATCTTTTGTAACTCATCGCGTGAGAATACCTTGCCGATGGGATTGTGTGGAGAATTGAGCACAATCATTCGGGTTTTTGGCGTAATGGCCTTTTTGAGAGCATCGAAGTCGACACTCCAGTCACCAGCAGATGAGGTTGTGGTTGCTGAATTTGCAGGAGGGTGCATTGGAATATACACTACTTTCCCGCCAGGCATCTCGATATTGCTGATGTATCTACGAGGTTTCAGGTGTGGTCTAGGAATCATATTTAAAAATGACTGACTGATCAAAGAACGGTTCAAAGACAATGACTTCATCGCCTTCCTCGACGAAAGCCATGAAAGCACTGAGCATGCCTGCACATAATATTAGAAGGCCTTGTGATCAACAAGAATTCTTTATATACCCTCATTTGCTCCTGTGGTAATGGTGACTTCGGTTTCTGGATTTATGGTTCTTCCAAAGAAAGGTGAGTACGCATCAGCCAAAGCTTTCTTTAGTCGTGGTCTGCCCTGCGAGATATGAGTATCTTAGGAATCTGAGGGACGTTTGAGAATACCTTTGTTGGAGAATATTGATTGCAGTCCACCTTGTCCAGCGCCTGTTTAGCGGCATCAATGACAAATGGAGGAGGGTTATAGCCAAAAAAGCCTTGGCCCATATTAACAATGGGCTGTACCGGCGAAGCAGCCGCAGCTTCATTCACGATACTCCTGAACTTGAGGTCAACAGAGTTTGACTGTGATGGTGACAAGAAATACTAACCAAACATCTTGTTTCTGGCCAGCAACTCGCTTTGCGGGCCTGAAAGGATCTCCTTTGGTCATGGTGATGGAGAAGGATCTGGTTATGCTCTTAGGTGGTGAGAGTCTACAGCGGTGAAAAGTCCTGGGAAAAGTCCTGGGTGTTGCATTCATGGCCACCCACACATGGCGACGGGATTGGTTGTTGCCCGTAAGCAATCAGAAGACCAAAGAACAGCTTGAAATTCGTCATCGCAATATGGAAAGGTACCGGCGAGATCGGAGCTTCGATGGTGTCACAGAAAGTCGCGTCAAGTCGCGTCTCTCCACCGTACACTCCAAACCGATTTGTGTACACCATCGCCATGGCTGGGATCAAGTGTCCCATGCTATGTGGCAACAATGTGACGAAGGAGTCTCTCATGAACGACCATATAGATTCTGGCTGCACCAAGCACATCCTCACCCAACAAAGCTGCGAAAGTCCGCCCGTCAAGCCGAGTCCCTTCTTCACGAACCGAACATCTACATCCTTCTCCAAGCCGGCCGAGGCTGCTCAAACTACTTCCACGCCCACTCGATCGAAGAAGCCACCAAATCAGCCTTCGCAAAACGCTTCCAAACGTCCTCTCGAAACACCACAAAATGGAAATGCAGTCCATCAAGACGATCAGGGACCAGCATCGAAAAGGACGAGGCTGAAGGAGCTGCACAAGTCAGCTCCGCTTGCTGAGCGTATGCGACCTCTAACACTGGATGATGTGTGTGGACAAGAGCTTGTTGGGCCAGAGGGCATATTACGTGGTCTTATCGCCGAGAACCGAGTGCCGTCCATGATACTTTGGGGTGGACCAGGCACTGGGAAGACTACGATAGCACGTCTGATAGCACATACGGCAGGCTGTCGACTTGTGGAAATCAATGCGACGAGCACTGGCGTTCAGGAGGTCAAGAAGCTGTTCGTGGAAGCACAGAGCGACAGGGGGCTGACTGGGCGAAAGACACTCGTTTTTTGTGACGAGATACACCGCTACAGCAAATCACAACAGGATGTATTCTTGGGACCTGTAGAGTCTGGTCAAATAACTTTAATAGGCGCAACAACAGAAAACCCATCTTTCAAGGTCATCAATGCCCTGATGTCAAGATGCCGGACATTCACTCTATCGAAACTGACCGAAGAAGCCATCGTTACGATTATGCAGCGTGCCGTCGATACCGAATACCCGGATCACCCTCCTCCTCTCATTGATAAAGAGTTTCTCGAGTTTCTCTCTGCTTTTAGCGACGGTGATGCTCGTACTGCCTTGAACATCCTTGAGCTTGCTTTTGACCTTTCAAAACGACCAGCGATGACTGTCGAAACCCTCAAGAAATCACTCACACAAACGCTCGTGTACGACCGAAACGGTGACCAACACTACGATTCGATTTCAGCCTTCCACAAGTCGATCCGTGGGTCAGATCCCGATGCTACTCTATACTACCTCGCGAGGATGCTTCAGTCTGGTGAAGACCCGTTATATGTTGCTAGACGTCTCATAGTAATATCCTCTGAGGACATCGGTTTAGCAGACAATACAATGTTGTCACTCGCCATTAGCACCTATACTGCGTGTGAAAAAATTGGGATGCCAGAGGCGCGAATCAGTCTCGCCCACTGTAGCGTCGCGTTTGCTCTTGCGCCAAAAAGCACGCGGGCTTATCGAGGAATGGCAAAGGCTATGGAGGCGTTGAAGGAGCCAGGGAAAGCGGGGCTGCCTATACCTTTGCATCTGCGAAACGCTCCGACCAGGCTGATGAAGGAGATAGGATATGGTGCTGAGTACAAATACAACCCAGATTACCTGGATGGACGTGTGGTTCAGGAATACTTACCAGAAAAAATGAAGGGAGAGACGTTCTTGGAAGACGGACACTTGGGAACACAACTTGATCCTGATATCAACTATGAGGCAGAAGAAAGTAAGGATGAGATATGAAGATGTTTTGACATTTCAAGTCGACAAAGACTCTTAGATTGCGGGAAGTGCCTTTCCAGCTTCTTCTTCTCGTTTCAACGGCCTACATCAGATTACAGGCAAAGCTTCCCATCGGCCTGATCTAGAAGAAGTGGTCTTCTAAATGTGTGCTGCATTGCTACTTGAGAGTCACATTGCATAAACAACGATATGCAAGACATGCAGAGAGGCGAATCTGAAGCTGAGGCCAAGAAACCAAGCGATATCGATACTGTCACCCTGTTGACCTCTGCGATACAAATGAGGTGCGATGAGACGTTTGCCACTCAGTCAGCCTAGCCTGGAGTCGTGACCTCTTATCCGACATGAAGCATTGGGTGCAAAGCAATATCACGTTCCATGGCTCTCAAAACCCGAAGGCTTCTCTTTTTGCAGGGTAGAAAGGATTGCCATTATTGTTCCTATCCCTCGCTTTTGACATGTCTTGGTTCTGGCCTACGATGTATTGTGGAGAAGTGAGAGGAAGAGGAACTTAATTCATGGCAGTCCAGTGGGTTGAGTAATTATGTGCCCCTCACGTCCAGGAATTACTACTTATTTTTTGGACTTCACCTCTGTTAACTTACGATCGGTAACGATCATCTTCTAGAGAGCTTTAAAAGTTATAATTCATTGCCAGGAAATCATCAGTCTTAGCGGCAATCTCTTTCCGCAATTACAACCGTGACCTCAGATCTTTCGTTTCTGGATTTCAATGACCTGGATTCCCTACAACTCACCTTCTCGCTTTCGAGCACTCCTTGATTTTACTATAATTCATGCGCGATAGAGGATACGACCTCTTCCACCTATGATCTCTTCTTCGCACGCAAAGACACGGCAATTGATTTTGACTTGCCGGCCACTATTCCCATTCAAGACTGATCTGATGTCCGGCCTCGGCTGTACCTCATCTACTCCGTAATCGCTTCTACCTCTACAAGCGCGCCCCGAGACGATTTCAACGAGACTGATTGGTAATTATTGATCGATATATAAGCTGATCGTTATGTAAATCCTGAGATCTACATGGTAATATTCAGCGCGCCTTGGGTCGGATTTGATAAGGACTGTGACGAATAAATATAGGCCTTAGTGGGGTTAGTTTACTACCTCCGCTGCTTCGTAAGTGCGGCTGTACGGACCCCTATCGCCAGATTTCTGACACCTATACACCAACTTATAGATAGCATTACACTAACTAAATATGCCTAAAATAGCTAAAGAATTTATTCCTATTATTATTATATACTACTTTAAAGATAAATTAACTTTCCCTACTATTACGAAGAAGCTTCCTAGTATAATAGTAAATATAGCTTAAAAACTATACTAAAGAGCACGCCGACGCGCCGGAAGTAACTACTTTAAAACTATACTTAAAAATACCTATCTAGAGCCTCGTATAGGGCGGCCTCCTCGTATATAGCCTAGATCTAACTTATTATACCGTATAAGAGCTGCTAGGCGCGGTAAATATAAGTAGTAGGACTAGACTAAAGCTACTAACTAGGTTTTCGAAGAATCTCGTTAAACTACTAAAGATAGCCG